>CM040405.1:35549229-35964229 GCA_022702515.1 Ilyophis sp. 1 JC-2022 | reverse complement strand
CTACCTTTATGATGGAACGTTATTTTCCCCTTTTAATGGTGCAATACTATTTTTCATAAAATGTAATATGATAGGAAATGGTTTTTTTTATGAATTACAAATTTAGCAACCTTGGTTATTTGTGTGAACTGCCTAGGTCATAAGAAGACTAATAACTTTGAAAAATCATCATTATTCTCCATGCAGATTTCACAAACCTACATAACCCTCTAAAGTATATTCACACAGTAAAACTGTATAATCTTAGAGTCTTTGGACATATTTATTGATAAAATAAATAACTGAAGTGGCATGGGATTGGATATGAAATTTCTAAACATG
This sequence comes from Ilyophis sp. 1 JC-2022, assembly GCA_022702515.1. NCBI lineage: Eukaryota > Metazoa > Chordata > Actinopteri > Anguilliformes > Synaphobranchidae > Ilyophis > Ilyophis sp. 1 JC-2022. The sequence continues at coordinate 35,963,908 of CM040405.1, read as the reverse complement.
TTGCTGTGTCACACCAAGGTTCTTTCCCCTGGAAACACTGCTTTCTGCAAACATGTTAAAACCTTTGCAGCAATTATTAAATGGTTCTATTTAATAATACAAATTGTTTAAAAAGCGAACTTGCCCTTTTCTCCCTTAACACAGGTCTTGAGGCATGCACCTTGATGGTAGCACTTCATTGTAACTGTGCCTATGTCTCGCTCTACTGGTGTTTGCTTAACATGTGAAATACACTTTTCTAAGTCGCTTAAAGGCTAAAAGCATCTACCAAATTACTAAATTGCTATTTACACCAGTAAATGCCTTTCTACTCATACTTGTGTATGTGTTTATCTGGCATTATTGTATAGTGCAGGGCCACACAGTTTTATAAACTGAGCAAATACAGCAACAGAACTAAATTAAACAGCTACATTGTAACGTGCAAAAGTAGGATATGTGGCAGCCCAGGGATTCTGCTGTGTTCAACCTCAATAGTAACATAGTGACATGGAAGCTGTGGCATTACAAGTGGATTCATAGGCTAGTGAGTCAGCTACCATGCCATCAGAAGCACTTTATATGTGTTAAAGCTGCCAAATTGATAGCAGTCTGACTAACCAATCTAGCTCATTTTAAGACACAGTAACTGGAATGTATTTTGCACATTTTTTGTGATCTGATGACATTTTGACCAAGTTCAAGGTCCATTAACAATATCACGAGGATGAGTAACTGATTCCAACTGGCTGAGGTCTGTGCATACATATCTGTGTACTGTATGGCGTATTATTGGTCCCACAAATGGATATGTAGCTACCGTTAGCAAATTAATGTAGCTAGCTAATATACTAGCTATACTGTGACACTTTACTTGTTTTCTAGCTTGCTTAGTTGTCTAATTAAGATAAACATTATGTTTTTGTATTGTCACTGATTTCTTCTTTTAATTATACATGCGATTTTCCCATAGTATTCCAAATACTGCTTGCCTTTTATTTTGGGCACTCACTTCTTGCATCTTTGCAAATGAGTAACTGTATTTTTGCAGATGTATCCATACCAAAATGTGATCATTTTAACTTGAGCAAAAAGTGCAGGATTAAGTGCAGGTCATTGTTTATCAGAATCACTATGTTCAGCATATACAGGTGCAGCTCAAAAAATTAGAATATCGTGAAAAAGTTCAATATTTTTTGTCACTCATTTCAGAAAGTGAAACTCATATATTATATAGATTCATTACACATAGAGTGACATATTTCAAGCCTTTATTTCTTGTAATTTTGATGATTATGGCTTACAGCTAATGAAAACCCAAATTCAGTGTCTCAGAAAATTTGAATATTTTGCTTTAACATATTTTTAAAGTATCATATTTAATATTTGGTCACATATCCTTTGCATACTGTTACTTCCTGAAGTCTGTGACCAATCAACATCAAAAGACTCTCGATATCTTATTTTCAGGTACTGTTACAAGCGATACTATAACCTCTCTGCATTTGAACTGATCTCTATGAGAATTGGGGGGTGAGACTAGATTCAGCTGTAAATTACGCTGGTACAGTATGGAACACATGACCGGCGAAATGGCTGTACAGAATATTATAGTTTAATTGTGATACCATTGGTCAGAGGAAAAATAAATCTTTATTGCAAAATACTTTTTATTTTGAAGATGTGTGTCACAATTATTGGCATATTTGTATTTAGTACTTTGTGCACCCCTAACAGCACTGAGTCTTCTCCTGTAATATTTGATGAAGTTGGAGAACACATAGCAAGGGATTTGAGACTATTTCTCCAGATTCTTCGGAGTCCTTGGTCTTCACTTGTGGACACTGCTCTTCAGCTCACCCCTCAGGTTTTCAATGGGGTTCAGGTCAGGGGACTGAGATGGCTATTGCAAAACCTTGATTCTGTGGTCAGTAAACCATTTTTGTGTATTTTGTGATTTTGAGGTATGCTTTGGATCATTGTCCTGCTGGCCTTTTAGCCTTCTGGTTGAAGCAACCAGATTTCAGTCTAAAATCTTCTGGTATTTGATGTAGTCCATGATGCCATGCATCCTAACAAGGTTATCAGGGCCTTTGGAGGAAAAACAGCCCCACAATATCACATATCCACCACCATACTTCACAGAGGGGATAAGGTTTTTTCCTGCATAACTATGCCTCGTATTACACCAAACCCACCTTTGGTATTTATTGCCAAAAAATCTCAATTTTCATCTCACCTGACTATAGCACCTGGTTCCAATCAAAATTCTGGTAACATTTATAAAATTCCAGGCACTTATGTTTGTGGTATGATGACAGCAGAAGCTTTCTTCCTTCAAGATATGTTGCTGGCATAAAGGGTGGCTTCTAATTTTTGTTTCTCGAACCATCCTCCTCAACTACACTTGCGTCCTCTTCCAAGCAGGTTCATCACAGCTCCATTTGCTTTAAATGTCTTAAGTATTGCCCTAATTATGGGGTGCCAAATGTAAAGTAAAACACAACATGTTTTTTCTGTGTTTTTTCTCAGATTTAGCATAAATGTGGCATTTTCCTCAAGATTTATGCTAAATATGAGTTAAATGTTAAATCTTGGTTTTTATAAAAATGCAAGATTTAAGATATAAATACATGTTATTTTTTGCTAAATATAAAAAATTTTAACCAAGATTTGTGATAAAAATTTATATTTATTTAAATGTTAAATCTTGGTTTTTATAAAAACGCAAGACTTAAGATATAAGCTAAATGATTAATTTAGAACCCCAAGAAATAGACATATTAATAAATATTTAACTGTTAAACATAGATTTGTGGTGAAAAATAAATATATAAATTAAATCTTAAATTTAGCTAAATCTTATTTTTTAAAATAAATATTTATTTTTTAAACCAAGATTTGAAACCAATTTAAATTAAATATTTATATTTGACTAAATATTTTTTCTGAAACAGAGATTTAAGATATATATATTTTTTAATATTTATTTTTGAAAACTGATTTAACATTTAAGTTATATATTTAGGACATATGAACTAAATGGTTTATTTAGCATGTCAGTTAAAAACTAATATTTTGCATAAATCTTGCGGAAAATGCCACATTTATGCTAAATCTGAGAAAAAAGACAGGGAAAATGTGTTGTGTTTTTTACTTTACATTTGGCACCCCATATCTAATGGTTGAAATAGGTAGTTTCAGATATCAAGCTATTTTTCTAGAGCCATTGACCTATGAAGGTCAACAACCTTTTCCCCATGTTGAATGAAGGTGGATACAGAGTATTTAAAACACTTTTAAAGACTTATCCAAAAGGAGATTTTAAATGAAAACACACTGAACTGAACTTGGTATCAGTATCAAAAGCCACATTTTGGTATCCTGACAAACTTACAGCCAAATTGATGCCATGAGGTTTAACCAGCACTAGCTAGTGAAACTAATTAGCTAGCTAGTCACATGTTCTGTTTGCTGCTAGCCCTATAATTTAGCTGGCTTTGTGATGCAAGAAATAATCATCTCAGCAAATGGGTAGGGTAAGTTCACAAAGTCCCACAGTCTCGCAAAGGTAGCTTGTGTTAGGTAATGCTCTGTAACTAATCTATATATGTTGGATATCTCATTGAGATGTAATTTGAGAGAGGGACAATGTGCTTTCATATGGATAACTTATTCATGGCCCATACAATATTATACTGTTACAAAGTGGCATGTTCAGTTTGACAGGCCCATGCCTGTTTTTCTCTCTCCCCTCCCTAAACATAAATGTGATGCATAGAATGTATCTGTTGCCTCTGCTACCTTACACAAACAGGGCCTAACATATGCAAACACTGTATGAATTACTTAGCCTGTCTGATGGCCAGTTAGGAGACCTTCTGGAACTTGCAAACAAGCTGGGGATGGATCCAGGAGTCATGGACCATGTTGGAGTTAATTACAGGTAAGAGTAGGTTTGATGTTCTGCAGGACTTGATTGTAGAATTAGCAGAATAGATTAGGAGCAGAACATCCACATTTCCACATCTTTTCTGGAATTCTGCCATTAACAATTATTGGCAAAGGAAAGCTTAATTTCCAATTTTACAAATCTGGGATAGGATAGGTTGATGGAGAACTAGGACTCCTCTTGGAATTGATGACCTGTACAAGCATGCCGTGGTGTCCATGAACCAGAGGGGTACAACCGCATCCGGCCAGCGAAGGTTGGTTATAGGTTAAGACAGGCTATTTGTATTTGAAGGTAAGGGTAGGGCGGTACACAAATAAAATTCCAAATATTGATTCTATCCAAAATGACTATATTAACCTTTTCAAATATAATTAATTAAAATGTAATTAAAATGGAATGTGCTCATATCATTACATTTCAAGAACTTACACATTAACAGAACCTGCACATTAACACTGAGGCACATTTAAATTTAAAAGCGTTAATATGCAGGTTCTGTTAATGTGTAAATTCTTGAAATGTAATGATATGAACACAATAATCTGTTAGTTAATGGTAAGACAGCTAATCATACTTGAAATAATATTTAATGTTATGTATACTTCAGGAATAGTACTCTGGAAAGTTTTATGTATAATGTCATTTTTTGTCAAAATCACAGATCATTGGTATTTAGCATGTTATATTTTTTGAAGGTAAAGTTGACAGCAGAGTATACACTAATGTTACTTTTAGGCTAGTAAAGGGGACACCTGAGGAAATTACATTATTGTAGACATCTTACCTAATGAGAATTGTTACATCATCCACTGCAAATTTGACAGTTTGAATTGATTGGTAAAGAAACTGGCATGCATGGACAATAACAATGTTGAGATTCATTTTATGAGTATCATTGCAGGCACATGAATTTCTTTGATGAAATAATACTAGGGGTTTGCCGAAAGCCGATATCCGGACGTGCACGGATAGTGGGTTGGAAACGGATATTTTCCTATCCGGAGTTGCCAGTTCATATTCGGATGCGGGAAATAATTAAATTGCAGCAGGGAAATCTTTGATTCAGTGCCCGCCTGTCTGTATGCCTCTTCTGAACTTTACAGAATTAAGCATTGGATTGTTTATTTGGTTATTTAAAACATTAAGATATATAATTAGGGATATCGGCCATGTGACTCAATCGGCAGTCCCTGAAATTACGGATAGCCTACTCAACCTATATTTTTAACGTGCTCGTTATAATCAAACAGTGTGCCTTGTTTATATAGGTCTACGTCAAAAGATAAAGAAACAAAATGTTAAATAAAAAATCTCAACATCTTTCATGCAAATGTGATACTACGCCTTTAATGCTGCTCGCTGTGCCTAATCTCGCCACTTTTTCAGAACGTAAAAACTAATTTTAAAAGAAAGCAAAGGAACAGCTAGAATCATTGTAGCCTATGTCCCGTTTTGAAATGTCACTTACTGGCTATCAAAATCATTATTGTATTTATACTACAGTTTTTAAACATGTTTAGATAGACTGAGACCGTCGGTTCTGCCTCCGCATGCATAATCAATTCCGTCAGTCTCACCATTCCATGATCCCAAACTTGTAACGCAAGTGTAATAAACAAAATAAAACAAAAATATGACGTTTTACACTGCAGTAAAAACATTTTTAACTAGGCTTGCCGCGGTGATCGGTTTAACCAATGGCATAGCCTACTAAAAACATATGAAAGGCTGTTGAAATGCAGCCACATCCAGACTTTTTTTATTTTATTGAATAAAAAGCTTTTCACGTGTTCTAGAACTTTGTTGTTACTCTAGCTCAGAAAGGCATCTTGTTGGACCGTTTTTTTATTTCTAGTGATTTTCTCAATAAATCATTAGGCTATAATAAGTCTTATCCTTATTCTGTATGTATATTACTATACATAATAATAATAATAATAATAATAATAATAATAAAATGTATTTATAGTAAAATAAATTGGGATCGGTATCGAAAAGAAAATCCAAGTTCATATAGTAAAATAAAAAACGAACAAAAAAAAGTACAATATGAAATCACAACAGACAAAAAGGGCTGTTATTGTGAAAATAGTTTCCATTCAAACGTATAATGGAATGGTTTGATATTTCTATAAAACTGCCTTTTCATTCTGAGTTGATTATATATTACCTCTGATTTTTTCCAGTTCTTATCCAAAATTATTATTCAGTGTCCCCCAGTTAGGGTGTGGGTGGTTCAAATAGGTTAACAATAACAACCTTTAACAATAGATAAACAAAACAATAGATAAATAAGTATAAAGTGCATAATATAGTTCTTATAAAAAGTTTTTAAATTAAAAAAAGACAAGGAGGGGGGTGAATACTCATATACTCAATAATAAATTTTAGACTAGAAAATATGACATGTCCTATATGTAACATAACTTCCTATTGAAGCCCAGCCCACATCCAGTTTCTCATCCGAATACAGATACAGATAATGTTGATGGTCGAACAGATACAGATAGGGCATCGCTGCACACCCATACTAAACACTGCACAATACATTTATAATACAATAATTTTTTTTAACTAATGCATTCTACATTCTGGTTAAATATCTGAATAATAGCTATTCATTGCACACACACACACACACTTGAGAATCTTGAGAATTAGGGAAACCCTTGTTTTAGTTTTTTTTTAAAAGTTTTTCAGTCTTACATTATGCTGGGAAAATATATTTACTTATAGATCAAAGTCTTGGCTATTAAACCCTAGGGGCCATCTCCCATTGATTTATTTATTTCTTATATTATTTGTTTCTAACAAACTCACAGGACTCCCATTACAAAAATCTAATTTTGCTAAATAAAGCAGAGGTTTCAGCTAGAAAAAACAATGAAAATAAATAACTTAATTGAAAATAAATGTAAATAATATGATTCACTTACTAAAGATAATTTACCTCCATCAGCATAGTTATATTTTCTCATTTCATGGCATAGCCGTAGTGAGCAGCCATTTTATTTTTGGAGACAGTGGAGACAGAAAGTATTCGGGCAGTGATTTTTTGTTGCTCTGTATTCCAGAACACTGGATTTGAAATAGAAGAGTGACGATGAGTTTAACGTGCAGACATTCAGCTTTAATTTAAGGGTTCAAATAAAAATGTATTTGCATCGTATGAAATAAATTTAATACAAAAAAACACTTAAATGTAAAAATTCTGATAAAAGTTTAATTGAATTTGTTGTTTTAAATAATAATTGTAAGACTTATTGGTAGGACATTATGTGTCCCAATTCTCAAGTATGGGTGATCATTCTGATCTGCATGATGATCACACTCTCAGACCTCATAATTGTAATAGGCGTACGGTTTAATACTTAATCTTGGAGCTACTAAAACAGGGCTACATAGTTGTGTAGCAGGAGTACACTTAATGGAAAATGGAAGAGCAACCAGAGGAGTTGCTTTACTGCAGGGGTGTCCAATCTTATCCAAAAAGTGCCGTTGTGGGTTCAAGTTATTGTTTTAGTCCAGCACTAAGACACCTGAAGACCATGAGTAGTTGATAAATTAATTTAATGATTAATTAAATAGATGAATCAGGTGTCGCAGCTGGGCTAAACAAAAATCTGCACCCGTATCAGCCTTTATTTTTGGATAAAATTGGACACGCCTGCTCTAGTGCAATGAGATGGGGCAACCCTAAACTGAATCCCTGTAACATCTGCCAATCCCTATATCTCTCCTCTAAATGTAAAATAATTGCAATGACATCTAGGAGCCTCACTAATAATTTATACAATATGATGATTAAAACCTTTTAGAAGTTTCTGTGTGTTTTCAGCAGAGTATTCCAAGTCAACTGTTCAACTGATTAAGTATTTTATCAGAAATTTGGAATCTTTTAATTATCATAGCTGTCTTCATCAACTATTTAGCCGCTATGAAGTAGATGTTGTGTCTTCCTCTTTTTGGCAGAGCAATAAATTAGTCTTGTGTAACAGAGTTTCGAGCACTAACAAGTGTAGATAAGAACAAGCACATTGCTAGTAATGGTAAAAACTCAGTAAAAGTAAGTTATTTTAACTACAGGGATAGTTGTAGATGTATAGTATTATATTATAGTATTTGGATTGGTAGCTATAGCATTAGCCAATGTTAGGAAACTAATGTAATTTGTGTACAAGTAATGTGCGTGAGTGTGGTGGACAATGTCACTAATACGTATGCCGAAAAGTACAACAACAGGAGCACTGTGCACCAGGGAACAGGAAGGAAAACTGTGTGATTCTGTTCAGGACAAATCAGTCAGGAAACTATACTCTCTGGTTTACAGATATAAATATATTCCACTAGTAAAAGCCTAGTAGCCATAAAGGCTACGTAAAAAATAAAATAGTTGTAATTTTAATGTTGGAATGTGTGGCACAGTTTGCATTCCTCTGTGTCATTTCAATTAATCTGCAAAAATGTGTGATCTATAATAGATGTACACAAGTTCACATGTCAGGAGCATAATTTAAAAACGATTAATACCGTTATTAAAGCAGCTTCTCTGCAGTTTCTTTCAACCCCTTCAGAGGATCTTTGGTAGGGAAGGAAAATGAGTCTCTCACTTTTTCCCATTTTAATGCAATAGCTGGTCCTCCGTGTCTCCCTTCAAGAAATAGCCAGCTATATATTTAAATCCCTTGCAGTAGAATCTTCCATATGAGTGCTCAGGAATGTCAGCAGTGATTTGATCAGTTTCGCAAGATTAAATCCAGTATTACATCATGTCTTTTTGGTACCTTTCCTCGGGTTGATTTGCTGTGTGGGACTAACTGATAAATGTGTGATTGATTATCACAGGATTGCCAGGACTGTTTGTGCCATTGCTAGCTCATGCATGTCTTACTTGCTCTTTTCCTACAGAAATATGGGTAAAATGTTTCGGAGTGTGTCAAAAAGATGTTTAAATGTGCAATAATGCTTCTTTCCTCATCATATCCCCACTGACTTTCATGTTTTCTCACATTTGTATATCATGCACAAATGCTGCAAATTGAATCTATTACTGTGTATTATTAATTTTATTTTGAGTTTTCAGTAACATCCCTTAAATAAGTAAGTGAAATGTGTTCTTGATATGGTAAACATATCAGAGGACAGAAAATAAATAAAAAATAGTAACAATTTTTACAATTAATATATTGCAGAAACTCTATTGGTAAATTATTAAAAACTGTCCAAAATCAGAAGTGGATCGTAATAAAGGTATACCAAAATCAATCAAATTGGTCTTATTTGAAGGATCACTGCAAATACTTTTCACAGTTGTTTTTAAAGCATATTAAATAAGGAAACATAAATGCAAAAATATATTTTAGTCATTTCTAGGACAGCAAATTAGATAGGCCCTATTTAACCTTATATTATTCTTTTGACTAAAGTATGGTTAAACAAAAATTTTAAGTTTACTTTCTTGACCTAGTCTAATTATCTCAAGCATAGCTAGCTTCATCTTCAGAAAGAAACTCTGGAGAATCTGGACCATCCTCCTCAGATTCAATTTGTGTGGTGTCATCTTTGATGGACTCAGTTTCAAAATTGACTGAATAGCCAAAAGCTTGTCAACTCTTTCATTTGTCAGCCTGTTGCACACTCTGCTGAATGTTCCACCAAACAGGGACCAGTTCCACTCTGATACAGCTGATGTTGGAAGATCTGGAGAATAATTGAAGCAATAGGGAACAATAGAGACACTTAAGACCTTTAGTGTGTGCAAAACATTTTAGCACACGCAAAAATAATAACACAACCAATGATTGGTCATGGTATTTGTATTGCACCAATCATTGGTCATGTTATTGGTTTTGCGTGTGGACCTGGGCCTGTTCAGCACAGGTTGTTTATTGTTTTGTTTTTTAACTTTTGCTTTGTTTAAGCATGTGGACTTCTCAAGCACCTTTAATACAGTGCAACCCCACTTGAAGGGACAAAAGCTGCTCCAAATGGACGTCAACCCACATTTGATCCTCTGGATCCTTTCATGTCTGACAGGGATACACCAAATGGTCAGAATCAATGGTCAGTTCAGCTCTACTCGAACCATCTCCACTGGAGCCCCACATGGCTCTGTAATCTCACCTGTGCGCTTCACACTGTAAACTGATGACTGCAGGAGCTCAGACCCAGAAATAACCTACAAAGTAATTTTCACAGTCATTGTGGATATCACTAACTCTTAAGGGCAGTTACAAGCTGAGATGGACATATTCTCAGAATGGTGTGAACAGTGAGAACTGCCTTGACCTTAATGCCTCCAAGACCAAGGAGCTGGTCATTGATTTCCGCCATAGACAGTTCACCATCTCTACACTGGTGATCAATGGCCAGGCTATAGAGAGAATGGAGGCATATAAATACCTCGGCACTACAATTGACCACAAACTCACCTTCAAACTAAACAGAGAAATCATCTTCTCCAAATGTCAGCAACGCCTCTTCTTTCTGCGGAAACTCCAGGTCCACCAATCAGTTCTAATAGCTTTCTACAGGTGTTTTATTGAACCCATCATCACATACAACATAATAGCCTGGTTTGGTGCTTTGAGTAACATCCACCTTAACCCTCTGAACAAAATCATCAGAATGAGCAGCAAAATCATTGGACTGGAGCTAGAACCATTAAGCAGCATCTACAGCAGACAAACTAAAATGAAAAGGCTACAAATAGCCTCAGATACTACACACACTACACAACCAAGGCCGCAGATACAAGTCATTCACATTCAGGACCAAGCGGGCGATGACAAGCTTTGTGCCTACATCTATCAGACTCATTAATGCCTGAGCTAGCTTGGGCTTGAGCTACTCACTTATCACCATTTATCTACGGACATTTGTTAGCATGCTTAAATTTATTATCTTAAACTGTTGTTAATTGCTTTTAGCTGTACTTGTTGTTGTCTATTCTGTGTTTGTTGTCTTAACTTTATTATCGCTTAACTTCATTATCTTAAACGGCTTTTAATTGTTTTCAGCTGTACTTGTTGTTGCCTATTCTGTGTTTGTCATCTCTGGCTACATGTTGTATATGACGCTTTTACACAAATGAAGTTTGTAAAACGGATGCATGTAAATAAAGTTATTTTGAATTTAGAATTAGAATTTGAATCCTAATTACAATAGACAAAAAAAACACATATGTGAACCACCATCACTAGGCAAGGTGGATGTCACACTGTCTGACTTTTCAGTCAAGCCAATATACACTGAAGATCGGTCGATAATAATTTGTACTAGATTAACAATTAACAATTTCTAAAGAAATTGTAGGTGTGGTTGCTTCACAGTGTTATCAATTGCTGGAAATGGCATAGAAAGATGGTAATATGTTATAATGTGAGGTGAAAAATAAAAGGTGGAAATTGTATGAACTGGTAATGTGGTATAAAGGGATCTAGTGTTCTCATCAGAAACCATAGCTGCATTTACTGGATTACTATCGATTTTTTTCATTCTTGTGAAATAATTAGACAGTCAATTTTCCACATGGTTTTCATAACATTCTATTAAACCATATTCTCAAAAATCTTAAAGTTACTGACTTTAGAGATAGGAGACCAGTGACAACATTGCTATAATATTGTAGGATTCCAAATAATTACATATTATGATTTTAAAACCGTAAAATTCACTCGCTAGTTAGCAAACAGGTAAATGACTAGCAATGCTAGGATGCTAGTTTAACTATTGATAAAATATGAAAACACATTTTTATGACATTTCTGCATTTTAGCTAAGTTTTTTACGTAAGATAAAAAATATTATGAGTTCTTCTACAACATTTCTCACCTCAAAAGAATAACAAAAATTTATATTAAAACCGGTGAGCTGGGGCATCAGCTTATTTCGCTTATTGATTCCAACTACTGAATTGTAGCCTACCTGCTGCCAACCCCAATGCCTTTCATTACAAACCGGTGAGCTGGAGCATCGGCTTATTTAGCTTATTCTGATTCCTCCACCATTGCAGTAGCTAGCTGGCAACAAATGTTCCAGTGAAAGTAACCTGATCCCACTCCACAGGCTCTGTAGCCACACCCACCCCTTTCCACACAGAAAAGAGCGCCACACCCAGAAACATCCCAAACACATCTTAATAATAAATACAAGCATAGCATAGCTATGTGAACAGCCATCATCATTAGGTGTAGCTATACATGTGTTAAGTGCAGCTATTGTTATCAAAATCTTGTTTACACACCCATTTGCACCCATCATCATGAGGTGCAAAAACAGCAAACAAATTGAACATCTATTGTTGTTTTCATTGTAGCCAACTAACAATTAAAACCATGATTTAATTTCTCTAAATAATGTTATCTTGCATCTTTCTTACACATTTCACTTTTAGTAGGCTATTGCATATCTATCCCTAAGAAATGTTTTACAGTCTGAAGTTTATTTTCTTTTGTTTTATATCATTAATATTTTATCTAAATATTAATATTCATGTTTATATATTTACCTTGTTCAGCATTTAATCACTCCTAGCCCAATTAGTTTGTAGCCATTTTACTTAGCTTTTGCTTTTCTAAATGCATGCCTATTGCTGGTTTTCTTTGAAAATTTGTAGGAAAAAGTTCCAGAACTTCTTAGGACTTAGGCTACTTTCAAGGAGAAGCAACATTAAACAAGCCATAACCTCCTCATTATTTTTCTGACTGTAGTGTATGATGTATTTTTTTAAAGATCGGTGCGGTATTTCATGAAACGTGATTAAGGAGTTAGCCGGCTAACTTTTGTAAAGATTTAGAATTTTATTGCATCCAATTGGATGTGTTGCCTGGCTAACTCCTTAATCCCGCTTTGTGAAATACCCCCCATAACTTGGATTTTGATAAAATGTAAATAACTCGGAAACACATTTTTAGTAGTTGTGGATGGTTTCCCATGGCCAGTAAATTTGCTGCAATTACATGCCCACTAACACCTTGGTTATGGAAATACTCAGATTATTGAAATGGTATGTAAATGCCTTTATCTAATTATGTTTACAATTATCAGATAAAGTAAGTAAGGTCATAATTGTCGTATTCAAAACCCAATTAAGACACCTGGTGTCACGAACCAAACACGGGCTGAACCCAAATGCAACGACCAAGAGACAGGGGAACAGAAATGAGGATTTATTAGGAGCTTTGGGGTAGTCCCAAGCTGAACACAAGTTTAACACAATAGTAAAGAGGATCGAGGATGTAGCGAACTGCTCCAAGCCGGAGCTGGACTTGTACTGGACCAGGAGGCCCACACTGGAACAGGATCACGGGAACGAAGGGTTGTTCCGAACCGGAACTGGACTTGATACCGGGGGTGGGTTCCGAACCGGAACTGGACTGGATCTGGACCGGGAGGTCCAACAGGAACTGGATCACGGGAACGGAGGGTTGTTCCGAACCGGAACTGGACTTGAAACAGGAGGTGGGTTCCGAACCGGAACCGGACTGGATCTGGACCGGGAGGTCCAACAGGAACTGGATCACGGGAACGGAGGGTTGTTCCGAACCGGAACTGGACTTGAAACAGGAGGTGGGTTCCGAACCGGAACTGAACTGGATCTGGACCGGGAGGTCCAACAGGAACTGGATCACGGGAACGGGATCTGGACCGGGGGGTCCAACAGGAACTGGGCTGGAGGCAGAGCACCCAACTGCGCAGGCAACGTTGATTAGTAGCAGGGGTACCGCAACACATACAGGGAGACTTAACTGCTACAGGCTGGATAACTACAAAACACTGGTCTAGGAACCAAGGCGTTTAACAGGGAAAAACCCACAACAGAGCCTTCAGTGAATAGTACCAGAAAACAGGAGACCAGGATACACACGAAGTACATTAACGAACTGGCGCCGAATAGCAGCCAGCGGGAGGTTTAAGTAAGGGAGTGAAATTGAAAACAATAACGAAAGCGTGAGGAATGTAACCAAGAGTGATTGACTAATTGACTGGTGCGGAATGCATGCAACAAGGGGGAAAGGAGATAGGCTGAACCTGAAGTGGGGGAACAGAGAGAAACAGACAGAAGGGGCACGCCCAGCCTGTAGCGACGGGGAAAACACGGACACAGGGAATCCGACATGACACGGGAGGAAAGGGAAAAACATGGAGAACGGACAGGAAGGGAGCGGAACGTTACAGTACCCCCCCTCAAAGAACGCCACCTGGCGTATCTGGAGGCCTAGTCTTGTCCGGGAACTGGTTGTGGAAGTCAGAGATGAGAGTGGTCCAGAATAAGGCTCTTGTGGAGCCAGGACCGCTCCTCCGGGCCATAACCCTCCCAGTCGACCAGGTATTGGAAGCCCCGGCCCTTGCGGCGAATGTCGAGTATCCGACTCACCGTGTAGGCCGGGGTGTGGTCGATGATCCGGGGCGGAGGTGGAGTGACCGCCGGGGCACTGAGGGGGCTGGAGGCGACAGGCTTGATCTGGCTCACATGAAAAACAGGGTGGACCTTAAGGGAAACAGGGAGGGAGAGTTTAACAGAAACGGGGTTGACAAGGCAAACAATGGGGAAGGGACTAATAAACCGGGGTTGAAGTTTCTTAGATGACGTGGGGAGGGGAATATTGGCTGTGGACAGCCAGACCTGCTGACCGGCCTTGTACTGCGGGGCTGCGGTCCTGTGAAGGTCCGCCAGGCGCTGGGTACGGGAGTTTGAGCGAAGGAGTGCGGTGCGTGTGAGTCTCCACGTCCGTTTGCATCTCAGGAAGTGGGACTTGACGGTGGGAACTGCCACCTCGGCTTCCTGGGCCGGCAGGAGGGGAGGTTGGTACCCTAATGAGCACTCGAAGGGAGACATCCCCGTGGATGCGCACTTAAGGGAGTTATGCGCATACTCCACCCAGGGGAGGAAACGGCTCCAGGAAGCGGGATTGCGAGCAGTGATGCACCGCAGGGCGGCCCCCAGGTCCTGGTTCGCCCTCTCCGCCTGGCCGTTAGTCTGGGGATGGAACCCCGACGACAGACTAGCCGAAGCACCCAGGGCCACACAGAACGCCTTCCAAACCTGGGAGGAGAATTGGGGCCCACGGTCCGAAACGATGTCGGATGGGATCCCGTGCAGCCTGACAACGTGCAGCACCAGGAGCTCCGCTGTTTCGAGGGCAGAAGGGAGTTTGGGAAGTGGGATAAAGTGAACCGCCTTGGAGAACCGGTCCACAATTGTCAGGATGGTGGTGTTACCCTCTGACAACGGCAGCCCGGTGACGAAGTCTACACCAATGTGACTCCAAGGACGGCCCGGGACAGGGAGGGGGTGGAGAAGACCGGAGGGAGGCTGGTGGGATGCCTTGCTCCTGGCGCAAACAGGGCAGGCCAGGACAAAGGCACGGGTATCCCCCTTGAGGGTGGGCCACCAAAAGCTCCTCCTAACCAGGGCGATGGTTCTGGCAACACCTGGGTGACAAGCCAGACGGGAGGCGTGAACCCATTCCAGGACCTGGGGATGGACAGAGTCGGGCACAAAAAGAGAGGAGTTAGGATTATTGCGGGGATCCGGTTGGGAGGCCTGGGCGGCCTTCACGATCTCCTCGATCTCCCAGGACACCGCAGCCACAATACAGGATGTAGGTATAATGGGCTCCGGATCAGCAGGACTGGAGGGGGGGGAAAAATACGGGACAAGGCATCAGCCTTGGTATTACGAGAGCCAGGGCGGAAGGTTACTGAGAAATTAAACCGGGCAAAAAACAGCGACCACCTAGCCTGACGGGCATTAAGCCTCTTGGCAGACCTGATGTAAACCAAATTGTGATGGTCCGTGAGGACAATAAATGGGTTACCTGCCCCCTCCAGCCAATGACGCCACTCCTCAAGTGCCAGCTTTATCGCCAGAAGTTCCCGGTCCCCGACATCATAGTTGCGCTCGGCGGAGGACAGTCTCCGGGAGAAGAAGGCACAGGGATGGAGCTTGCTGTCCAAGGCGGCACGCTGAGACAGAATGGCCCCCACACCGGTGTCGGAGGCATCAACCTCCACAGTAAACTGACGGGTGGTGTCGGGGTGACAGAGAATGGGGGCAGTGGAAAATAGAACCTTGAGCTGTTCAAAGGCCCGTTGAGCCTCGGGATTCCAGCAATAGGGAATGGACGTGGAGGTGAGTTTGGTAAGTGGGGCAGCAATGACACTGTAATTACGGATGAACCGACGATAAAAATTAGCGAACCCGAGGAACTGCTGAAGGTGCTTACGTGAAGAGGGTTGGGGCCATTCTGTCACCGCCTTGACTTTAGTAGGGTCCGCCCGGATACTGCCCTTCTCGATGATGAAGCCGAGGAACGGGACGGACGAGACGTGGAAAGAGCACTTC
Organism: Ilyophis sp. 1 JC-2022; assembly: GCA_022702515.1. Classification (NCBI taxonomy): domain Eukaryota; kingdom Metazoa; phylum Chordata; class Actinopteri; order Anguilliformes; family Synaphobranchidae; genus Ilyophis; species Ilyophis sp. 1 JC-2022. Next base: position 35,947,625 of record CM040405.1, on the reverse strand, counting down.
TCGGCTTTCACGAAGAGCTGGTTCTCCAGTAACCGCTGGAGAACCTCCCGGACGTGGAGAACGTGTTCCTGGGGGGACTTGGAAAAGATGAGAATGTCATCTATGTACACAAAAACACACTTGCCCGACAGGTCACGAAGGACATCGTTCACCATCCCCTGGAAGACTGCTGGGGCATTAGTGAGGCCGAACGGGACCACCAGATATTCGTAGTGGCCCAACGGGGTGTTAAACGCAGTCTTCCACTCGTCCCCTTCGCGTATACGCACCAAGTGGTACGCGTTGCGGAGGTCGAGTTTGGTGAAGATGACTGCCTGGGAGAGGGGTTCAAAAGCGGTGTTAATGAGGGGAAGAGGATACTTATTGCGAACAGTAACCTCGTTGAGGCCCCGGTAGTCAATGCAGGGCCGCAATGAGCCGTCCTTCTTCCCGACGAAGAAGAACCCTGCACCAACCGGGGATGAGGAGGGACGGATTATGCCTGACGCAAGTGACTCGTGGATGTAGGTCTCCATGGCTAACTTCTCCGGGCCCGACAGACTGTAGAGGCGACCAGATGGAAGCTTGGCTCCCGCCAGCAGGTCTATGCAACAGTCGTAGGGTCTGTGAGGAGGCAAAGACAGAGCACGTGATTTGGAGAAAACTTGCGACAGGTCATGATAATGGCTGGGAACATTAACTAGGTCGGGTACAGGAGGGATAGGTCTGTTACACTTGGCCCCCGGGGGGGTAGAGCAGAGCGGAGACAGTTGGCTAAACAGTGACCGCTCCATGCCATGATGCGACCGGTTCGCCAATCGATGTGGGGGTTGTGAAGGCGCAGCCAGGTCTGTCCCAGGACCATGGAGGACTGTTTAGCATGGATAAGGAGGAGTTGGATTGTCTCCCGATGATTGCCAGACAAAATAAGCTGCAGGGGAACGGTGGAGTGGGTAACTAACCCCAGACTCCTACCGTCCAGGGCGAGAGCAGTGATGGGGTTAGGTAAGACCTCCGTGGGAATCCCGAACCTTTTGACAAAGGTAATGTCAATAAAATTAGAATCGGCCCCGGAGTCAATCAGGGCAGATGTAGACGCGGTGTTGTCCCTCCAAAAGAGAGTGGCCTTAAATTCAAGGCGGTTCTGGGCCGCATGGTTTGGGATAATAGGGCTCGTCAGTACGCCCAGTTTTACTGGCGAGCCATCTCTTTTGGGCGGATGGGACAAGAAGCGATTTGGTGGCCTATCTTGCCACAGTAGAAACAGGACTTGGTGCGGAGCCGGCGTTGGCGCTCCTCGGCGTCCACAGTGATCTTGCCCAGTTGCATGGGCTCCTCCTCGGGAGGCAAAGCGACGACTCTCGGTCCCTGGACGGGAGAGGGTTGTCGAGCCCGGGAAGGGGCAGAGGGCGGAAGATGGGAGGGATTCTTCCCTCGCTCACGGGCCCGGGTTCTGAGACGGTTGTCAATGGCTATAGCCAAACTGATGAGGCTGTTGAGTGAGTTGGACTCCTCCCGAGTAGCTAGCTGGTCCTTCAGCTCCTCGCTGAGAGCCTGACGAAAGGCCCCCTGAAGGGAGGTGTCGTTCCATCCCGCCTCAGCAGCGAGGGTGCGGAACTGGATAGCCATCTCCGCTACGCTGCGGCCGCCCTGCCGAACCTGTAGAAGGCGCTGGGTAGTGTCTAGACCGCAGATTGGGTGGTCAAAGATGCGCCGCATCTCCGAGGTGAAGAGGGCGAAGTTGTTGCATGTAGGAGACTGACTGTCCCAAATAGCTGTGGCCCACTCCAGGGCACTGCCTCCCAGGCTGCTCATAACGAAGGCGATCTTGCATGGGTCGGAGGCGAAGGAAGTGGGCTGCATGCGAAAAACAATGTCGCACTTCATCAAAAATTCGCGGCACCTCCCCAGCCCCCCGCGGTATAATTCGGGGTGTTGAACTCTGGGCTCCCGGCCAGGAGAGGGGACCGGAACCTCGGGAGATAGTTCGGGTGTTGGAGGGGTCGGGCCCACAGGGATCCGAGGAAGAGGCAGGTGAAGCGCTAGCTGAGCAACCTGCTCCGTAAGCCCCCCCAGCACTTCCAACACGTCGTCCATCCGGCGGCTCTGTTTGTCGCTGACCGCGGATTGGCAGGAAAAGGCGTGGCGAATCTGCTCGAGGTCGGCTGGGTTCATGTTTTGGGCCAGTTCATTCTGTCGCGAACCAAACACGGGCTGAACCCAAATGCAACGACCAAGAGACAGGGGAACAGAAATGAGGATTTATTAGGAGCTTTGGGGTAGTCCCAAGCTGAACACAAGTTTAACACAATAGTAAAGAGGATCGAGGATGTAGCGAACTGCTCCAAGCCGGAGCTGGACTTGTACTGGACCAGGAGGCCCACACTGGAACAGGATCACGGGAACGAAGGGTTGTTCCGAACCGGAACTGGACTTGATACCGGGGGTGGGTTCCGAACCGGAACTGGACTGGATCTGGACCGGGAGGTCCAACAGGAACTGGATCGCGGGAATGAAGGGTTGTTCCGAACCGGAACTGGACTTGATACAGGAGGTGAGTTCCGAACCGGAACTGGACTGGATCTGGACCGGGAGGTCCAACAGGAACTGGATCACGGGAACGGAGGGTTGTTCCGAACCGGAACTGGACTTGAAACAGGAGGTGGGTTCCGAACCGGAACCGGACTGGATCTGGACCGGGAGGTCCAACAGGAACTGGATCACGGGAACAGAGGGTTGTTCCGAACCGGAACTGGACTTGAAACAGGAGGTGGGTTCCGAACCGGAACTGAACTGGATCTGGACCGGGAGGTCCAACAGGAACTGGATCACGGGAACGGGATCTGGACCGGGGGGTCCAACAGGAACTGGGCTGGAGGCAGAGCACCCAACTGCGCAGGCAACGTTGATTAGTAGCAGGGGTACCGCAACACATACAGGGAGACTTAACTGCTACAGGCTGGATAACTACAAAACACTGGTCTAGGAACCAAGGCGTTTAACAGGGAAAAACCCACAACAGAGCCTTCAGTGAATAGTACCAGAAAACAGGAGACCAGGATACACACGAAGTACGTTAACGAACTGGCGCCGAATAGCAGCCAGCGGGAGGTTTAAGTAAGGGAGTGAAATTGAAAACTATAACGAAAGCGTGAGGAATGTAACCAAGAGTGATTGACTAATTGACTGGTGCGGAATGCATGCAACAAGGGGGAAAGGAGATAGGCTGAACCTGAAGTGGGGGAACAGAGAGAAACAGACAGAAGGGGCACGCCCAGCCTCTAGCGACGGGGAAAACACAGACACAGGGAATCCGACATGACACGGGAGGAAAGGGAAAAACATGGAGAACGGACAGGAAGGGAGCGGAACGTTACACCTGGGGCCACATGTATAAAACTCTGACTAAAGGAATGTGTAAAAGAATGCTCAGGGTGAAAGTCAGAAATCTGCTTAAAAAAGGTTTTGCATTTTCTACCTCTGCCTTTCGGTCACAGTGTCGCCATATCACATGGACCCCAAACATTACGTATGCATCGTGTCCATAGTGTGCAGAGGTACGCAGATTCTCACAGCACGTGTTATATTATACATCTTAATTTGTGTGTGGAAACTCGCTCACACAGCTTTCTGAGGGAATTTTTTCTGCTCAGCACTGTTTATACATGTGGCCCCTGGATTTTTGCCCAAACTTTCAATTTCGTGGTGCATGTAGGCTTTTTGAAACTGAACATTTCAGGCAGAAGTCAAAATTAAATCAAGCAAGTACATCTGTTGAGCATACATCGATTATGGAAGGAATCATGTAAACGCAGCTATAGAAGTAATCACATTGCTTATATCCATGTTTATACAATAATCTAAATACTGGCATAACCTGATTACTCCCACTAATCGGGGTTGTGTGTGCGTGCGTGTGTAAACGTAGCCTATGATCACAGGTTCATGGAAAGAGCCCTGGAGTTCTCATCTTTCCCTGAATGTATTTCATGGTAAATCATAGACAGTGATGTAAAAAGCACAACAAACTGCATAGAGTTAAGAGAAGAGGGCCGGTTGGTGCCAGGGTTTCATAACAGGGGCTGTATTGGGATTGTACTGCTCCTCAAAGGAAATCTCAGAAAGCTCCAGTCAATTCACACAAAACATAAATAGTATAAGTAGAAATTCAGACTACAGTGGGGTATACTACGATGGAAGCTTAGCATAGCCAGGTATTCTTTGCGTTAGCTTGACAAAAACCTGACCACCGCAATCTGGCATAGCCAGTACTACAAAGGTGGTTAACAACTTGCCAAGTTAACACGATTACATGAATTAATTAATACCTTATTTACCTTACCACTCATAACAAATAAATATATACTCTCATATTGTTCTACAGCTTATATCTGTGACAACTGTACATAGTAGAGCTCCGAAACTTTAAACTTGATAGAGCATGTTTAAAATCTTGCTGAAGCAATCACACTAAAGTTTACTCATAAAGTCAAGATAATCATAAACTCTGGGATAGACAGCAGATTTTGTCGATCTCTAAAGCCCCAAATCCTGTTTTGCCGAACTCAATAATGTCGCCCTGCAAAGAGACCCCCTCACTATTACCACACATCTCTACGGAAGCCTATTGAATGGAGACGCCTTTTTCCGAAGCCAAGGAGTTGAGGCGATGCTTTTATGTGTTTCAATCCCTCAGCCTGAACATAATCTGCCCCGGATGCAGGTTAGCTGTGCAGAGTAAGTTCCCATGGCAATATACCCCGATTAAAAGTGTGTCGGCTTCGTGATACAGAAAATCCAGGGTTGAAGCTTACTCAGTAACCCCTGAAACTCGCTTCGTAGTACACCCCCCAGTAGTGTTCTGTTGCAAGAATGCTAAACTACACAAAATCTTAGACCAAAGTTAATTTGCATTGCAATACAATGCCAGTGCATTCTTGCCTCTTAACAATGTTTGAAACAGTTCAATTTGACACACACAATGTTTTGGCTATGTCTGTGATCGATTTATTCAGTTTTTTTGTTGACTCCAAATGCAAATGCCACACCTAGAATTAACTCTAGACCTTTTGTTAGTTTTCTTGTGCATGAACTAATGATGCCACGACACACAGCTGGCCGTGAAACAGCTGAGCAGCCAATGTCCAATTACTTTTGGTCCCCTAAAATGATGGTATTTAGTCTCCTAAAATGATGGAAGAGATAAAAAGTGCTGAAATTCTTAAATGGTTCACCCAAGGATGTAAATACCTTCAATTTAAAGCTGACAGTTTAACTTCATAGTCAAAACAACAAAAAATGTATCACTGTCCAAATACTTATGGACTACACCGTGTACACATTACCATTCATTTTTTAGCCTCACGTCATGCTTCACCAGGCTATGCCTCACTGGCACTGCTAAAACAACATATACAAGACAGTGGTGAATATAAGTTATCAGAGAGGAAGCTAATATTTAACCCATTTTAATGCTGTAGAAAATTCTTAATTTAAGTGAAACCTAAATCTTCCAGGGCATGTAGTCAAAGAGTGCTCTATATTCTGCTTTGAATGTAGTCCTGGCATCACTTTGTACCACACAAACCTCCATTTTGTTTTTGCCAGCCTTTGCTCAGGAGGGGCTACAACATTAAACTAGCAGCTGTAACTACAGGACATAACGTGTCCCTGAAAAACCATGGTTATGGCACTACATATTAAAAGATTTAGTCTAGTTACTCTGGCAGTGCTGGAATTACAGCATCATTGTATTATTGCTGATGCATTATAGAATTTATTGAAATAAATACAACATCTCAAGTGAATTATTGCTTTCATGCAGATTTTGTTACATCATTTGTTTCCACTCATAATCTTAGAACATAGGTGTCAAACTCAAGGCCCGCGGGCCAGATGTGGCCCGCCATGTCATTTTATGTGGCCCGCGAGAACTTAATTATCTGACGCGTAAAAAAAAAAAAAAAAAAATAAATAAATAAATAAATTAAAAAAAAAATTATCTGACGCGTGTATCTACGTGGCTGGTTAACCGGGATTTACTTTTACGATATAACAGACAAACGCAGACGCGGACGCACACCCGCGGTACATACGTTAAATAAACCGTTAAATAAAGTTTGTATTAAAAAAAATGGCGATTGCCCCCCCCCCCCGTCAACAATTACAATCGAGGTCCGCAAAAAATCTTGATTGCACCCCTCCTCCCCCGTCAACAATTACAATCGAGGTCCGCGAAAATCAACCGGCCCTTTGAGGGCAACTATAATGCTGATGTGGCCCGGGGTGAAAATGAGTTTGACACCCCTGTCTTAGAAGAAAAATGCCTTCATTTAATCATCTGTACATTGATCGCATCACCTGATTTAAAATTCCGCTGTTTTGTGGAGCTAAAAAAGATATTTGTGGTCCAGGTAATCTCACACTGGGTCTGAATGTAATTATGCAACATATGGTAGTGCCATCAATCATGAACAGGTGTCAGGAACGTAAAGCACAGGTAATGTCCATGTGGCGGATTTTTCCTGATTTGGAACAGGTGTCTCAGATTCAGATTCAGATTCAGATTCAGATTCAGATTCTTTTATTGTTACATCCAGGTACAAATACAAGGAGTAAAATTCTTTGGTCTTGGCTCCACAACATCCTCACAGCAACATACAAGAATAAAATAAAAAATATTTTGAGTATATATATACACGCGAACAGTATGATAATATAATAATAATAATAATAATAACAATAATATAATAATAATAATATAATAATAATAATATAATAATAATAATAATAATAATAATGAGTGCAACAGTGAATTAGCAGCATGGTTGTGCAAAAGTGCAATTATGTAGTGCAATTATGTAGTCCAAGTACAAGTACTGGGAGCACAGCAGTCAGGCAGTGGGCTAGAGACCATTGTTCAGTAGTCTGGTAGCCTGGTGGAAAAAGTTGTCCCTGAGTCTGCTAGTTCGGGCCATCAGGCTGCGATACCGTTTGCCAGATGGTAGCAGCTGGAACAGGCCGTGGTTGGGGTGGGTGGGGTCTCTGATGATTCTGCGGGCTTTTCTGACACATCGGGTGTTGTACAGCTCCTCGATGGAGGGGAGAGGCACGCCACAGATGTATTGAGCTGACCGTACAACCCGCTGTAGCGCTCTGCGGTTAAGTGCGGAGCAACTCCCGTACCACGCAGTGAAGTTCCCGGAATGTCTTCTCAGAAATGTTTTCTGTATGTGAAGCAATGAAGGAAGTCTTCCCTGCTGAAAAGAAAGGAATATCCAATTATCAAAAAAACAACAACTGTAAACGCATGGCTTTGCCTTGATTTGGAGAAGTATAGGGGCATATGATAGAGGCAATATTATGACCCCCCCCCGAGCTTAAGATGTCACCCAGCAATAAAACCCTCATCAAAGCACAGCTTCAGAAGCCACTTCTGAAGACTTCATTATTTCTTTACTACTGTCTGTTTTCTATATTTAATTATCCTTCGCCTCCTCTTTGCTGCATTCACTACTCTCACAACTCTCTTGTCACAGCCATCACTTCCTAGTGACGCTTCTCTTTCATGTCTCTTATGTCAGGGGTCTTCGCTTCTGTACATCCTCTTCCCTCTCCTTCTTTCTCTCTAGTGCTCGCTCTACCGCAACCCAGCACTCCCCATATGCTCCTGTTTAATATTTAATCAGCTCCACCTTGTCTGCAGCATTGCTGGCTTCATTAGATAATTAATGGTTGCCTGCATCTCATTTGCCTCAGTTGATGCATCTGCAGCCAGTAATTAGAGGGGGAGTTTATTAGCGGCAGCGGCTTCGTTTATTTGCAAAGCGCTCCCCTTGATTGAGGCCAGTGGGAACAGCATGTGCGGACAGACTGTCACTCCCATTAATAGTGCCGCTTTGTTTACATTTTTACTACTAGTTTTGCAACGCTGCACATCCTGGCAGTTTGGGGAACAGTTGGCGCTGCAGATTTGACTTTTATAATTTAGCAAATAATTAGGTAATTCACAGCAATAATGCTCCGCCAGAGCAGTGGACCAGCTTTAGAGGAATCTGGAAGGGGCTTTTATAAGCTGGCAAAGGATTAACTGGCAGCAGAAATCTAGTCAGTCGTTCACATCAGGGAGTGCGCTTTGCCGATTTCAGGGTTTACACCTTTTTCCACTTTCTCCTCATAGGAGACTACAATGTTTAATGACCAAGTGAGCCTCGGTGTGCTTTTAAACAATCCAGACATGCTGCGAGACTGCATCTGAAGTTGCTCTCCTAAGTCAACGTTTAGTGACGATTGCCTCCAGTTTGTTTGTATTATATTCAGCCTAATCCTGTCCGATCTGCTCCTATTCATGTTCTGGGGCGGTATACTATGAAGGAAGCTTAACATAGCCTAACCACCGCAATCTGGCTTAACCTGTACTATGAACGTGGTTATCAACTTGCTAAGTGAACATGGACTTTGTTAATGAAGCTCATTTCCATAAAATGGGCGGTGTCTGCAATAATGACCCTATAGCGGTACAGCATTGGATGTAGGCTACTCGAGCAGCATATTTCTCTCTTGAAGAAAAAAACACTGATATACGTATGGACAGATACAAAGAACATAAAACAATCATAAAAGCAAAAAACAATACCGTTGCCTCCAACAAAGCCAGGGAGGAGCTTCTGTCAAAAAAATGCTCATCGCGTAGGTTAAATTTGTTAGTTAATAATTGATTTACCTTAGCACTCGTAACAAATAAATCTATACTTATTTCTAATGTGACAACTGTACATTCTAGAGCTTCTAAACATTAAACTTGACACAGCATGTTGTTTAAAATGTTGCTAAAGCCCATAACCTTTTTCCTGAACTCAATAATCTTGCCGTGCGAAGAGATCCCTTCACTATTGGCACATATCTCTACGGGATCCTATGGAATGAAGATGCCTTTTTCTAAACCAAAGGTGTTGAGGAGAGCAGAGGGGTGTACTATGAAGCGAGATTAAGGGCATAGCGAGCTAAATTAAACTTCAACCCTGGATTTTCTGTATCACAAAGCCGACTCACTTTTAATCGGGGTACATTGCCATGGCAACTTACTCTACACGACTAACCTGCTCCGGGGCAGGTTATGTTCAGGTTATCGGATTGAAACAAATAAAGGCACCCCCCTTTGACCAATCAACTCCTTTGCAGGATGAGATTATTGAGTTCCGCAAAAAAAATTCTGAGTTCCAGAAAATGCTTGAACAACTTTTTTTTGAATAAACATTGGTGTGATTGCTTCAGCAAGATTTTAAACATGCTGTATCAAGTTTAAAGTTTAGGAGCTCTAGAATGTAGTAGTACAGTTGTCACATTAGAAATAAACTGTATGACAATGTACTGAAAGTATAGATTTATTTGTTACGAGTAGCATGGTGAATAAGATATTATAATGATCTCCTCCCTTGTTTTGTTGGAGGCAACAATGTTTCTTTTTGCTCTTGATTGTTTGATGTTCTACATATCCGTCCATTATATCTGTCCGTATCAGTCTTTTTTTTCCACAGGAGAGAAATACGCTGCTCTAGTACAGCCCACGCTATAAGCTCGTTGTTGCAGACACCACCCCTTTTATGGGAACGTGCACATAGCTTGATTAATAAAGCCCGTGTTCACTTAGCAAGTTGCTAACCACGTTCGTAGTACCAGTTAAGCCAGATTGCGGTTGTTAGGTTTTCTGTAGCCAGCTAATGCAAAAAAAACCTGGCTATGTTAAGCTTTTTTCGTAGTATACCCCCTGAGGCAGGTTATGTTCAGGCTATCAGATTGAAACATAGAACTGCCTTTTGACCAATTTACTCATTGGTTTTTGTAAAAAGGCGGAATTCACTAATGAAGAGATTCCCTCAGTATCTGCACATATCTTTACGGGATCCTTTGGAAGGGAGACGCCTTTTTCCAAAGCCAAGGAGTTGATTGGTCGAAGGGCGGTGCGTTTATATGTTTCAATCTGTTATCCTGAACAAAACATGTCCCGTAGCAGGTGAGCCATGCAGAGTAAGTTTCCATGGCAATATATCCCCGGATTAAAAGTAAGTTGGCTCCGTGATTAGAAAACCCAGGGTTGAAGCTAAAGTTAGCTTGCTAACCACTTAATTTTGCTTCGCAGTACACCCCTCTCCATAAAACAATTTTTGAAGAAAATTCTCAATAGTACATTTTTAAACGTGATTTAAACACAGAACCTCAGGGACCTGAGAAACAGTGCTAGCTTGTCCACTGTCAGACCAATCATCACCAATCAAACACTGCTGGAGGTTGTCCAATTGTCCCAAGTTGTCCTATTTCCCCATATTGTAATAACATGCAAGAACACTTCAAAACAATCATACAACACTTGTATTGTTACTATACAAAAGATTTGAGCATTATAAGTAAACTGTATAATGAGCTAAAATTAGTGGATGCCAATTTAAAAGGTAACTCCACGGGCTGTGGAGCACAGATCGAGTGTGAGATTATAAAGTTGACTAATTCTGCATTGACATGAAGAGGTCAAAACCATCTGGTGCCCAATTGAAGAAAAGAAGAAAAGAGCAAGATAAGAACTGTGCAAAATACAAAGATATTCAATTATTATTATTTTATCGACAATAGTTACAATTTTGAGGTGCAAATAAGCTCTAAGCCATTATCAATTTTTCATAGGGCACCAAATTGGCTAAAACTGGGTGCACCAATCCACTGTGCAGCGTTGCTTACATAAAGATAATCTTCATGGAAGAGTTGTTGGAAGGAAACCGGAAACCTATGCTGTGGTCTCAGGATAGATGTTTGGTTAAAACTACATTAAATATAAATACCTAAAGCATAAAGGAGGCATAAACAAGCATGGCAAAAGTACAACATAAAGCATTCAATGCTGTAGTCATGATATACAGTACAGTGCCTTATAACATGTGCCATGTTCCTGAGCATGTGACAAACCTGGGAAACATTTGAACAGTATTTCAGTCTTTATGGCAATAATCAGATTATTATCAAAATAAATACGACCAATTATACAATTAAGAACAAATTGAAGAGTTTGTTGGGACATGGGTAGTCTAAATAAGGGTTTTAGAGACTTGTATCCTTGTCTTTCCCTAACGCACCATCTAGTGCAAGTTTATACAGATGGAACACAACAAATGAACAAAGTTGTAAATTAACATAAAAGTATAAAGAACATGTAAATGAACTGTGCCACACAATGTTTGAGCTTGACACAACAATAGAACATTATGGCCCGTGTGTTGTAAAATACACCCATTTTTTCAGACAGATAACTTAAAGTAAATTGTGATGAAAATAACAAATCAAAAGTGCCATCAGCTGCATCCCTTTGAGTCTGTATGCTCCCAACAGGGATGGGTCTGATGGTCAGAATTACACCACTTCTGTGTACTATTATTACTCATATGCTGCTGTATCACATGTTGGGTCACAGACTTCTCAGATAAAAAGGCCTTGGGGGACAGCAGTATATCTGTTATAATTTAATTGGTCGCACCAATAATATCAAAGCAGATGGATAATAAATCTGGCAGAGATGGAAACACATGATCCGTGTGTGCTTTCCTCTCTTTGCACATAATGTGTATAAAATCTGAATTTGTTACGCATGTCAACAAATGGGGTAAGGATAAGGGTTGCAACTGCAACAATACAGATTGCTGGTATTGTGGCCCAAAGGTGGATCGATGAATATTATAGAATATAGATTCACACAATACAAGGGCAAAGTATATATAATATCAAATAATATTGAAAAACTGTGGTAAAAATTCAGAGTTTGAAAGGCATATCAGTCACAATTGTGTTTGTCACATGCAACGAATCCACCAAAAGTTGATATCGCAGTTTTGTTGAAATATCACAGAATCAGTACTTTTCTTGGGATGCAAGTTATGCCATCTACTAAGTAATGGGTTTGCCGGGCATGCCCTATACCTATACAGCACCAAGAGTTAAAACGTTTCAGGGTTTACCACAGAAATAACTACAATGACCGCTAATTCTCACTCCTAACAAATGTTAATTTTGTACCCTCTGACCTTGTCTAAACATAAAATTCTGATGAAGCTTCACACAGCCACACCATAAGGTACCAGGCGTGGATTATTTAATATTTCTTCTTTATCTTCTTCATCTTCTTCTACTTAATTTTTCTGCCTGCAGTTGTACAATTATCCATTCTCCCATTGGTGCATAGCTGACATTAGGTGTCTAGCACAGGCATGTCACAGCACCATTATGCATTAATTAGCAGAAGCTAGCTATCTTGCATGCTATAAAAAAAAAACAAAAACACAAAATCACATCCTGCGATTCCAATGTGATGGTTCCTGACATGGTTTAATTCGTAATAAGGTTAGTTTTAATCTTTCAAATAAGTAGAGAACACCATTCAATCATGTATCTGAAAAAATCACTGGATATCCCGAATTGTCATTGTAACTACAAGCTGTTGGAACATAAAAGGTTTACTTTGTGAGTGTTATGTGGTAGAAAAGCCATCTGCATTTCTGTATCACACAAAGCATCACTGTGAGATGATACAGAATGAGGGAGTGAATATTTTCAAGCCTTTAATCAAGCTCTGTACTGCTTTGATGCAGATCCAGCAGGCTTCAAGGGAATCTGTTTTACAGTTTTAATGTGTAGGCTTTGACATATGAGAAAGGGGAGGATGCCTTTAACAAAACCCCTCACAGCATTTGCTTCAGTAGGAACACCTTGGTGAAGGCTTTAATTATTGATTGGCAATGCCTCAGCAGTTTAGTGTCTGTGGCTCACTTGATTGAGTAAGACTTTTGTAGGGTATCTGTAGTGATACTCTGAATATCAAAACAATATGCACACCCACACACTGTTGATAATTAAACATTTCATATTTATTCATGCTTATGTTTCAGTAAAATCAGAAAGAACAACTTTTGTCAGAGATACTCTGTCACAAAGCAAATTGCTTTACACAATGAAAGAGGTATCCTTCTACGTAATATCAACACAGTTCATGTTAAAGAACTTACATGTTAAAGGGGCTATATGTAACGTTCAGATAATTCTTCTCATTACTGACACCGGTGGCCGAAAAATAACTGCAGCCAGCAGCCCGCTCGCACAGTGGGAGCAAGCTAAATTAGCAGTAATCCACTCTCTATATGATACATCAGCGTTATGGGTCTAGCGAGTATTTTTTTTAACAGTTTATGGTTGAGACAAGGATAATCCTAAACAAACATTAGTTATAAACAGATGATGGGAGTGGCATGAATAGACTGGAGTTATTGCACATAAAATGTAAGTTACAAAATACCAGGTTCTGGCATTGTCCTGGAACATGTTTACAAATTATAGCTGACCATAAGTTGTAAACGGCAAGCTAGCCAACTAACGTTACCAGCCAGATCAACCCCGCTAGTCGGGTTTGAATTGATGTAACTTAACTAGCTAACATTATTCACTCAGACAGTATTTTCCTAGTGATAACATTAGCAAGAAAGCTAGCTACAACGTTAGCAAGCAAGTGAGGAACATTACAATATATATATATACAATGTTACGTTACCTGTCCAATAATAAGAACAACAGTTTGGGTTCGGTTTTGATCCCCAACAACAAACGTAGGTCTCTCCATGGCTAGAATTCCCAGCCGATGTTCACATTTCCATTTTGTGGAACCACGTGAATGCAGAATAAGGGACGGCTGCAGCAGTAATCTACAGAATAGAATATAATAGAATAGAATAACTTTTATTTTCCCATTAGGGAACTTCAGTTGTCGCCACCAGCAACAACAAAAAAGACATAGACAGTGGGGCAGACCCACAACACACAAACAAACATATCAAATAAAGACATTCAATAGAAGCATTGCATTAATCAAACTAATTAAGTGAATTAAAGTGGAATACAGCCAAATTTCATGATTAAAAATAACCCCCGCTGTCCCGAGATATCAAGACACAAACTCCGCAAACTGTCGCGGTCTCTGTCCACTGTCGAAACGGAGCTCAGCCTTCTTCTCCTTCCCTTCATTGGTGGCCTTTTGAAGATTGCCTGCAGTCCTGGATCAGTCCCGACATCTTCAACTCCAGTGAAGAGCGATGGTAAACTTTGTGGCTGCAGATCCAACGGACATTCCCGAGCATATGTTGTGAATGCGTCTCCATGGTGACGACCACAAACAAAATCATCTGACTAGACAATTCGTCAATATCATCAAAACGAGCAGGAGTGCCCTGAAAGATCTCCAGCCCGCTTCCCTGTCCGACAACAGACACACAGCGCCTAAAAAAAACAAAAGACAAAAGCCAGACACAAGAAAACACATTAAAATTAACAAACACGAACAAGAGAGACAGCTGGACTACATGTCGCCATTACAGTGCCACATGACGGGACGGCAAACACCATGTAAATGTTGTTATGGTGATTTTTCTGGATAGTTTTATTCTTTTGGAAAGGGGATTGGTACTGTAAAATCATTGATGATAAAAGGAGAGCACTTGCCGTTTCATTCATTTACCTTTCCATACCAAATAAGACAGGTTGCATAACAAAAGTAAAAAAAATCATATCTGGTTTGTTCCTCAGCATCGGCAAAAGCTGAGAAAATGTATGTTTTGGCAGAATGTTCTGTTGGCAGTTTGGTATGCGGTAGCTATTTAAGGCGGAGCTTTCAGCTGCCGTCTCATTCAAAAACATGGAACATCCGGTTTGCCGTCGACTGCATACTGCTACCATGTTAACGTAGCAGCCAGCCAGAGAGAGGGAAGGCAATTGGGAGCGCGCTTTGAGATCACATCCTTCATTTCCCTGGCAAATCGGACCCACATTTTTTACAGAAAAGTCAGCCCATAGGCTCTTATACGCAACAGAGAAAGTAAGTTACATTACAATCTGTTCATACATTGGCAATTGAAAGCGACTCATGCATGCAACAACCTTACATCTAGCCCCTTTAAAGAAAGATATCTTCCACATGGAGCACAACAAATTATAATGCAGTTCAATTCAGTTAATCATGCATTAAATTGTGTTAATTCAAAACAGATTCAATATCAGCGACTATAAAATGGCTTAAATGTATACCTTATAAATAGGGACACTCATTCATCTAGGGCAGTTTTCCTGCCTGCAATTCAGTCATCCCTCAGCAAGAGGTCGATGGAGCCTTCTGGTTTGTCAGTTATCAAATTGCTCCTCCCCAGTAATCAAATGCCAACAATTAAGCACATACAATGGTTGAATGCAATGTCCCCACACTTCCACGTCCTGCTTTTTAGTGTATATTAAAATGTGCAGACGTGATTTTTGTTTATTTATTTCTTTTGAGTGGTAAGGTTTTTTTTTTCTTTATGGGATGGGATTTAGCAATAGAAAATAGGTCTGCACATAAAATGGGCAATAGTACTTGCACAGATGTTGTTAATCTGATCCATGGTGGCCCCCTAGTGATAGTCGTATCCGTCCAAATTAAAGTATTCATGTTTGTCTGAAAGCTACATCTGTTTTTTGATTAATCCTAAAGAGTTTATCACCAACTTTTTTGAAGCCCGAAAATGAAATAATTGCTGTTCTTGAACCCATTTGACTACAGGCATAATCCTGGTCTCTTCTATAAGGTAACCCTTGGGAGTTTGTTTTCCAAAAGTCATAATTAATGAAAATATTACTGACACAAAGTATCAGAAGCTCAAATACAGTGTAAGTGTAAATCATAAAAGATTATTATAATTTTTTTATTGACTTTATTGTTATTTGTGTCATCTGTGGCTTTCCGTGGACAGTATGTAGTCGTCATTTTGATCAAGGCTGTTTTGTTTCATGTTACAAAATAAGGAACCATTGTCCCTATAACATTGGGATCATAAAGTAGTTTATAGCGATATAATTGTGAGTTTGAACACTTTCAAACAGTATATTGTTTATTTAAAAGTTTCACTGTAAAAAAAACACATTAGATGCAAATAAACTAAACCTGTGCTACTTAACTGGTTGACAATGAAAGGATAAAACAGGTGCACTCAAAGGAAATAAAAGTTCTAAACTTTGTGATTAAATTTGACCTTGGTCAGTCATTTCACTAATTTCCAGTCCACCAACTTGGTTATAATGAACAAATGTCAGAATTTAACAACTTTTATTATTTAAAATCTTATGAGATGAGATTATTTTAAAGTGCCATGAAATATAGGAAGATAAATATGTAGTTCAGTATAGGTTTAATTCCACACAAGGTACAGCATATGCTTCTGCATGAGATAGCACAGCGCAATATGGCAAGATGTTGAGTCTCAGTCCATACAGTGCATGACAAAAATCCCATAATCCAAGTAGTGAAAATTAATTATTGTGGTGTAGGGCTTCAAATAAACACAGAACATTGAAGATTGGAAATAATTTATTGAAACCAATCTAAAGTGCTGATTGGTCTTCACCAGAGGTTACACTTATTCCTAATGAATAGTTAATTGTGCCATTGACCAGTGTTTGCAGTAGTTTATCTCTCTTTACATCCATGCTGGGTTAATTGTTGGTTTTAATTCACGATGATAATGGTTGGCAACTTTGGTGACCTGTCTGACATGAGATTGTGGTCGCGGGGGATGCTGAGCTATTGACATCGCGGACCGGCTGGGTGCTGTGGGGTGGTGCAATTAAGGTTGTTGACCGGGGGGCTTCAGATTTTTATTTTTATTTGCCATGAGATTGATTTCTGTGACGTGAGAGAGCCTTAAAGCTTGTGTCTCATGCCGAAAGCATAAGAGTTGACAACCCTGCAATGGGCCATTCAACAAATCTAAGAGATCTCGTAAGAGATCTAGCACTGTGTCTGAAATGTAATTTTCTATGGGAGCTCAGGTAAGCTAAGACATGAACTAATCTACAGTTAAACTGACATTAAATGTGTTTCAGCAAACAATCATCATTCATTTAATATAGGTGAATGTGTAATACACAAAGCTTTGTTACCAAAATATGCCATAATGATGGCTATTATCATAGCACATAATCAAATCATTTACTATTTATCTTGTGATTTACTCATGATATTTTTATTACTTTATATTTTCACATGTGCAATCAATTTCTAACATGTTACCTTTTGTGTGTCATTGTAATTTTTATTTTTTTACAATTAAGATAATTAACCAAGACACTGCAGTAAATGTTTGATCAGTTCATCCCTTACACAACCAGCATCACAGTAAGCCCAGGAAATAAGGAACTGAGCTCTCCCATCTGACTGGGGCTGGGGCAGAGTTGTCAATCAGCAGTGTTCAGCTGATCTCAGCACTTCACTCAGATTACAGGGAACTACCACTTCTCTCTCTTTCTCTCTCTCCTACTCCACATTCATGAAGATTCATCACTCCTTAACAATGGAACTCAACCTCAGCATGATGTGACCAGAATGACTCATTATTTCAAGTATTTATGTTGTCCCAGCTTCTTGAGTCTTTTCAAGGGAACCTTTTTCCTGGGCGGGAAGTAACACAATTATTTCCAACAGCACCTTTCATACCTTGGGATTTCATAAAACATTGTGCCATGGTTTCAGCTCTAAAAATGATTGAAAAGCTTGGGATCCTCATGAGCATTGCAAGGCTTGTAAAACTGCCAAATGTGGGTGTTCACTATGTCTGATTCCAGCATTCTGTGCTTGAATTTTGAATCAGTCTCTGTCCCTTGCTATCTCGCCATTTCTATGGGTGAGGAAATCACTATCCAGAAGTTATAACGGATGGCTTCCCCAAATGAAATGACACAAAGCAGACAGAACAATGCTATGATGTTGACTATATAACAATGGCCATACAAACACTATATAATCAATCCTTATCAATGCAAACATTACAGGATTTTTTTTAATAAATAAAATGATGACTTAATATGCAATTTGAAGCATTTTAATCTTAAAATATTGGTATAAAAAATGTTATGTATTTACTGAATAATAATATGTATGCATGGATTGTATTGAATACCCAACTGTATGTATGTATTATTATTATTATTTAAGCATGATTAAACTGCATTGCATAAACTGCAATTTTCCCAGTATCAGACAAATACTTCTCTCCATTGCTTCAAAAAATATTGTGAACAGCCATTGAGAGGGTTAAACATGTTACCCTTTATTTTTAATTTATTTATTGCTAAAATTGAATTTCAGACTCAGCAGCTCCTCATATTCCTGCAAACTTGCTGACATGCACTGGTCTATAGAGCATTGATCTAGTCTAATATATGATTTTAATGTTTCTCATTTTCTTGACTTGCCAAGCCACATCCATCACGCTGTGCTACACTTAAGTTCTGTAAATGACTGCTTTTTAACTTTTGTCACTTATTCAGCAGAGAGAAATGTGCTACATTTTGCTGCCTGGTTTGCCCAGAAAGGATATTTAAATTTTAAAAAGGAAAATAAAATGCTCAGCACTTCTCTCCATCTAAAGTGAATTTGTGTTTAAGAGATTAAATTTAGCTTCGGCCAGATTTCTGTGGAAAAATAGACATAAAGGATGTTAATTATATTTGGGTATACGAGCAAGAAATGTACAGGACCCCGCTTCCCTTTAATGATACTGCCAAAGTACAATTTATCTTAAGACACATTGGGCTATATCTTGGCGATCTTAGCGCTTTGTCTAAATGCATGGCGTAAAGTGCATTTAGGGCGTGTCCAAGTCCACTTTTGCTTGTTTGACGGCATGTTTTTTAGCGCTAAGCATGGCGCGACGTGCAAATGGGCTGAACCGAGTCTCTTCATTAATTATAGGTGTGTCTTGGGCATGACATGCAATAAACCAATCAAAATGTCATATCCCATTCCCTTTAAAAGCCTACTTTTCCACCTTGGTGGATTGCTTATATGATGGCGTGTTTAGTGTGATCAAGGAATAAGCTATATGGATCAATAGTATGATCAATATTATTTGGACTAACCATTATGAGTTCCCGGTAATTCCCAACAGTGCTGTTATTTTACAAAATATATGCGGTTAAACTTTGTTAAAAACACCTGCAACAGCTGAGAATAAGCTACCAATGGTTTCCGTCTCACCTTAGAAAACGACAAATTAGCAAAGAATTTTGTTTGATTATACAATGAAACATTGTCAAACATCAATTCCATGAGGATGTTCTGTTGAAGTTCAAGCTTCAACCGAAGTTCATTACCTGCATTCTAATATTGATTAATAAATAAATACCGTTATTTTGCCATAATGATGACACTAAATACAATAAAGCTGGCAACCCAAATGTTCCCGCATATTTTTCCGTATTTATAATGTCATGCTGTCCAATTTCCCAGGAAGTGTGATTTACAGCAAGGGAAACAGACCTGCTTCTGCATCAAGTTAAAGTGTGCATGCAGATAATGGCATTAAAATAAATTGTGAATTAATTGTGTAACATGCTGCAAATTTGTTTTAATTAATAATAAGACGCGTAGTTCTCTTTAAAGTCGTTTTTTTCAGTTATGGAAGAACAGGTGAAATCAGCTTGGTTTTAATAATAAGCTGAGAGTATGGAAACCTTGTCACTGTAATTTACAAAATATGAAGGACGAAGATTAAGATTCAAATTCAGTTAACATGGTGACATTTATCTCCGTTTTTTAACCGTAGGCTATCGGAAAAACCTTATGTGCAGCGTATACGCTGTAGCCTAGGCTATTTGAAAAACATTAAATGCAATATTCACTGGACAAGGTTTTGAACTGTTTTCAGTCAAAACCATTCTATTAACTTACAGGCTGTAGGCCTAGAGATCTGTATTGTAATGACTTCTGAAGCGCATTTTCAGAACTCAAATGTCCGTCTATTGCAGTGCGCAAGTTTTCAATTGAATGACAATTCACGCATTAGGTTTAAATGACAATTTGAGC
Organism: Ilyophis sp. 1 JC-2022; assembly: GCA_022702515.1. NCBI lineage: Eukaryota > Metazoa > Chordata > Actinopteri > Anguilliformes > Synaphobranchidae > Ilyophis > Ilyophis sp. 1 JC-2022. The sequence continues at coordinate 35,927,731 of CM040405.1, read as the reverse complement.
ATTACACTTGATATAGGTGTTATCAGCAAAGTTTTAAATGGATGTCCTGTAACAGAAGATTACAGAAATTGTCCTATACCAGAAGATTACAGATATTATTTCCAAATGTAGGCTAAGTCATAGCTTGATCCAGGATAATTGCGAATAGTCTATACATTACACGTACCATCGTACATCGCCTGGATGTTGACGGAGTGGGCTGAAAGCAATTTAATGCGGCATACCCCTTCGCTGAGGGACAGGTATATGGTCTTTGACCTATGGACCCTTTTATTATTATGCATGTTTTGCTATAGCCTATACGGGCTGTAATTTACTGTTCAAAGCATCCAATAACAAATGGCAAACACCGTTGAGAAGGCTATACTGTCATCTATCGGATAAAACAGTTGAGAATAAAACCGGAATGGCGTGAAATACAGAGCTACAGGTATAGTATATTGGGTGTTTCATGCAGACGCCCCATGTTGTGTAATAACATTCTAAACTGCTGTGTATTTCTTAAACAGATTGTCCAAGACAATAAATGACCACTGCATTTTGAAAGGTCCCACTCATAGTTTGGCTGCAGGAGCAACTAATGTCTCAGTTGAGCAAAACCTTGCTGCCGACACCATGGCCACTAGGCATCTGCGTAAAGGGGTTAAGACGGCGAAGCAGGTTTAGTGATTTGCTTGTGCATGAACGTTGCGTAAACAAACATAAATAAACATGCAGCTACCATTATTTCAGTATGAGAATATACATTAATAACTTTACTCAACTAATTGTTTTTAAAGGACATAAATTAGATTTCAAACGTTCCAGTGGGAAATTACCTAATTGTGTTTTAGTGTGACCATTGCCATAAAATTAACATTGGGAAACAATAACTCAGATAATATGAAACAACAAATTTGTTTCACTAATCTAAAGAAATGTTTCTGTTTCTGAACTTACCTGAGATGCAATTAACTGATGTAGGCTATCACAGTATAGCTACAGTAACCTATATGAGGTGACTTAGTGCTCTGTATGTTCAGGCATCGGGATTCTGGAATTACAGTAAATTGTTATGGTTGCGTATACTACAAGATGTTTACTTTGAACTAATGTTGCTGACTATATATTAATTAGCATCTCGATGCGAACTGCAATGTCAGGTACATGTTTATGCTGTACATGCAACTACTTGTACGAAACTTACAAGATGTTTTGCAGCTTTACATGGGCTGACTATGTATAAGATTTTGATTGGCAATGGGACTATTTGTGGGCTTGGCATCAGTCAAAGCAACTTCATCAATAGGTCATGGCGATTTTGATGACGGAGAAGCAGATAAGCTGTCCCAATTTTCTTCATGGCTCCTCGTTCTTTCCTTTCCTCCACATACTTCTGGGTAGAAAACAAGTGTTAGTAGGGGAGTGGAGGAAAAGAGGAGAGGAGTGAAGAATATTGAGACACACCCCCTGTGTCCCAAATGCTTACTATATACTAACTCTAACCGTGTTTTGAGTATGCAGTTCATATTCATACTGGAAAAAATGTCAAAATACAGTATACTTAAAATGCCAGCATGCATACTAAAACTGACTCTATTTTTGAGTGTTGTGTTCATCACAGGACTGGACTAGAAAGGAAACTCCCTTCTCAAAATGGCGCTTTTTTCACATCCCATAGTTTTTTCTCTGATTGGCAAACATAACACGTCAACAATCATGAATATACTGTACATGCATTTTTTATTCAGCCTACATCACTGCAGCATTAAGAAAGTCTGGCAAACTCCAGCAAATCAACCGCTGGACTCACTGTTAGAAGAGTCTGAGAGTGAAATCTCCTGAGGACCTCGTCTTTTCATTTGTTTAGGCCATTTGCATGTAAAGTCTCTCTCGAAGACAAGCTGTACCAGCTAGGCCTTATGTATGTGGTGCATAGACAAATGGTGGACAGTAAAACCATTCCTCAAAACTGGGAATTAATCTTCACGCATGGCAGTTGAAGCACCAATTGTTAATTCAATTTTCATTGAAGTCAGTACACTTGGCAAGGGGTAATGTTTTGTGGTATTTTGAGAGGAGTTTACCTTTACCTATTTATATTTTTGTGCAAATAAACTGCCTGGCAACCATACACATACATCTCAACAATGGTTGACCTTTGTTAAAGTCATGATGTACTGGAGTGACTGGCACAGTCGACCCTCGCAGCAGAGTTCATTCACACACTCAGTAGCACTCTCCACCAGTTCCCATCTTGTTGACAGGTCCATGTCTTTTCCCCACAAGAGATTGTTCTGGGCATCCAGCAACATCAGCATCTTTTAGACAAGGTAAGCAATGACCATAAAGGCAGGCTCGCAAACGTCCCACAAGCGCCCAATATCCTCATCTCTGCGCCATAGGCTCGCTCTGCGTCAATCTCAGACCGTAAGGAAGTGATATCCTTAAAAGATCCAATAATCACAGACACAGTTGCTAAATGGCCCAACCACCTTTGATCAAGCAGTCATTTTATTCGCTCATGTTTATACTGTATAGTAGGCTTTCTGAAGAATTTGTACTGGGATCCACAAACATCACAAAAAACAGTGACTACTTTCTTTTCTGCCTGTGCATGTATATCCACCAGATAAAGTTGGTAGTCTAAGCAATGGTAAGCAATTGGATTTTTTGGCCCGGTTTATTTTGTATTGTGTCGGTCAGCTTCTTTGCATCCCCTGCATGTAGCTATTGTGAGAAGACGCTCTGTTGCTTTGTTTAAGGCGGACACAAAGCAAATGACAACTGAAATGTTTTTGCATCCAGTGGGATCCCTCGTCCCATCCACTTTAACGTTATACTACGATTTGTCTATTCCTTGCACAATGGCATCAGTCACCACATTACTCAGTTTGCAGATCAATTCATTCTGTATGTCTGGACTGGTATAGCTTGTGTTATGGGAGATATGCTTTATTATTTCGGCTACTTCAGTGTACTTTTTGATTGTGTAATTCGAGTTGACTGGGTCACAAGCAATGTTGAACATTCTACAGGGATAGTAGAATTCTGCGTCTGCTTACACACTGTATCCTACCATGAAGACACAAAAGAGTGATTATTGTTGTGAAATGGCCAGGGTATCGCTGTAGAACTATTTCTTTAAGTTTCTCACTTCCAAGATCATCAGGAGGCTGAAGTAGCGGTCCACTATCTGGCAATAACACGTGATCCTCCTTGATCAACTGATGACGCTCCAGCTAAAAGGCTAGTTTTGGGATTTGCACCTTCAATGTTGTGTCCTCCTCCCACGACCTCTCTTATTTCTGAACTGGATGTCTCTTTATTTAATATTAGCATATATCGTCTTGTCAAATCAATAACACTGCTCTTTCTGTGCCTGTTTCTTGTGGAATATTTGTGGAGGACAACTACATCAGGAAGGTTGCCCCAGGCTGCGTGAAGAAGTGGGAGAATCTGAAACAAAAGTACAAGATGGTTGAATGTATACCTCTGCCAAGTTTACCGAAATCCGTTGATCAGCGATCAGTGAATTGAAGACACATCTAGATTGTTTAAAACCAGTTTGGTTTCTGATGGGAAGTAAGTATGAGTATGCGGTCATATTTTTCCAGAAAAGGGAGTATGATTACAAGATCATGTAGTCATAATGTCTATTTTTAAAAAGCTTATTTAGTTTGAAATGTAAGATAGATACATGTAGACTCTTTGCCCCCTTTGTAAGATTTGAAATTCCCCAAGACGGGGTCAGCACTCAGGGTGGTGAAACCACTGCTGCATCCTGGAAATGGTATACTTTAATGGATGGGGATTAGGGGCAAGTAGTCCATACCACCGCTTCTCCTCATTGCCTCAGCCTCCCAGGCTGTAGTGGGGGTGTTATGTAAATGTGAGAATCACAGCCAAGATAGTCTATCCCATACCTTCAGATGATCTATTAAATAATTTATGTAATTATTAATATTGACTATTAGTTAAAGGGGCTATATGTAACTTTCAGAAAATCCGTCTCATTACTGACACTGGTGGCTGAAAGTAACCTGCAACGGGAGTGAGCAATATTAGCAGTAATACGATACATCGGCGTTATGGGTCTAGTGTGGTTTTCTTTATACCACAGCGCTATTTATTTTACGGTCTATGGTTGAGACAAGGTTAATCCTAAACTAACGTTAGTTATAAAAAGATGATGGGAGTGGCGTGAGTAGACTGGAGTTATTGTACATAAAATATAAGGGACAAAATACCAGGTTCTGGCATTGTCCTGGAACATGTTTACAAATTATAGCTGACCATAAGTTGTAAACGGCAAGCTAGCCAACTAACGTTACCAGCCAGATCAGCCCCGGGAGTCAGGTTTGAATCGATGTAAATTAGCTAGCTAATGTTATACACTCAGACAGTATTTTTCTAGTGATAATGTTAGCAAGCAAGCTAGGAACATCACAATATATTTCACATGCTATGCAGTAACTCTAACGTTACGTTAACTGTCCAGCTCGGGTTCAGTTTTGAACCCCAACAAATGTAGATCTCTCCATGGCTGGTATTCCCGGCTGATGTTCACATTTCCATTTTGACAGTAAAAAAAGGTTATACCGTCCGTGAATGCGGAACAGGGGACGGCCGCAGCAGTAATCTACAGAACCAGACGATAAACACCATGTAAACGTTGCTATGGTGATTTGTCAGGATAAAATTTTATTATTTCAGAAAGGCGCTTGGTACTGTAAAATCATTGATGAGAAAAGGAGGGAACTTTCTGTTTCGCTGCTGTCTCATTGAAAACATGGAACATCCGGTTTGCCATCAATTACTGCTACGTGAACACGGCAGCCAGCCAGAGAGAGGAAGGCACTCGGGAGCGCACTTGGACATCACATCTTTCATTTTCCCAGCAAATCGGACCAGCAGCCTTTACATAAAAATCAAACCATAGGCTCTTATGTGCAACGGAGAAAGTCGGGGAAAGTCAAATTTTATAAGTTACATTACAATCTGTTCATACATTGGAAATGAGAGCAATTCATGCATGTACAAATCTTACATACAGTCAAGCCGGAAAGTCTGCACACCCCTTTCACCTTCTCGTTATGACATGATATGTAAGCCCTAAATAACCTATTTTTGTCAGTAAAATAAAATTGCATATTTTCTAAAAACCTGTTTTCACTTCGACATTATTGGCTATTGTGTGTAGATGTTTGAGGCAAAAAATTAACTCAATCTATTGTAGTATAAGTCTGTAACCTAATAAAACGTGGAGAATGTGAAAGGTGTGTGCAGACTTTCCGGCTTGACTGTATAGCCCTTTTAAGTTGATTTGTTAAGTTGAGTCAATTGACTGTTACATTTGATTAATTTATTTGTTAAAGTACATGTCCTCCATGGAATATTAACATAAAAGGATTATACAGGTGCTACTCATGATTTTGATACATTTGAGGTATACCTATTATTTATCAGAAAATCTATATTTTCTGACAAGGGTGCCCAACCCCCCACCCAAACAAAATGGCTTGAAAATAATAAAATCCAGTTTTCTAACTTTGATGTTATCCTGAAAGCAATGCATGTATTCCCTAATCAGTATATTTACACATCTTCATTAAATAACCTTGGCATCTGACTTACAATGGAATTAACTCTGTCGTCAGAGGTTTTTCCTGCTACATGAACATTGGACTCAACTCATATAAAATCAACTCATCATTTCCTGTGAAGCAGATGATAAACTTGGAAATGAATAAGGTGTTTTTCTGACTGAGTGGAGATAAAAATCATAAAATAATCATGAGCCATTAATAGACGGGTAATAAACCTTTAATGAATACACATAATTAGGGATCTCATACTTTGATGGATGTGACAGTCAGCAAATTTTTTATTTTCATTAATTAAACAAGGGTTCTTTGAAAGACTGCAGTGGCTTTTGACTGCTATAGCAACTTGTTTGCACTCTTAAACAAGATGGAAATATGCTTTAAATGTATTATTTTGTGGAGAATCGATGTATTTAAGTTAACATATAGTATAATGTGACACAATAATTCACACTGTACTTTCACATTCACATTCTGTACGAAGGTGGGAAATGAGATTTGTCTGAAAAGCTCCTCAATAAGTATTTCTGCTAAACCAGAAAATTTGTATTGCATACCAATATGGTTCACCCCAATAAGGCCAGGTTAAATATAACTCATTGACATGCTAAAACTAGCAATTTCATTATCTCTATTTTGTCATAATACAAAGTAAATAAAACTTGTGTTGCAACGTGTTATTTTTTTATTTGCCCCTTTGGACATCATACTAACCAATAATGGTGAGCTAAGCCAAATGGAAACCTACAGATAAGATTGGTTTTATAAACTGTTATGCATTTTCTTGTGTTCTGCTTGTGTAAATGCACCCATGCTTTCAGCACCCTATCATTACTTTTCTTCTCCTTCAAGTAAAAAAATGAAGCAAGAATTAGCAAGAATACAAATAACCAGGATTTTAATGAATTCCCTAAAGCTATTTACCTACATTAAAATATGCAGCTCACTGATGAGATTTTCTACTGAATGTTAAATTATTTTAATTCAAGAGCCAATTGCTGGGGGAGGCATGTATTGGCTGCCTAGTCAATAAGCAGTATCTAAAATTTGTCTGCTTTCTTTGGTTAAAAGCTTACTCAACTGTTATACATTTATGGATGCTCATTTACTGTATGTTGAATTGTGAATGGATGCTTCGGCTAGTCACTACACTTTCAACAGCTAAATTAACAATCGTTTTAAGTAAAATGTGAGAAGGAAATGCATGATATTCTTGAAAAGCATAAAATTCCTGTTGTATAAAACTCAGACAGCACAAACCAGTAATTGTAAATTAATGCATTTCATTTTCATTGAAAACTGACCTGTTTTAGGCTGCATGTAATCACATGTAGTTGCATGTGGCTTGTTTTGATAATGAACGATAAAACGTATAGGTAGAAAGTTAACTATGAATTAGAAATGTAAAAAATTATGAGTGTATTTTTTTATGAATTAGGAATATTGGGAATCGGCAGTATCAGAGCAGTACCCACCGGGTTTTATTCGTACAATTATTGTGTATATTCTAACAGCCTCCATTTTGCTTAGAAATATAACACATGCATTCATAATAATGCAGAAGGGGTGCTCAGCTGGACGTTGGTAATCTCATTATGGGAGTCATACGCACTTCTTTAACTGGCATAGGGCTTGTTTCTGACCTCTGTCTGATGATGTCATAAAAAAAGATTGCTCTCTGCACACTACTGTACTACTACTGCACCCCCCAATTCCAATAGAGATCCATTTAATTGCAGAGATGTTATAGTATTGCTTGTAAGAGTACCGGCAAATAAGATATCTAGAGTCTTTTGATGTTGTTGGGTCACAGACATCCGGAAGTCATGGCATGCAAAGGATATGAGACCAAATATTTTAAATGATTACATTATTTTATATATAAATGCAGGGGTGCCAATAATTTTGGCACACATGGTTTTGTTAAAAATAATTATTTATTGATGAGGGATTTTTTTTTCTCATAATTCTTCAATTAAAGGTTGGATTTTTCTAATTTTTTCAGTGTGAGATTAAGCTAATTCACCAAACAGTGAATTTTTTATAACCCTTTTTACTCATCTTTACCAGGGGTGCCAATAATAGTGGAGGGCACTGTGTATATATATATATATATATATATATCCTGTAAACCAGGATATGCTGATGATACAGTTCAATACATTAATTGACAATAAATTTTGTGAGCCTATAAAAGACGCTTGAGTAGTCATTTTCAAGATGGTCATGATTTTTTATGGTGCGGAACTTTTAATTTACTGGGATGATAAAAATAGATTTACTCTCAACCACTTGTATTTGATTTAATTACTTATTCAACTATAAATCATTGAAATCTATTGAAAATGTAATTTAATTGAGATGTATTTTTCAACCATTTTCTGTAGTCTCCAATAAATGTAGTGATGCCCAACCCTTTTCAGTAACTGAATCTTCATGAATATGCACATAAACATCACAAAAACCACACTAAGAAGCTTACATTGCCATACTACATATGCATGCTTTCTCACTGCTCTTCTAAGACACAAGTAGATATTAGGTATCTCCAATAGATAACCCATAAAGTTTTTACTTTCAGTCATTCAAACCACATAAAAAGTATCTCACATTAATTTTGTTCAATAATGTTTTATTTGTCCTGATTTGATAGAATCCACAAAATGTTTGTGTATTGAAGAGGCTCGCTGAATCTGCCACTGAACCCCAAGCCAATGGCATGTGAAAACGCTCTCAGAAGTTGTAGTTAAGGATAGTCCAATTGAGTGATTGTGATATGAAAGCATCAACAAAATATGAGAGCATCAATATTTAGAGTTCAGTTGGTCACTGAACCCAGAATAAAGGCTTTATAATTAAACTGTCTACTTAAGAATATTGAAATCTAACTGAAACTCATGATTTTATAATCTGTACATTTTATAGGTTATATAGGTTTTATATGTTAAACTTCTCATCAGCTATATCAAGTTAAAATTGTAGTTATGGATGCACGATATATCGGCCAACAATCGCACCTTCAGATCAGCCATAAAAGCAACTGGTCAGCTCCGATTATGTCCTATCAATCAATCAAAAAAAAAACATTTTTTATTGTTTATTTATAATCCAAGAGTTTGTTTTCATTTACCTATCAGATAAAATGCAATTGTTTTTATTTTTTATTTTCAGTGTTCCTCTATCCTCTATAATATATACGAGAACCAACACCAGGCCAACAAAATCCTTTTTTTAAATGCCGAAAATAACTCAAATATCTATTCATTTGAAAATCAATAATCAGTTGCACTTGGGAGCCTCTACCTGGGAAATCTGAGTGAAAATGTAACAAATCAGGAAGTCCAAATCGATGTCGCAATTAACCACTGCATAGCAACTGTATGACACAGGGATTGAAAAGGACATGCTATTTTTATAATGGAGTCAGTGTGCAGAAACCACCTGTAATTTATTATTTATTTTTTTGAAGCAGCAGTAGCAAGTCGCAAAAGTTGACAGTGCACACAAGTATATTTTGATGCTTATCATCTTTGGAGCTTGGTGATTTTGGTATTGAGCCTAGTGCAGGGATCAAAAGCAGCCAATGACCACTGCCATGACTTTGAGTGTACCACTGGAACTTTTGGAGATAAGTGGATATGGACACATAGGGATCAAGAAGCTTGCATATTTACTGTACTCTCTCCAGTGAGAATCTTTTGAATAGTATAACCTTGAGGAAAGCCACCGTATTTTGTTGGGTTCTAAATGATCTTGCCCTGTGAACAGACCACTTGACTATCCACACCATGCTCCAAGCAGGGCCGTTTCTAAACTGCTTTGACTTGGGGGGCATGAAGAGTTGTTGGTGGGGTACAAGGGTGTCATGGTTTGTGGGTTTTTATTTTCTTTTCCGTTGCGGTTCTTGTCCTTATTTTCCGATTGAGAATCTATCAGATTTTTTCCACGTTCCGTTCCAGGGTTTGCTTTCCCTCATCATTGTTTTCACCTGTGCCACTACCTGCAGGGTATTTAAGTTCCTCACTTCTGCTTCCCCGGTGCTTCTTTGTCATTCGACATTGCATTAAGCCAGGTACTAGCGATCACATGATATTAAATGCTGTTTATATTCACGGGGGACTTGCTATTAGCTTTTAGTTCAGGTATAGGTATTATTCCTCCTGTTAGCGTTCTGTGCTAGTTATTTTATTCTGAGCTTGGGAGATTTAGATTGTGTTTCACTCGCTATTCGAGTTCACCCTATTTTAGTGGGTTGATTTTCATTTGGCTGTTTAGCCACAAGGAATTAGTTTCCCGTCTTTTCTTTCTTTGCATTTATTTTGTTATTCCCTTTATTGGTCCTCACTGCATGAGTGACTTGTTTCTGATCCTCCTACCTTCGCGTTTGATTATCCGCCAATAAAATCCATTACAATTTTAGCCTTTTAAAACTAATTTCCTGCATTTCTACACAACCTCACACAGGGCATTTTCTAAAATAAAGATGAGATTTGAGATGCTTTCATATAGAGCTAAAATATAGGCTAATCAGTATATTAGTGGATAAGATAATTGTATTACATTGTAAACCCACCTCCACCCCCCTCATCTTATAGGAGGTCAACTTTATTTATGCCCAATAATACCAAATCATTACCTAATCTTATATATGGAAACAAGTATATTAAAGATTAACTATATTCCTTCATCTTTTCAGTCTGTGCTATTTTCTATTTGCATGTGAAACTAAGGTACTGTAATTGGCTCATCGTTTAATTTATATATAGTATATATACAGGTGCAGCTCAAAAAATTTGAATATCGTGAAAAAGTGAGAGAGAGACAGATATGATAGTCTATTTTAATATACTTTATGTAAAGTATTCCAAAGCTTGAGGAAAGCAGGGCTGACTAGCCAACACGCAGCAGTAGCTAACACACACACACACGGGCCAACCAACCAATCAGATATTAGATAAATATATTATTTCAATGTGGCATTTTTATGATTGGCCGAATCGTCTGTAGCTCTAATAGCCTACTGACACTTCACATTGTCTGATTAGATTTTTTGTGGATTTGGCTTTGGGGGGGGCAGGCGGAGAATTTGGGGGAGGGCAGGCGGAGCATTTGGGGGGGCATTGCACCCCCCCCCCCCTAGACATGGCCCTGGCTCCAAGGGATCCTCCAGAAATTAAGAAACCAAGGCATTGATTGATTGGCAAAGGGTGGTTCTTTTATATATTTCAACTGGTAGCTTGAGCATAACCTGCCCCTGGAAAAAAATGCTTTTCCAGTGCAGTTAACTCAGTCATCCTGCTTTGTAGTATACCACCTGGTCCGGGGCAGGTTATGTTCAGGTTCATGGATTGAAACATATAGAATCACCGACCTTTGACCAATCAACTCCTTGGTTTGGAAAAGGTGTTTCCATTCCAGGATGTTTCTGTAGTGCTATGTGTGGATAGTTGTAGAGCTATGTGCAGAGGGGGTTTGTTGCAGGACAAGATTATTTAGAACCCAGCAAAATCAGCTGGTTTTCCCATGTTATACGAAATATATAGATTCTCAATGGAGGGAATACAGTAGCCTACATATACAAGCTTCTTGAGCCCTATGTGTCCATACCATACATGTTAAAGATTATGTTAGCTCGCTAACTGCATAAACCCGCTTCATAGTACACCTCCCTGCACTGCCATAGTAATAAGCCTGCAGAGGCCGCCTTGGTTTCATTAGAATACAAATCCTGAGGTTTTTCATTAGCTTATATAAACAAAGATGAATTCTTTTCCAAAATGAAATTTATCCATTTGCAGAGATTCTGGTAATTTAACATATATTATATGTTGTCAATTTACTGCTATATATATATATATATTTAAAACATTTAAACTTCTTAAACTCGTTAAACATTACGTCTTGTTAAACATAAACATTCAGTTGATGATTGCATGCGATTGGCAGGTTTCTTTGAACTAATATATTGTCTTTGACTTTGATTCCTCTCCTTGTGTTACTAAGTTTTTTCCCTTCTTTCTCAGCTCTATTTTTTCCTAGTTTAATGTTTTAGTGCAGTTTTTATATGGATTACAGGAGGGAGGCATATCTTTGGTCACTCTATTGGATGCATAGCCTGGAGTGATGGACTTGTTTTGGTAAAATGTGTCACTGCTAGACATAAAATGGGCAGACCATCAGTTTTTCAGCAAATTGCAACCTCAGTTTTACATGTTATCCCCCAATAACATAGCAATAAAATCAATCGCTACCAGTAAGTTCAATATACAGTGCCCTCCATAATGTTTTTATACATTTCGGTTTCACCATGTTTACAGCACTTTTTATACATGCCCCCTATTTCAGGGCACCATAATGTTTGGGAAAAATGGTTTCACAGGCGTTTCTGATTTGTCAGTTGTGTTCAATTGCTTCCTTAGTGCAGATATGCCATAACTTTTTGATGTCTGCTGTGACCCTTCAACATCACAATACTTGATATTTTATTTTCAGGTACTCTTACAAGTGATACTATAACCTCTCTGCATTTGAATGGATCTCTATGGGAATTGGCAGGGGGGACTAGATTCAGCTGTAAATTATGCTGGAACAGTATGAATCACATGGTTGGCAAAATAGCTGTCAAACAAGCCTTAAACAATCACTCTGCTGCCAGATATGCAGTAGATGTTCATGGATCACTTTAAGGGTTGTTTCTCTTGACTAATTTTCCCATTGAACTCTATGGAAAAATAATTCAGGAGACTAAACCCCTTGAAGTGATCCACCTGCATCTACGGCATATTGGGCAGCAAAGTGATGATTTGAGGCTGGTTTGATACCTCAGACCCTTGATGACCACCATTTAGCCAACCATGTGTTCCATACTGTACTGGCATAGTTTACAGCTGAATCTTTTTTAGACTAATAAGTGGCAACCTTTTTAGGAGATGTTTTTTATGAGATATTTATATTTGTTATATATGTATAGTTAAATAAAATATCATTAAAAATACCATAAAACCATGCAATCTAACTCAATAAAAGCATATAACGTATATATTCATATTCATAAATAGCTTTCCCTGCCATTGAAGATTTTTCAATGTGAGAATTCAAACATCTATTGTTCTTTGTTCTGGTGCACTAGTTTGTCCACTACTAGCCCATTAGGTTAAAAATGTACTTTACAATGACGATTTGGGATGAAAGTGAGCAGATTCAGTTAGTACATTAACCCTTTAGGTTGAATACTTTCACGGGTAATTACAAACTGGGAGGGAAAGAAAAGCAGATACAGTGAAGAGGACTCCCAGAAAGGTAATTTCACATTTGAATATACACATATAATATCACCATATTTTGCATTTTAGTTGGTTGCTAAGGTGAAAAACACCAGCAGAATGTATGGCTTTCTGCAACCAGGAAGGTTTGGCTAAAGGTGGAGGGACTATTTTCAGACAATTTTCAGAAGATTATCTGTCAGAAGTTTTTTTTCTTTTTTTGATATTTTAAAGAGGCCAAATTGTAATCTGCATTTTCAAGCGTTGTCAACTTTCATCTGAGAATGGTTTGGGGAAGTAATGCATAATATAGAAGACATTTTAAAATAAAATATAATTTGATCATTTAAAAATGAGGCATGATTCTTATTTATTTACATGCATTGACTACTTCATGTGTTAAACCATCATATGTAAGGGACAGATTAAATCACTCTTTGCATGGAAATTAGATTGTAAATTCAAGATGGCACCACTCCAAGTATTTAGAATTTCCTAGTCATTATGTAGACGAGAAAAAAACTATGTGTTGATTGCTGCCATGTGTGAAGGCAGCTTGCTGTCTTTCTGTGTGTAAAAACAGAGACTTGGAAGACAGCTGTAATTGCATGCATGCACAAGCTAATAAGCAGCGTTGCCTTCAATTTGAGGATAATTGCAGCATTTGATAAATGTACAAAAACAAGGATTCAGGGAAAACAACATGGGTATTCATCATGTGTAATCTTCCACTGCATTCACAATTTATTAGATTACATACTAAGTAAATGCCTGAAAATCCATGAGCATGATAGGAAAAACAGAAATTCTAGTATTAGTAAAACTAGAAGGTTAAATATTTGTTTTAGTGATATAATATGTTTTCAGTGGAATGTTTGTTAGACCAAACCATTGAATTGATTGTTTTGCACCACTCCCTTTGTACAGTTCACAATTGATTACATTATATATATGAAATGTGTCACTGCTAGACATAAAATGGGCAGACCATCAGTTTTTCAGCAAATTGCAACCTCAGTTTTACATATTATCCCCCAATAACATAGCAATAAATTCAATAGCTACCAGTAAGTTCAATATACAGTGCCCTCCATAATGTTTTTATACATTTCGGTTTCACCATGTTTACAGCACTTTTTATACATTTTATACCATTGACTTGATTGTTTTGCACCACTCCCTTTGTACAGTTCACAATTGATTACATTATATGAAGGTGATTTTTAATGGCAGATAAGAGATAAAATGTAAAAATTGTAGAGGACATTTTCATTTGTAATACAAACTACTGGATGCATTTTGTTTTACTGTGAAAAAATATTCTATCAACATTGGTAATGGAAGCGCAGAGGTAGAGACTGGTGGGTTTTGGCTAAATGATTGTAACGTTTCAAACCATTATCTACCTTGGCACGATTGTGCCATGGTAATAAATCACATTTTTTGGTAGATCTTTTGTATGAGCTCTGCTAAAATGGCCAAAAAGCATCTGGCTAATGGCTCAGCGAATTTAAATAAAATCCACTGTTCTATGTGCTGTCCTTTATCAAACATTTACATTTAAACCATGGCCAGCCAGATGGGGAGATTTTGTTAAATAATGGAATAAAAATAATGAAATGTGTGGCATTTTTATTTATTTATTTGCAGTAGTATATATATTCAAAATTATATGTGTACTGAGAAAGTGAAAGTTTTAGAATCATTTTTACTATTTAAAAAAACCAAACAAAAATCATCTATAAATACATTTTCAGCTAATAATTTGATTTGGGCTGCAGTGGTCCACAACTAGATATGACTGTGATGAGACAAATTGGGATGAATGAACAACACATTAGCAGAACACCACCACAGAGCAGAGTGGTTATTTATGTGTTCTTTGGCTCTTGCTTATGAGAGTGGTCATCAGAGAAACATATCAGATGAGAGGTAAACATTTCACTATATGCATTGTCAATGGAGGAGATGAAGAGAGTAAAGGAATTGCCACACTCCAGAACACCAGCGTTATCAGCGTTTTTACTTATTTTTTATTTTATTTTGAGGTTTGGGGAATCATGTGCTTTGACAAATATGTTGTGTCATGGCCACTGTTGGGGTTGTACCTCAGATGATTGCTATCTGCCCAGCCGAGCGTCACCCCTCTGTCTCCAGGCTGACGTGGCTTGCCTTGAAGCTTCTGTTTACCGTTCTGTTTCAGCAGCTTGTTCTCACTTCCCTTAGGTCACCCTTGCAGGACGGCATGTCATGTTTTTTCATTGCTGCCTTGTCAAAAGGACCTCTCAGTCACATCTATCAAGACAATCATTGAGGGCTTAATGCAAGAAGTGCGGCTCCTCTCACATCTTTCATTACCCCATAATTTATTAATATCCTCCTGTTGGACACTACATTTATCTTGATAAAGCCTTTTCTAGGAGAGGTAGCAATGCAAAGTTGTGCAGTGGTGACGGGAAATTCGCTCGCTTCACAGATCATGTTCAGCATGGTTTGCCATTTTATCTAATGTAACCCAACCCTTCAATCCTTTAACCTAAGGCAAACACATTCTCATATTACAGGGGGAAACTGAGAGATTTTCATCACATACAGAGGGTTGCAGCACCCAGTGGCTTTCCATCATTTTGATTAAATTCACCTATTAGCCTCAAGAAAAATTGTTACCATTTGCCATTGCAATGTTGCAGCCTGATTTGTGTATACAATCCCATGGAAGACGGACAAGAGGGAAAGTAAATCCCTGGTTTAGATTAGCTGCAGGTTTCAGGTTACTGCATTTTGAGATTAAAAAGCAGCATTGGGCATTCGTGTCATCTTCTATTGAACATATGAGATGAAAAAAAAAAAAAACTGCTTCCTATAACGGTCAATTAAAACTCAGTTGGCTGTCTTGATCTGGCAATAATAACGATAATCAATTCTTTCAGCAAAACCTAAGGAAGAAAAGAAATATCTCCACAATAACGTGTCAGGTTCCCCAGCTATTGCTTCCAGTGAAATGAAAGCACAGGAGGTTCCCTGCACCAACTGTTGGCAAATGGCTCCCATGGTGGACATAAGGATTGGATTGCACTGGGAGACGTGTGCAGCATCTGTGCTAGAAGCATTTTCAGCAGTGCACTGCAGCTAATTTCATTAATTGTGTTTCATGCTTTGTTTCTTCTTATTACACTATTAAATCAAAGCTGCATTTGTTTTCTGTGGTTTGCCAAATGAAAATGTAAATTTGTTGTAATTGGCAAATTTTTGTACTTTTTTATTATTCCTTATTATCATGGTTTTTCTTCATATTTAATAAAACAGAAGGCTCTTTATGAGTAGAGACTACGTTCAAGTGTTAGTATCAGTCGTGGTTTAATCTGGTAAAAAAAAATATTCTTGAAACTGTGCTTTGCTAAAATATTCTCAATTCAATGAATGAAGTGCAAAAAATGGACAAAGCTAATACATAAGATGCAAAATCAGTGACTATTTGATCCCAGTTATCATCTGAAACAATCAATAAGGTTAAAAAGTAAATTCATATGCCCATTACTACCCTGCCAATTTCTGAAAATGTAATGCAAATCTGGGGGTAGTGATGCAGGTATGTAAAGCTAAGGGTTGTTTACATCTGCTGAAATGTAAAATAATAAATAGGTTGAACTGGTTTATTCTCTTTACACCATATCCACCTACCACAAATACATGTTAACCTTTAAACTGGAACTTTGTATCCACAAATTTTTTGTTATTTTGGTTCTGTACTCTAGCACTTTGAGTTTGAAAGGATACAATGAGGTTAAGTGCAGACTGTCAGCTTCAATTTTAGGGTATTTTCATCCATATCGGATGAACCGTTTAGAAATTATAGAACCTTTTGTACATTGTCCCTTCCATTTTCGGGCAAATATTAAAAGGAAATATTGGACAGTTTAACATAATGTACAATAAAGTAATATTTTTTAAATATTTGGTTGCATATCCTTTGCATGCCATGACTTCCTGATGTCTGTGACCCAACAATATCAAGACTCTTATTACGATATCTTATTTTCTGGTACTCCTACAAGTGATACTATAACTTCTCTGCATTTGAATGGCTCTCTATGGGAATTGGGGGGTGGGACTAGATTTAGCTGTAAATTATGCTGGAACAGTATGGAACACATGGTTGGCTAAATGGCTCTAAGTCATCAAGGGTCTGATGTATCAAACAAGCCTTAAACCATCACTCTGCTGCCAGATGTGCCGTAGATATGGATGGATAACTTGAAGGGTTTCCTGACTTATTTTTCCATAGAGTTCAATCGGAAAATTTGTCAGGAGAATCAACCCTTAAAGTGATCCATCCATATCTACTGCAAATCTGGCAGTAGAATGATGGTTTGAGGCTTGTGATGGTTTGATACCTCAGACCCTTGATGACTTGCAGCCATAATCATTCAATGCATTTTGAGGAGACAACACTGTTTGCAGTAATTATCTATTTGCTCACTACATCGATGTGAATGTGGTTACAATGGTTATTATAACATTGTTCCAGCATCAAGCTGAATCCTGACTGTGAAGTTGAATGTGATCTCTAAATTTGACATAGCATTCTGTGTCATATATTTTTACTGCAATATTGGACTGGATTCCAAAGACGTTAAATAAACCAGTACAACAAACAAGACAGCATTTATTTCATTTATTTGATGGCTCAAGTGTAGGGTCAAGTATCTTACAAGTTGATACAACTGCATGGGTTTCGATTGTTTGTGAAAGCACACAATTCTTCACGGATCCAGCCTCTTAATTTTTCTCTCAAAGTGCACCAGATTGATGCATTTAACTGTTCAAATTTACAACATTTTCTCTCAGGTGGGCATGCCACCGGACCCCCCTAGAGGGCAGGAGTGTACCACCTCATAGATTTACAACCTGTTCTCCAGAGTAACTTATTTGAATTGAACGTTTGAAACAGCTGAAATAGACAATGTCCTCACGCATTTGCTTGCCAAAATCTTGGCCCTCGTCACCCCTTGTACGATTTTAAATGAGAAAAATGGCAGAGCGCTATAGGCTGGGTATCTAATTATGACCCCTATGTTTTTTCCATCATTTTCTATTTTTATATGTGATTTTAGAGCGGCATTTTTAAATCTTGCCTAGGGCGGCAAAATTATCAGAACCGGGCCTGCCACCAGGCACCGTGGCAGCACGTAGTTCCAGACTTCTGATTGGTGTAGAACTTGTGCACTTTTGATTTTGTTAACTATCGCCATTTTCGCTAATTTTGCCAATCTTGGTGAACATTTTATTCGACTGTAGGTAGCCTACGGACTTTTGACATGTCCTCCGGTTATCCATTAAATCCAATAAACAAGTGTCGGTCATTTTTCAGATTAACGTTACTTGTTGAACATATGCTTTTTTCTTGCATTTGAGCCATACTGGTGACGTCAAGTGGGATAAATCAAGTACAAAAAATGTATGTAATCTATGTATTTCTTCTACACTCAGTTGTAAGTGTGTGGGGTGTCTCAGTGACTGTTTAACTATTTTAAAATGAGCACCTTGCTGAATTTGTATGTACACCGTCATTATTATGTGAAGCTAAATACAGGAATATATTAAATAAACTTGAATCAGACAAATAACTACTGGCTAATGATTTTAAGAAATAATGTTAGATAATGTTATAGAACAATAGATAGATAATGTTCTATACGGTTTTGGGTGGATTTATACAGTTTTGTGGGCGTGAAAATAAGGGCAGCTCTCTCCAGAGGTTGACACCTATGGGTAGTAACAAGGTGCGGCATAATAGAGAGGCAAAATAGCAAGAGCTCTCAGCCGGGCCTTCAGCCACTTGGAGGCAAACACATACATTTTAAATTAAATAAAAGTCTAAAATGTATTATTGTCAACAGTGTGGGCATAACTGAACAAAATATAGGCTACAGCCTATATTTAAATTGTGGGAAAACATTTTCATTAAATTCATATTACTTTGTTTGACTTCCACAAATGCACATTGCATGCATCTTCGTTTCCGGCGTCAGTTAGCAGGACTTAAAACTGGTTATACGAAAAACAGCGGGAGAAAGCAAAAGCTGCGTTAACTAACTTCTTTTTGAAGTATAATCAACCTAAGGAGGGCTCAAGTTGAGACTGTCTCAATTTTGAGAACGTAATCAACAAGTTTGCCAGGGCAAAAGAACGAAGAATTGACCTGTAAGAATGACTGCGACCATGACCACGTAGACTTAGCCTTCGCATACTGCTTGCAAAGTGAGGGGACAGGGCACATAGGGACAGGGGTCTGAGCGGACAGGTTACAGGGGTCGTATTCGGTCACGGTTAAGGAAACGCAATGAATTAACTTAATTTTTTTGACATAGGCTATGCTATGACATTTCAAATGTAGCTTAGCTACCAGATAAATGAATGAATTAACTGAATATTACATTTCTCACATAGCCTAGACCTGCCGTGTCAAAATTAATGATATAGTTTTGTGTAGACAGAAACATTAGCCTGGCCTACACTTTGTATCTTTAAAAGCAAAATAAGATGATGAGTTCAATGCATATGGGCCGCATGCAATGTCATAGCGAATTAATTTGTTTTTATCAGAATGATAGCCTAAAAGACATTATTTTCAGACATGAATTAGCTATGGGTAGGCTACTATTGCTACTGATTGTATTACTTGCCGGAAGTGATTAATGTTATATCAGCATTTTAGAGATATTTTTGTAGGCTATTGCTGCCTTCAAGTGCTCCTCGGAAGCTTCTATTTCCCAGTTGCCAAATCGTAATTATGAGGTTGACGCATTCACATGCTCTGAAATCGGACTTACCAGCAAACATGGATGGCTAGAAAGTAAATGTTTTTATCCTTGTAAATGTTTGATCCTTTACGAATTACAAAAATACATGGAGAGCTGCTATCACTTTCTGCATGAGAAAGAAGAGGAAAGGAAACAGCCTATGATATTTAGAGAGCCATTTATGATATATTACAGTAGGTATATTTTCCTGGTTGTGTGCTGTGTGGGCATGACCATATGATAATCTGCTGCCTGGTTCCATTGTCATATGTGAATCTATCGTATTTTCTACCATTTCGACTTGGCAACTGGGAAATATGAGCTCCGAGGAGTACTTGAAGGACAGAGAGGTAGGCTAATAGGTCAGTGGTGAAACGTCACAACTCAGGAACTCGGGCAGCAAAATTATCTCCAACTTTCCCCACTTGTAATTAGGCTACGACTTGGAGGTTCGTTCAAGTGCAACTTCCATGTCGGAAACTGACTCATACAGTATTTCCGATAATTCCGACAGCACTTGAATTCAGGATATGTCTCTGGTCATATAAATGTATTTTAGTGACATATATTAGGGCCCCCTGCTGACCGAATTTGCCCTCCCTGAGCTGATGATGTAGTTACGCCACTGATGGTAATAGTGTCTTTCATTTGTTACACCAGTGTGTAATTGGTATTCATAATGTATATTAATTTGTTGACTAGTGTTTATGATTTAGAGGGAGAGTAGGCCTACATGGTTTTGAACATAGTGTTTCATTTTAACAGAGATTTTTGAAGTTTTGAAAAAAACAACTAACTATTGTTATAAATGATGTATAGTTTCAAGAAACGTGTGTAAACATTTGAGAAAAAACTGTAAACGGCATGCACAACACCTGCATCCAACTCCTACATCATCAGCTTTAAAAGTTGTTATGATTTGCTCATAATTGGCTGCTCTGTCAATATACAGTTAGATGAAAAAAAGGCTTACAAGCAATTGCATATTTGATTATGTAGCTAATATGGCGATGTGAAGTACCTACATTGGGCTTACGAACTGAATTTGAGTGTATTGTGCCCAGCTTATTGACTATCCATGCAATTTTCGTATTAGGAACAGTTGTCACCATTGGCATCACACAATGTGATACTGTTAACTAGTGGGGATGTAACAAAGACACCAGTGGTAGATTTTTGTTAATGATATACAGTCATGTTAAGATAATGTGCTTGCCACAAACTGTAGGCATGTGTACATTACCATTTCGACTGTGTGTGTGTGTGTGTGTGTGTGTGTGTATGTTGAGGAAATAGTGATACTAATCACTAATTACAATGCAGCATTGCAAAATGATCAGTTTCTTTCTCTTCTATGTTTTTGTCTTTTTCCCCAGCATAAATTATTTCTACCAAAACATGGATGTGGGTTTGCTTGCAACCAGGCTATACTGTATGCTGTTGGGCTGGAGCAATTTGGCTAGCATAGAATGATGTAGGTGTGTGAGTTGTAACAGGTAATTTCAAGAAACAAGAACTGAATGTGCACTGTGCCATTGAATTGTTGCCTTCTGACAGAGATGCATTAGTGTTGGTGCTTAGTAGCCTTATGGCAACCTTAAACTTTGACCCAGCCATCAATAAACCTCAGCAGCTGAAACCCTCCCATCAAATGGGTCTGAGCACAAAACCTTTTTATTGCTTTTCACTTTGACCTCTGAGGTTATGTGTTTATATGTCTTAGGCAGGTGATTGCACTTCAGCTCCACAGTTTAATTACTTATCCCAGGGGCCTCAAGTTATCAGGTGACAACATAACTGGACAGTAACAGTAATATATGGTGTGTATAGTCGCTGTGATTACTGGATTGTTGAGGTGAATTTGCCCAAAAGCAATATGTAGTTGTGTGAGCATTAAACACTTGATCATTTTATGATTACAAAGTATTTTCTTACAATTATAATATAGTTTAATATCTTAGTACTTACTTGCTGTTCCACAGACAATTTGAATAAATATTTGTTGTATTACTTGCAAAACACTGCCATCCAAAGTTAAAAAGTAAAAATTATTATTACATGGGCCGTTAGATTTATTTTTTGTTTCTTTGTTTGTATTGAAACATGTTAACCAGTATCAAAGATATACATTCTTAACAGGGAGCTTTGTAAAACATTTTAAATGTAATGATGGTTCATTTAAAGTGCTTATGAAAGTTACTAACAATAAATAACAATCATAATTTGAAGAAAATGCAAGCTCAGCAAATATTTAGTGAAAGGGTCACTGCTTATTTTCAGTCGTGGTCTGAAGACATATATCTTCAGACTCTACCTTGACTGACATTCACAGTACATCTCTATGCTGGGCTAGCCACCTATTGTATCTTGTATCCTAACTACTTGATTGACATTCACAGTACATCTCTATGCTGGGCTAGCCACCTATTGTATCTTGTGTCACGAACCAAACACGGGCTGAACCCAAATGCAACGACCAAGAGACAGGTGAACAGAACTGAGGATTTATTATGAGCTTTGGGGTAGTCCCAAGCTCAACACAAGTTTAACACAATAGTAAAGAGGATCGAGGATGTAGCGAACTGCTCCAAGCCGGAGCTGGACTTGTACTGGACCAGGAGGCCCACACTGGAACCGGATCACGGGAACGAAGGGTTGTTCCGAACCGGAACTGGACTTGATACAGGAGGTGAGTTCCGAACCGGAACTGGACTGGATCTGGACCGGGAGGTCCAACAGGAACTGGATCACGGGAACGAAGGGTGTTCCGAACCGGAACTGGACTTGATACAGGAGGAGAGTTCCGAACCGGAACCGGACTGGATCTGGACCGGGAGGTCCAACAGGAACTGGATCACGGGAACGGAGGGTTGTTCCGAACCGGAACTGGACTTGAAACAGGAGGTGGGTTCCGAACCGGAACCGAACTGGATCTGGACCGGGAGGTCCAACAGGAACTGGATCACGGGAACGGGATCTGGACCGGGGGGTCCAACAGGAACTGGGCTGGAGGCAGAGCACCCAACTGCGCAGGCAACGTTGATTAGTAGCAGGGGTACCGCAACACATACAGGGGGACTTGACTGCTACAGGCTGGATAACTACAAAACACTGGTCTTGGAACCAAGGAGTTTAACAGGGGAAAACCCACAACAGAGCTTTCAGTGAATAGTACCAAAAAACAGGAGACCAGGATACACACGAAGTACGTTAACGAACTGCCCCGAATAGCAGCCAGCGGGAGGTTTAAGTAAGGGAGTGAAATTGAAAACAATAACGAAAGCGTGAGGAATGTAACCAAGAGTGATTGACTAATTGACTGGTGCGGAATGCATGCAACAAGGGGGAAAGGAGATAGGCTGAACCTGAAGTGGGGGAACAGAGAGAAACAGACAGAAGGGGCACGCCCAGCCTGTAGCGACGGGGAAAACACGGACACAGGGAATCCGACATGACACGGGAAAAACATGGAGAACGGACAGGAAGGGAGCGGAACGTTACATCTTGTATCCTAACTACTTGATTGACATTCACAGTACATGCCTATGGTAGCCACCTGTTGTATCTCGTATCCTAACTTTCATGCAGCACTTGTAGCTTGGCCTTGATGTTCTAGTTATTTCATTGTGTCTCTTGTAATTGTGCTTCACTTCTGTATTGACTTAGCCATAGCTTTACTGACAGCTTGAAAAATCTAGCCATAGCTCTACAGTATAAACTAGACTTGATGTCCATGGCTTTGGATACCTGTAACTTTGTTAGAATTGTGCTTTTTCTGACCTGTGCCTGTTCCAATGACCTTCAGTGTGCACTTATTGCACTTATTGTCTCTTTGGATAAAAATATCTGCCAAATGAATGTAATGGAATGATATAATACTGTACGTGTTACAATCTAATCCAAATACCAAACATGACGACTACCTTAAAAGGTTAAAAGGTTTTATGGTTAAATGATGATTAAAGCTTTCAATGAAGGATTGTCCCCTGTGTTCACTAAAACAAAATTTTGTGTGTCATATTCCTATGCACCACATACAGAGAAGGGTAGTCAGGAAGAGATTGGAACTTTAAAACAGACAAAGGAAACATTTGCATCCCATTTCACCTTAGCTGCCTTGCTTAAAAATGAAAATGTATGCTGCTTCTAATTAGAACAGACTGTATAATTATGCTGTCGCGTAACATCCAGAGGCTTAATAAATAAAATGCGGATTCAGATGCTTTTTAGCAGTCATACTTTTAATTTTATTTATTTCCTATGCAAATGAACATCTCAGTCTCTGAGTGCATCTTCATTTAGAAGAAATGCCCTGATTAAAGGATTCCTTCCACAGCTGTCATACTGTGATAAGGAGTTTATGCCTAGACCCTGCATGTGGTTTCTAGAAAAGGCCTCTCATTTTCACATTAATTTGTCTATCCTCATTTCTGTCATAGAAAGAAGAGTGAAGGATGGCAAAGGTATTTCCCTTTAGTGAATACGTATACACATGTTCAGAAGACATTGGATGGCCAGGCACAGGTCTTACCTGTAACGCACATTGATTGTTTTAAAATTAAGTTCTGTCAGGACAACTCACATATTCAAATAGCATGTTTTAATGAATGAATGTGCTGCATAATTATTTTGGTTTGGCGCTGAATAAATCTGCTGTAGGTACTGCTCCGGAGCATGGGCATCTCCCCCTGCTAAACAGGAGATGACTAGAAACCCCCACCCCCATACCAAAACAGATCCAAACAACAGGTAGAAGCTGGGGTGGTGGAGGGTGATAAGCAAATTTCTTTTAACAGAAGCCGCAAGCAAACAAAGAGCAGTGCGTCAGTGAGCAGCACAGAGACGACTGATTCTTGGTTTAAAAAGGGCGCTCAATTAGAGGTGTGTGCATGTGATTGTTTGAGTACGAGATGCATGGTTGCTTGCTAGCCGACCATGGTCGGCTACAGCAAGTTTCCCAACAGAAGTTGCTATGCACAATAAAACGTTTGCGCCGCTCATTAATGCCAATGAACATACTAACTATCCACGAAAAGCACTCTGCCAATGCACATGTTTAGGCAACACCTATCATAGTTGGTATAACTGTTGCTTGGTACAAAACAACCCCACAATCTATAAGAAAGAATTATACATTCATGGGCCACACTGGAACCCAAAGAACTGGAGGTTTCTCACTCAACACCTGTATTAGAGTATCACGACTTAAATGGCCATTTTAGTTTTTATAGTAGCAATCTATTAAACTAATTTAACTAGAACTGGCAATATAGCATCCTGGTTGGAGAAATGGGCTTGTAAATCAAAGGCTCAAAGGTTGTGGCTTCATTACCAGCAGGGATGGTGACTTTGTATCATTGAAAAATGTAACCTGAATTGATTTAGTGTATAAATTGATTGTATGTAAAAATCAGTGGCGGGCCGTCAGGGCCAGCAAGGCCTTCTCTGCTGGCCTAAACATCATCAGAATATAAATTTAATTTTGATATATTTTTTCCACAAATATGTATTAAATTATTCCCCATAGTCTATTCTCTTCATTTCATAGCTTTCCTCTTGGTTGCGCTGCTTCCAGCCTCAGATCGAGATTTGGAGGGCTGGCCTTTATGTTAGAGCTTTTATCCAATCATATTTCAGCCATAATGTGTTGCCAGGGTCCAAGAAATCTGCCCTTAGGCCTTCAGAATAAACATTGCGGGCCCCTGTAGCTTAAAGTGAACGGAACGTTAACTGTGGCGTTAACCAATCAGATTTCGAGTTGGCAACACCGGGGCCAGCTAGCTGGCGTACGATAACGTCAGCACGTGCACGTCTTTTGATTGGATATGCACTATTGAGAGGCAGAGCTATCGCAGAGCTAGCAAACTGAACTTGAACGAGCTCATTTGTGTAGATTTCTACAAGCTGTTTTTTTTCAACCCACAATGGCTGAAGGAGGAGAAGAGATCGATTTGGTCGCAGATATAATTACAACGTCATTTTCAAGACGAACTTTTCAAGAAAAGCTAGACATCGTCAGAAGAGAACGGTCAACCCCGACGCTAGCGAGCCGACGCTAGCGAGTCAAAGTGGACATTCAAGGCTAGGAATACACTTTCACCACTGTCGCAAATATATCCTTATGAACAAATGCAAATTATTTGTTTGTTTTATTTTATTTTCAGTGAATAGTTTATGTGTCTTTATCGTCACGTTTCTTAAATGAAACTGCTTTGGGTGCGACAATGCGCTGTTTAGCGAACAAACTTGTTAAAGCTAACATACTTTTGGTGGACTTAATAAAACTTTGTAGACTAATCCCTTAAAAGCGCCTTTTATTTTAAAGTTTTGACAGTATCCAAGCGATCTTAAAGCTGGTAGTTTAACACTCTTAATTGTAAATGCGGATTTATTGGTTATAAATGCTTCGGAAATATTAATATAACTCTGTTGTACTTGACTATGTTAAGGTGATGCAACGCCCGGTTATACTGCGTTTCTGTCTAAATGTATAGTTTCTAGAGCCATGGCGTCATAATGATGGTATTAAGAGGTGGAATAATTCAGGTAGGACTGTGTAGGACATCACTGAAGGCCTAGGTGTGAAATGCACGGCTCGCCACTGGTAAAAATGTAAGTTGAGTTGTTCTGGATAAGAGTGACTGCAGTGATTAGAGAATGATTAGGCAACACATTCTTCTGCAACTGTCCAGCCTTTCTGTACCCAATGTTCATGCACATCATAATTTACTGGTAAATATTTCCCAGTTGATTAGAACCTGTATGAACTCTTTGATGTTTCAAGTTGGAAATGTTGTTTAGTAGGTCAGTAGGGCAGCCTTTGGTGTGTTCCAAGTCCAAGTTGAATGACAAGGCTACTGTGCAGTAGGCGGTACTCTATTTTTGATTAGATGTTAAAACAGGCACCGCTGTACTTTGATTATAAAAAATCTCAAAGGTGTCCTGCTAAAATTAGGAATCTGGCCATTTAATTATTCTCCAGATTTACTCCTGCGAAGCACTTAACAGCTATGTGAAGAATGGATATTGTCCAAATACTAATAGGTAGCTGTTTGAATTACACGACTCAGAATTGATCTGTATAAACAGGAGTACTAATATATGCAAAAATTAATCCAGGTGTCAGTTCTGCTGACTGGGGTGTGAGACTGTCACAAAACATATTTGTTGGGTCTGGTGTCTGTTATCTTCCTCTTGACAATACCCCATAGATTCTCTATGGGGTTCAGGTCAGGCGAGTTTTCTGGCCAATCAAGCACAGTAATACCATGGTCATTGAACCAGCTTTTGGTACTTTTGGCAGTGTGGGCAGGTACCAAGTCCTGCTGGAAAATGAAATCAGCATCTCCATAAAGCTTGTCAGCAGAAGGAAGCATGAAGTGCTCTAAAATTTCCTGGTAGATGGCTGCGTTGACTGTGGACTTCAGAAAACACAGTGGACCAACACCAGCAGATGACATGGCACCCCAAATCATCACTGACTGTGGAAACTTCACACTGGATTTCAAGCAACGTGGATTCTGTGCCTCTCCACTCTTCCTCCAGACTCTGGGACCTTGATTTCCAAATGAAATGCAAAATTTACTTTAATCTGAAAAGAGGACTTTGGACCACTGAGCAACAGTCCAGTTATTTTTCTCCTTAGCCCAGGTAAGACGCTTCTGACGTTGTCTCTGGTTCAGGAGTGGCTTGACACGAGGAATGCGACATTTGTAGCCCATGTCCTGGATTTGTCTGTGCGTGCTGGCTCTTGATGCACTGACTCCAGCCTCAGTCCACTCCTTGTGAAGCTCCCCCAAATTCTTGAATGGATTTTTCTTGACAATCCTCTCAAGGCTGCGGTTATCCCTGTTGCTTGTGCACCTTTTCCTACCACACTTTTTCCTTCCACTCAACTTTCTATGAATATGCTTGGATACAGCACTCTGTGAACAACCAGATTCTTTAGCAATGACCTTTTGTGGCTTACCCTCCTTGTGGAGGGTGTCAATGACTGTCTTCTGGACATCTGTCAAGTCAGCAGTCTTCCCCATGATTATGTAGCCTACTGAACCAGACTGAGAGACCATTTAAAGGCTCAGGAAACCTTTGCAGGTGTTTTGAGTTAATTAGCTGATTAGAGTGTGACACCATGAGTTTCCAATATTTAACTTTTTCACAATATTCTAATTTTCTGAGACACTGAATTTGGGTTTTCATTAGCTGTAAGCCATAATCATCAAAATTACAAGAAATAAAGGCTTGAAATATTTTGAGCTGCACCTGTATATACCGAAAATAACCTGATCCCCACTGTTAAGTATGGTGGAGGTTCCGTGATGTTGTGGGGCTGTTGGGAACCATGTTAGGGTGCATGGCATTATTTATTTATTTATTTCGAACAAACAATTTAATAAAGATTAAAATAAAATAAAAATTAAGAATTGAGATAATGTCTACAAACTAAATAATTTAACAGAAAAAAAAAAACCAGCATGTAAAACTCATTAATCATACGGCTATACCTATACAATGATTCACATTATTATTATTATTATTTCTTTTGTCCGAAATGGAATAGGAAGAAGCATATGCTTATCTAGTCCTATTCCAATTTTAACTTACTTAATTACCATTCCAAATTATAGTACAATACAGTCTTGTAGATTTACAATCTCAGATATCAGTCGTGATATCAAGAAACAAACACACTTTTTACCATCACCAAGTGGCACATTCTTTTTCTTCGCTCCTGTACCTTGTAAAAATATATTTTTTGTACATCTTTTTAAATTGTAATACATTTACACTCTGTTTAATTTTTTCCTCGAGACCATTCCACAACACCACACCACAAATCGAAATACACATACTTTTAACATTAGTCCGAGCATAATGCTGTTTCATATTTAATTCCCCTCTTAAGTTATAACCACCCTCTCTCTCCGCGAACAGTCTTTGTATGTTACCAGGCAGCAGTTTATTTTTTGCTTTATACATTACTTGTGCAGTCTTAAATTCTACCAGATCTCTAAACTTTAAGGCATTCACTTTTAAAAACAGTATATTGGTGTGATCACAATATCCTACATGATTTACTATGCGTATGGCTCTTTTTTGTAATGTACATAATGATTGTATAGTGGTTTTGTAGGTGTTGCCCCATATTTCTACACAGTAATTCAGATATGGCAATACAAGTGAACAATACAAAGTATACAATGCTCTCTCGTTCAAAATGTGCCTTGCTTTTCCCAGCACTCCAATACTCCGTGCCACCTTTGCCTTCACATATTTTATATGGGGTTTCCAGCATATTTTGTGGTCTAGAATCACACCCAGAAATTTATTTTCATACACTCTTTCTATATTAATATTATTGATCATCACGTTTACTTGTGTGTTTATTTTACGGTTTCCAAACAACATAAGTTTGGTTTTGTTCAAATTTAGTGATAATTTATTCAAGTCAAACCAAGTTTTTAGTTTACTCATTTCAGCTGTGACTACCTCCAGTAGCTGCTGCAGATTTTCCCCAGAACAGAAAATATTGGTGTCATCCGCAAATAACACAAATTTTAAGATTCTTGACACCTTACATATGTCATTGATGTATAAAATAAATAATTTGGGACCCAATACTGACCCCTGTGGGACTCCACAAGTAATGTCCAAGGATGTTGAATTGTTGTCACTTATCTGTACAAATTGTTGTCTGTTGCTTATGTAACTTTTCATCCAGTTAAGTACCACCCCTCTGATACCATACTTTTCCAGTTTATTAATTAATAAGTGATGATCTATTGTATCGAATGCTTTTTTTAAATCTATAAATACTCCTACTGCATACTTCTTATTATCTATAGAACTGGTAATTTCTTCAATTAACTCCATTAATGCCATCGATGTAGTTCTGTTCGATCTGAATCCATACTGACAATCAACTATCAATTTATGCTTCTCAATAATGATGAACTCCATGAAATACCAGGACATTTTAAATTTAAATTTAAATTTAAATTTTTTGTAACCCTTTTAACTCATCTTTACCAGTGGTGCCAATAATTGTGGAGGGCACTGTATATATATATATATATATATATATATATATATATATATATATATATATATATAAATTTAATTTAATTAATTTCATAGCGATACAATCAAAATGAGAGTTGCACATTTGTGTAGAGATCTCTTATTCAAGTACACTTCCACATAAACGCACAAACTGAAAATACATCAGCTCATCAATAGCAGTTCAAGCATTGGGGAGGATCACAACATTCAAAGCATAATGTGCAAACCCCTAATTAAGAATTCACCTAACATTTTGGTGAAAGATTGAATTGGATATGAACATTTTAATCACAAAAGAAGTCGTTTTGTCAGACACTGAGCTGAAGAAAGAATAATGTTCATTATACACTGTGCATCAGGCATCTAAGCATGGTGTGACATTTGCATTCTCTAGTCTGGTTTCATCACCAATCCCAAGTACCCCTTTATGGGAGTCTTCCCAGATGGTGTTCCTGCTGTGGTAAAGGCACACTTAACATAAAATGTCCTTTAAGCACAGGGATGTGACAGCCCAGCAGGCAGCCAATGCATTTTGTCTGGACTCTTCTCTCCATCTGAAACAGTCACAGATACTAGACACAGGTGCAGTTCCAGATGCCAGTCCGGGAGTTTGACAACTGTGTCTTTGTAGTTTATTCAAAGACAAACCCACTGAGCCTCGCCATTGTTCCATTAAAGTAGGGTTTTTCCAGGCATTATTGTAAGATGCAAGAGCTGTAAAGAATGCGTGTACTGCCCACTTTTTACCTAAATGGGTAGAGAGAAATTGATTTCTCATTGATGCCAGTCAAGTATATTCTGTACACATAATATATTATTGAATAAATGCATGTAAAAACTATACGGTAGGAACATGCAGTAGCATTATGTTGTATCATTTAATTTGTTAATTATGTCGACGCCAATGAATACCAATGAGTAGGGTCACCATTTTTTCCAAAGCACATGACCCACAGGAATTACATTTTTGGAATTTTAGAGCAAACCTTAAAAGCAAAGGAACCACTGTAATTCAAAATGGCAAATGTAACACTAATTCAATAATCTGTAAACATTTTATTGGTTTTTACTGAACACATGTCCTGAATTCGTTTGCAGATTAATTGAAGTTTGTTTGAAAGTGCATCAGGGTAAAAAACATTTCAAGGCCAACCTGTTGCACGTTTTCTTAATCTAAGATGCAATATGTCACATTATTTCACATTTTAGGCATCTGGAAATGGAAAAATCTCTCTGAGAACTGACACCTTTACTTTCGTGGTAATTGTTATTTATTGCCGTCGTTCACCTGCAAAGTCAATTCAAGGATTTGTTGTTCTTTTCCAACATGAAACACATGTCCATTAAGAAATAATTTCAACCACTAATTGTACTTTCTGGGCTGAGGCTTTTGGAAAATAAACAAGAGTCTAGCTGTAATGCTACATGAGTAGCAGAAGTCCTATGTGGGGCACATCTACTGCAAGGAAATTAAATCGACTTCATATGATGCTTACTTATTAAATAGACTTCTTATGATGTATGGGTAAAAACAGACCTTTGATATAAGAAAACATTAAATTTGTATGGCTATGAGGGAATCACTGCTTAAAGCATTGATATGATTGTGTGCATTAGATTTAGAGTCTAAAAAACATTATCTAGCTAACAACTTTGCTCACCACAGGTTTAGACACAGTGTACTGTTAATTTAAAACAGGTATAGCCAGGTACTAGCGACCTCCTGATATTAAACTGTGTTTATGTTCACGAGGGACTTGCTATTAGCTATTATTCAGGTATAGGATTGTTTCCTCCTGCTAGCGTTCTGCGCTATCTATTTTGTCGGTTGCTGTTCTCTAGGAGACAGTTTTTCTTTGTGCATTTGTTTTGGTTTTACACTCTTCCGGCTCTGAGCTACGGTAGCCGAAGGTGTTCTTTTGTTTGCTAGATGTCCCATTCTAGCTTATTAAGTGAGCTCGGGAGATTTAGTTGGTATTTCACTAGTTTTCTAGTTCGCCCATTTTAGCGGGTTTATTTTCGTTTTTGGCTGTTTAGCCTTATGGAATTAGTTTCCTGTTTTTTCTTTCTTTTCTTTTATTATTTTTCCCCCTCTTTTTTGTTCCTCACTGTTGTGAGCTGATTTGTTCTGATTCCCCCACCTTAGCGTTTGAATCTCCGACACATTAAAGACCGATAAACACAGTTTACAAGTTGTATGTGATGCACTCGGATTAAATGGGAGCATGCACAACAGCTACATTTGTATCACCGCTTTGTGACATTGCTGATGGATAGCTTCTAGGTGACAATGGGTAGGCTTAATTTGAATATAACAAATAGCAATAGGCATAATGTTACTATAAAGTGTAGGCTATATTAGGCCTACTGGGGAGACCTAACAGTTCAATTTTTACAGACATTTTTATATCACAACGCGTAATTCCAATGACCGCAAGGTTAATTTTTCAACCCACCCTGCCCTGCTCACCCAGATACCACTTGCAACCTTGGCTATACCCATGGCCAGACCATGCAGAACGGAAGAGCGATACAGTCTTGCTATGTAGCCTTAATAGGCAACATTCAGCAGATGATGCAGTTTATTCACAGTCTAATTAGACTATCAAATTAAATTTTTTCCTGAAGGGCAAATGTGAGTTGTGCTTTGGCCAGTAACATAGTTTTAATATCATCTTTTTTGTCCTATATTATAATGTTGGATTAAGGTCAGAAACGATAAATTGCAAAATAATTTAGGTTATTAAAAGTATTTAGAATATTTTATAGACAGTAAAGTAGCCTATAATCCATAGCGTCACCTTTAGTTAGCATTTTGGGATAATTGACAGTTCGATACACAAATGAGGCAGGGGGATGAGAACGATTTACGGATTGCCTACATAACGCTTTGCAAAATGCGTTCGTGGCTTGCATTTGCGATTGCTACGTGAAACACTCCAAAAAGTGCAGAAGAAAT
Source organism: Ilyophis sp. 1 JC-2022 (assembly GCA_022702515.1). Lineage (NCBI taxonomy): Eukaryota > Metazoa > Chordata > Actinopteri > Anguilliformes > Synaphobranchidae > Ilyophis > Ilyophis sp. 1 JC-2022. The sequence goes on along the minus strand of CM040405.1, from coordinate 35,895,060 downwards.
CTTGCAGATCGCTGCTCTTACGTCCATGCTGCTCGTATTACCATGTGTGCAGCCGTTAGCCAGCAAGGTGTCATCTATCACCATGCCAACCTTTGTCCCTACAACACCACCCGTCTCATCGCATTCCTGGACACACTACATGGCATCCTCATTGCCTTTTACTAAGGAAGGGCTTCCGTCTAGCCACTCTACCATAAATACCTGATTGGTGGAGTGCTGCCTGGACGGTTGATCTTCTGAAAGGTTCTCCCATCTCCACAAGGATACGCTGGAGCTCTGTCAGAGTGACTCTTGGGTTCCTGCTCACCTCCCTGGCTAAGGACCGTCTTCCCCGATTGCTCAGTTTGGCCGGGCGGCCAGGTCTACGAAGATTCTTGGTGGTTCCAAACTTCTTCCATTTACGAATGATGGTCTATGCCATGACACAATCCTGTTTCTGAGGTCTGCAGATAATTAATTTGACCCCATGGCTTGGAGTTTGCTCTGACATGCACTGTCAACTGAGGGACCTTATATATTACATCGAGGATATCTCCATAGCAACTTGCTGTGTTTCGTGAAAAGATTCTACGGACTCGAGTTATCAAGATTGCTGAGTGCCAGAATGTAACCTTCAGTCTTACGCACACATAAACACGGACTACTCACAGCTATACACACTTGCACACACATGCATGCATTCACCCGCATGCATTTAAAGGTTTCAAATCAAATCAAATCAAATATATACAGGTTTTGGCAATCCCCAATCATGTCCAATCAATTGAATTTATCACAAGTGGACTCCAATTAAGTTGTAGAAACATCTCAAGCAGTATCAGTGGAAACAAAATGCACCTCAGCTCACTTTTGGGTGTCATATCAAAGGGTGTGCACACTTGTGTACATATGATATTTTACATTTAGATTTTTAATAAATTAGCACAAATGTCTAAACCTGTTTTCACTTTGTCATTATAGAATTTCGAGACAATAAATGAACTCAATCTATTGTAGAATATGTCTGTAACGTGGAGAAGGTGAAAGGCGTGTTTAGACTTTCCGGCTTGACTGTATTCAAATGATGGCATGTGTGTGTCATTTTGATGCAAAAATAATATTTTGGAAAGAGATAAAACAGTTTTGAATGTAGTGTTTGCTTTTGCTTTTGAGTTTTGCATTTTGTGTTTGTGGTTTTGTGTTTTGCTTTCATACTACTTTGTGTTCTGACAGGCGGATGCTTGTAACTGAACAAAGTCAGTTTTGAACAATGCCAGAATGTCAATTTCTGAAATTTAGTTTTCTATTTTGGAATTACAAATTAAACATATTTTAATTAAATACATTTTGTTAAACCAGTAATTTGTCATTTGTTTTGATAAAAAAGTGAAATCTCAGTAAATAGTATGAACAATGAGCTTGAATAAAAGTTTTCTATGTCTATTTTGTTTTGAAAAAATGTCTAGAAACTATGGTCCCCTCTTATAGATAGGTATAGAGTGATAGTAACATAGACATGTGTGTGTGTGCACGTGCACATTTTAAACTAAGTACTGTATGTCTCTGAACAAAACTAACGCAGATTTGTTCTTTGTAAATGAGAAAACATTCTTCCCTCATTATAACAATGTACATTTCAATGCCATGTCTAGCAAAATCCAGTCGCAAAAGGCAAAAGGGTAGAAAAAATGGATCAGGAGCCGTCCAACAGATTTCCAAATGATGCAGAAGAAAAATAATGGGGCTGAGTCGTATAAGGGTGACCCAGTTCCCATAAGGCTGTAAGATTGATCACCTACACAAACAGGATACTACGGAAAAGAGGTCTATTGACCACAACAATAACTCATATGCTGCTAAAGCATGCTGGCCATGAGTCTGCTATTCAGTGATAGTGCCTCTATTATGGGATGTATATTACAGAAGTCATAGCAATATGAAATGTACTCTCACTGTCAAGTAGCCACAAAGCATCCATCCATCGATTAAGGGTTTGGAAGCCATTCCACCTTGCTGCATAAATGGGGGGAAAATACAGTTGAATCAAATGTTTTTGGAAAAAAGTACCACAATCTTCAGAATTAAAAACCATGTGTATGCTGCTGGGTGGCTCAACCTGTTTAAGCATTGTTCTGGTGTGTGGTTGGGACCTTATATCTGGTAAACTCGGATCTGAATCAGGCCAGTACTTATGGCCACAATTTTGCGGACTGAGGGTTTTCTCTGGTCGTTGTGTTTTTTATGATCAACTGGGGAAAAAATGGCCCGGCAATAATTTATTTCAACGTAAAATGTTTTGAACATGCATTTGTTGCTGTACTCTGATCCTCTGGTGCAATGAAGAACATGTCTAGAATTTACATATTGGACTACATAATACTATTTTCCAAAGCAGCAGACCTAAGCCTATAGGAGGCAAAGGACTATAAACATGCATTATAACCACACAGACACATACACAAAATAAAAAAACTGAAACATCCAGAAACTTCTTTTTATTTTAACTTTTGCCTTCTGAAAATCAGGTTGAATGCAAATCTGGTTGTGAAATTATCTTTAACTGCCTTGTTTTCCTGCCTCATTTGTTTACAGGTTGCATAGCCTCACTTTTGTTTTTGTTTTCTTGTAGTCATTCCTCATTGTAAATCCAGCCCATTTCCTGTCATCTCTTTCTCAGACAGGGGTGACTAATTGAAAGCAGCACAGAGCTCCCAACCTGAAACACTGGCTCAAGTGTTCCTCTGAAAAATAATCCATCTCATCCTGACACCCAAGTGAAACAAATGTGTTAGCTACAGTTTAATGTTAAGATTGCCAATGTACATGCACTTTTAAAAAATAAAGTTGCTGTCTGTACTCATAGCAAGCTACACTCAGATTTTTACTAACTGAATTTATTTTGCTGAATGTTTTCTTATTATCTGAATTTCATTGCAGATAATTACCTTGCCCCCCACACACAAATAGTCTAAAGGTTAGTGCATAGGTAATGCTGTAAGGGAATGTAGTATGGATTGTTTCCACAGAAATGAGTCCAAGTAATGACATACTGTATATGACAGATAATTTAATCAATAAATGGATTGAAATCAGTTCTATCAAAATCATCTTGAGTAAATTTGTGCAAGGAGCATTAGCAAATGAAGCACAGATGCTTCTAAGTTTGTATCTGGCTTCTGGGATAACAAGCTAAACCCACCAAATGCTAGCAGGTGGAACAAGCAGACAGGCTGGGTGGGCTGAACCAACGGAATGCAATTTAAAACCAAACTGCTTTCAGTGGATTTTTGATAGGATCAAAAAGTTCACAAAAGAATAAAATTGAGCATGGATATTCAAATCTGAACCTCAAATCAGTTTTCTTTCTCCCAGGCAGTGTTGTAGTTGAGTCCACACCATCCGACTCCGAGTCCCCACCATCTGAGTCCGAGTCCATATTTCTCAACTTAAATTGTATTTAATGCTTTTTTAAAAGTCCTAGATACATGTTGTTTATAAGTTCCAGACCGGGAAAATTTGTATTTGTGCCAAAATAATGGAAGCTGAGTTGAGTGAAATTTATACATGTATGTATACTGTTTGTATATGAACAGGTGAACACATATAATGTAGCACTGTACTAGTTTCTTGCCAGTATACCAACATCTTACAGTCAACGTTGAATATCTCGGAAGTTGCGTCACTCGAAAACCCGCGTAGGTCGGTGCTCCACAATGCGAGATTGACTTATTTTAAAATGCAAATAAAGTTGCAAATTAATCTTCGATAAAAATTGGCAAAACCAAGAAAACGTTAGACCTGCTTGACTGACCGTGGAGTAGGCCAGTTTAATACTGCCGGAACCTTTTCGGGATCGATACGGACCTTACCCTTTGATACAATGAACCCTAAAAAAGTTACCGTGCTGGCATAGAATGAGCATTTCTCCGCCTTCCAAAACCTGCCTAACGTGGCCAATGTGAGTGGACAGGTCAGGAGAGAAAATTTAAATATCATCTAAATAAACAAATACAAATCTCTCCAGCATCTCCCATAGCACATCATTCACCAACGCCTGAAACACCGAGGGGGCGCTAATGAGCCCGAACGGCATCACCCGGTACTCATAGTGCCCGCTATGGGTATTGAAAGCAGTTTTCCATTAATCACCCTCACGCATGCGCACAAGATTATAATGCCCGATATGCCAGATTACCAGTCTAGTGCTGCTGCCCACAGTTCTGGCAAGGATCAGGAACTCAGAGGCACAAGTTCTGCTGATTGCCCCCAACTGGCCCCAGCAGAGATGGATGGCAGACCTAAGAGAGTTGCCAGGGGGCACCCCCTGGCGCCTCCCAACCAGGGCGGATATGCTGTCGCAGGCCCCAGGGCCTGCTGTGGCATCCGAACCCAGAGTTTTACAACCTGCATGTTTGGCCCGTGGGCGGAGGCGCCCGCACAAGTGCGGTTCGGAGAACCAATAACCTGTTTGTGGGTTATGGAGGGGCTACGCAAGGTCTTGCCCTGTCTAAACAGCGCTTAGCCCACTGGAGCGTAGAGACAATTTTCAGCAGCCAATGTGTATTTTGTTTCATGGGATTCACACTCATGCTATGACCTCCGTTCGTGGTTACCCTACACCCTACATACTACATCCCCCGCCTGACTTTATTTGGTACTCTGTGAACCAAACCATGGCATGTTCACCGAAAAATAGAACGTCTTACATCTACCTCACAAGAGACAATTTTCATGGCTTATAGCAGCTCTAATGTGCCCCCTCCCACAGGCATGGTAGCTCACTCTACTCGGGGCGTAGCTACCTCCTGGGCCTTACTACATGGCGCCCCACTCACTGACATTAGCGCAGTGGCGGGCTGGGCCTCATCACTCACTTTCGCCAGGTTTTATGACTTGGGTGTAGTGTCATCGGCATCAGTTGCCTCCTCTGTCCTCGGTATGTAATTTGGTGATGATTCAGGGTTTTTATCACCCGGTGGTTATGTTCCACATTTTCCCACTTGAGCTTGTTCTTCTGGTAGAACAGCAGCTAATGTGTATTTTGTTTCACGGGATTCACACTCATGCTATGACCTCCGTTCGTGGTTACCCTACTACATCCCCCGACTGACTTTATTTGGGACTCTGTGACCCAAACCACGCTGCGTGGTCAGGCTGGGAACCAAGCGCCCTCAGGACGGCAAGTGCCCTCAAGTCAGCAAAAGAGGTTGGGTGACGTACAAGCGCCATATTTATGGTGTGATGTGGTTCCGCCCGTAGTGGTGGTTAATTTGATAAACAGTTTCCTAGCAGCTCCTCCTCTCGGCAAGGATGACCTATACCATGGTGTGTTGACTATATTCATAGAACCAGGGTTACATCAGTAACCTGTACGTTCTCAGACCTCAAGGACCATGTTTGAATACCAGGGAAATAGAGCATGCAAGCACTTTCCGCTGTTTAGCAGCAAGTTTATAATCTAGGTGTTATGACATTAATAGTTTAGGTAGCTAACTATTTTTATGTTTGTTACCTGCTTATTTGCTAGCTAACTAGATTATTACTTATATTGATAAAAAAAATCATCAATAAAAAACAAGCTTGCTACCCAAGTTCATACACAGAGTGTGAACACAGGAGGATGGGTGTTGTGTAATTTGTATCGTGTTTATGTCATGTAAATAGCTACATCTGATTGGCTAGTAAGGCATTGCTAGCTTCATTGAGGGACAAGATATGTAAGAGACAAGTCTAAATTATTGACTTTAATCAAGAGGCCTAATGACAAAAGTGGGCCACCCCACCCCGCTCACCTTTGGAAATTAATTTGGTGCCCAGCATGAGGCTGAGCATGTCCTATTTCCACGCTGATTTGGAATGGCTAACTGCAGCCGCATTCATGTGCCAACCCCACTGTCGATTTGGGAGAGTGTAGACATCCACAGACATTGCCAGCTGCTTCTTTTCACATTGCAGACTACAGCTAAGCTTGCATAGTCAGAGGAAGACCTTTCATATGCTGCTTTAGCAGGCAGACCACAGGTGCCAAAGTGACCAGAGGGGCGTCGCTAAACAGCGATCAATGCAGACCCCTAACTGATTGAACCCTACCATACCCTGGGCGATGCAATTGACAATTGGACATCGCCGTATGGAGCTACCGGCCACAGTCAACACTGGCATGGTTCGGATTTGATCCAAGACTGTGAGGCTCATCCAAGCACCACAGTGTGGTGCCTTAACTGAATGAACCATCCAGCAGCCCCAGAATTTATATTTTCATCATCACCCATACAAGTCATTGTATGTCACATTTATTTTATCCAGAGATAATAAGAACGGTACTGTACATGCAACTGTCAATATAAAAGGGAACAAATCCGCCAATTGTCAGAGAGAAATAAGTAATCCTCAAATTCAATGAATGCAAGTAAAACAGTAGTGCTTTTGATGTGAATTTCAAATGCAGCAGAACTGGAACATAGAGAAAAATAATGTTGAGGTTGAACTTTTTTTTTAATGGGGTCATTGTCCTACAATACCAATGCCATATGAAATAGGCTATATATTAATAATAATTTTGGAATTGTCAGTGGTTACATCAGAAGTACACATTTATTAATACTTACATGGTGCACCCCTTCCATGACTCTACAGCACATTACCATGCTGCCAGGGATCCCTGACAGTTCTATTAAGACTGCCAGACAGAAGAACAACATTGCCTTAATTACAATAGACATGCACAGATTTTTATAAATTTAATGGTCTCAAAATACTTCCAAATGTATTTTTTATGCTTTTAGAAATAAGATTGTTGTTTCTTCAAAGGGGTCCACATCTGCATGCAGTTGTTTATGCTTGGCTCATCAGACTCATCCTTCCGGTATATGATATCAGAATTGTTTTTTATCTCAAATGCAGTATTTCACTAGTTTATTTATTAATCTATTTAAATAAATATATCATATCTATTTAAAAGAGAAAATATATTTAATTGTGTAAGACAGTGAAGTGCTAAATTGGTTTTTGAAGATGCTTTCCAAAAACAGTTTAATGATAAATGTTTTTATTTTTTAACCTGGGGCTTCAGTTGTATATCTATCCACATTACTTAATTTTTCTTTGATGCAAATAAAAAAATGTCTGTCCTGAGAGCAAAAGTATTTGTAACACCTCATTATTTTGTTGAAATACATATATAATGTATAAGTTTCCTCTTTTTTGTTTAGTCATCGGCCAATTAAATTAATAATAACAGTCTACACATTACTTTTTATTCTTGAAATGCAATAAATTAGAAATGTAGGAATCAGTGGTGTAAGGTAGTTACGACAGGCCCTAATGCATGCTAGTTACTAGTTATGAAGCACACACACACACCATTAGGCGTATAGGTATATATTTTACCAACAATGTGTTGGATTTTGCAGTCGAATGAGTTACTATTGTATTGGGAAAATAGAAAGGTCAAAGAGCCATCTAGCGCTCTGACATGCGGTAATGTAAACACGGTCAATCAAATCAACAAGCTAACTAATCAACCAACTATAGCTGGAATGTTTACATAGCTATAGCTGTTATTGGGAAGGTATGTATAGGTTAAAAAAAACATCAGCAGGTGAGTTGCTAGATAACTAGCCTGTAAACTACTGTAAATATGTATAGCTGACTAGAGCTAACTTTAAGTTTATTTTTGACATCGATAAACTGTTTCTGCAGTCAGTTTAACCAGTTGCTTGTTGCTGTCGGCTTCACATAATGGAGATGTGTTCATCAGCTCATCTCCGTGATTGAAATGTCGGGAGAAATTGTTGTTGCTGGCGATGTAAACTTTCAAAGAAGTAACAATGAAAACATGCACTGATGTGTCATTACTGCAATTCAAAATCCTCTATTGCACACGTGTCGTGTCGTGGTGTAAATCATTTGTACAGTAATGAAGTAATTTGTTCAAGGTTGCTTTTCCTAATCATGCAAATGATTATCTCATGCTAGGTTATCTAATGTTGTCAGTCTTGACGTTCAGATTTTGCGCCTAAAGTAGCTATAACGTATTGTATCGTCACATGATCAAATAGAGACTTCACATTGGACAACAACATACATATTACCCAGCAATCATCATTGCATATCTGTATGACAAAAATACCACACAAAAAAAAAAAAAGTCATTTAATTGAATAGTTTATTTATAGTTTTTATAGTTTATAGCAAATTTTACTTTAATGTGAGTTCTTCTTTGAACACAGGCATACTTCCGAGGTGGCAAGGGACCGTTCTCCGCCCAACACATTGGAGGGCCCACTCTCTCTATGGGCCCCAGTGCAACCACACTGTCTATATTTACGCCCCTGGTAGGAATAGAGAAATGTAATTCTGCCAGAACTCAAGTAGTGCCTTCAAGGACAGGCTGAACATGAGCTTATTCCGAACTTCCTTTCTTGCCATTTTGAAAGCGTAGGATGCAGCAAGTCCATGGTGTTTTCTCACTTACCTCACTCACCCTCTCATCTGGAATTGCTGTTACATGAGCTGATTTGCTATTGACTATGAGCAGATTTTTGGTCACTAGGCCCACAGAGGGCTTCCTGTTTCAGCATCCACCAATCAACAATGCATTGATAGCACACATTCAGGTATTACCACGTATATTAATGGATTGCTCTCCCATTCACTTTTTAATATCCAGGTTAAAAATAATTTTTAAAAAGCATACTTTGATAAACTTGTTAATCGACCATTTAAAAATAAAATAAAAATAAATCTTCATCAGAAGAGAAATTAATGTGGAAGATCAGCCCTTTTAATTTTTGTTCAAGTTATAAATCAAAAAAAGATATGATCTAAAACTCCATTGACATAGATCAGTGGTGCTCAATCATGTGCCATGGAGGGCCAAAACTATGCAGGCTTTCATTCCAACCACATTCAAAATCGCTACACCTGCTGATTTCACTAACACACCTTCAACCAGAGAGAAGGGAACTAATGAGTCAAATTAGCAGGTGAGGTGATTGGTTGGAATGAAAATCTGCATACTCTTGGCCCTCCATGGCACATGATTGGGCAACACTGACAGATCATATCTGTTTAGATTAATAACAGGGCATGAAATTAACCTTTTCACCCACTGGTCAGAATGGCTTCTGGATTCAAAAAATCCCCAGACATTTTCAACATTTTACCAGCAACATTATCTTTAAGAATATAACACAACCTTGTTGGTTATTGCCAAACTGGCTGCTAGAGTAGATATATTACCAGCCACAATCAGAATTTTACCAGAATTTGGCTGGTGGCTGGTGTTAATTTGACACCCTGATTCATATGTATAGATTGTCGTCTCCATTTCGCCAATCAGAAAAAGGTATAGGGGGTTTGGATGATGACAGTTCACTGTAATTAAAAGACATATTTCTTGGAACAATAATTCATTTTGTATTCAGTTTCACAGAGGATTAATATTTAAAAATTTCCTACAAGTTTCTACTAGGCTGAACATCCCACAGTGGTGCAAAAAAGGCCTGTAGTCCCTACAAATGTAGCTGGACATTACAAATTGGGGTTAAAAATAAATAATAACTAATTAGATAATAGTACTGAGAAAAGAAAACACTTTTTAGTTACCCACAAACAGTAAAAAATCTTTGCCATGCATTAGTTTTCCTTAGTATACACAATAGAACCTGTCTATTGTAAAACGAGCACAGGAAAGGATTTTGAATGGAATTGCTTCACACTAGTTTCAATTTTTCCTTGCAGGATAGGGATGAAAGTAACACTTACCAGTGAGATTAAAAGCAATTTGTTATTCTAAGACAATGTACTCTATCAAAGAGAATAATAAAGGAGATCTGGTGGTGGGTTACAAATTAGACTAAGTACATGATTACATTTCAAAGCGGCTTGGTTTCATTTGTTGTACTACTGAAAAACCTGACCTATTATATCTTTAAATATGTATACATTTGCTTAGAGGGAACTATACATATTCTAGGGGGATTTTCAAGTTTTTGAACAATTATTACTTCTCAGTAAGCCCACCGGTTTTTTTGTTGTTGTCTGGGTCTCCGAAGCTATCACGGTAAGCTAGTATTGAATTTCCACAAAGAAAAATAAATGGAGGTAAGATGACAATTTATTTAATGGGAATGGAGAACAGCAGCACAAAGTAGTACAAAACTCCCCAGAAGCACTCAAAATACCACACCAATTCAGTAACAGAGAACAGAACTTGTAAATTGCAATGTGGAAACAGAGGACTATCCACCAACACTAGGTTGCTATAACTTTACATCAAAACGTAAAATGGAAATGCAATCACATTGTATGTACTGACATTCTGGAGGCCTAAACATTTTGAAACTGTCAATGCAACTTTAAACTGAATATATACAAAATAAAGAAAATAAAGAAAATTCTGATTATGGCATATTCCACAGATCATTCAATGCAATTCCGGTAATATAGCTTTGTCAAGTTCATGGAAATATCATGGTTTTTACGTTTTACCTCTAGATTACATAGTAGTCCCTCGAGCCTATTAGTGTACACTTCTAAACATCTCATACTGGCACTCCACTGGCATGTCTGGAAGTTAGTTCTCAGAAGACATTGTGCATTAAAGCAGCAGCATGTGGAGATTTAATTACCCACTCATTCCATTAGAGATGAGTTTCAGTAGTCCCAAGCCTAGACAGTTGGTAGGGGGACCAGGAGAATATCACATTTTCTGGGGCCATGGTGCTTATTTAAAAATGCCAATAAACTTTACTCTAAAACATGTAGCTGTGTATAACAATGCAATGCCTCTGTTGGTACTTCTGCTGTTGTTGATTAGATTAGTTATTTGGGGTAACTTTTCTGTCACATTGTGTGAATACTGAATGAAATCAGTAATAAGTTAAACTGTAGTTAAAAATAAACTAAGAAAACATCTTTAAAACGATGTGATAACTGCTGGATCTCTATCTGGATATTGTTGAATCCTAGTGTATCCTGATACAACACAGCAAATTAGATTAAATACAATCAACATAAACATAAACATTTTGATAAATTGAGACCTTTTCTTGTAATTTCATTATATCAGTTTAAATCATGTCACCTATTGGTCAGGGCCCTGGTTTCTATATGATCTTAATGTGAGTACAGACAATGTATTTGAAAATAATCCAGTCATAAATTTATAGATCAGACAGTATGCATTACACTTTAGTGTACTGTATACAAAAATGTAGTGTAAAACTGTAATATTCCAACAGCTCATTTTACCATGATAACCATCTGTTATCATGAAGACCATTGAATAATAATTACTACAGAAAAATTACAAAGCCACAATTACGATACACAGTCAATATGTCAGTATAACCAAAGTGTTCACAGCCAGACTAACATTGCATGTATGAATGCTGATTGTTTTGCAAATGGTGAAAAATCAAAACATAGGCACAAGGGCTTCTGGGGACCTGGAACTGTTTAAATGTATTATGTCCTGGCCATGGCATCCTAATTGTTTTTCATTGTGAAATTCACAATACTGGGATTGAAAGATGGCAATACATGAAATGCTGGATTCACAATATGTTTTGTGCAACAGGTCTACACTTTTGTGCTACAGGAATAATATAAAACAACTTTGTCATTCCTATTTGTGTCTGTGTACTACTCACACTTGATCCTGCTGTTGAGGATCTGAACAACCAAAAATCATAAAAAGATTGATATCAGTGGGATGGCCAGGACGAAAACAGCTATGTCTGCAGCTAGAGTGCTGTCTATATCAAATATATCAATTGTGACTGGTGCTGGTAAAACGGTCCACGGGGTCATTTTTCTGTTTTTTATAGTTTATGAAAGTACAAATCCTGAGCTTTCACATGATCTCTCATACACTGCAATATGCAAATATTTGAAGAAGATATGCTTCTTTGAATGTTGATACATCTTAAAACACTTTCCTGAGAAAACAGCTCTCAAAGAGTTGCAATGATTCACACCTCAGGCTGGCACACTTAATGGGCGTGAACAGTAGCTGGCTAAACCCCCCCCATGGTATCTGTCAGTATCTGTCACTGGCTGTCAGCTGTAGCTAAGGCAGAATCCAACCACAACTGTAATCCCAGACCTTTTTTTTAAAATTAGGAACTTTTCATGGTTAGAGGGATCATTTACCCTCTTAAGCCACATTATGTCAGAAATAGCCATGAATACTAAAAGTGCCATGTTCATATTGTGCTATATTACAAACAATTACATAAAGAGGTAGCAAAAGTTTTTTTAACTGAGCAAAATAAAGGCTGAGGTCAATCAATATGCTCCTAATTGGTGAAAGTGTGGACACATGTCATGGCCACTAAACCATTTGGTAGATAATGAATAATTCAAATGCAAGTGACAACATTACAATAAAACAAACTATAATGGTGTATTTATAATGGTGTATTGTGAAAAGCCCTGATGGGATTGTTTTGTTTAGGACAGGTTTAGGTCTCAGGGGTATTCCAGGAAGCTGGATTGTCAGCTCACCTGTGACAAATATTTGGCTATATTTTTTAATGTTTTGAATCTGAATTTGTAAAACTAAACTTGAATATATTAGGTGTCAATTAGTCATAAGGATTGATTATAGCTATTTATTAACAAATGTTCAGAGTCTGTGTCTGAGCTATCGAACGAGCCCCAAACCATCCCTCTGTTGTCAGATATGGAGTAGATGTGGATGGATCACTGAAAGGGTTATTTTTCCTGACTCATTTTTCTATAGAACTCTATGGGGAAAAAAGTCAGGAGAAACAACCCTTAAAGGGATCCATCCACATCTACTCCATATCTGGCCACAGAGTGATGGTTTTGGGCTCGTTTGATACCTTAGACCTTTGATGACGTACAGCCATTTCGCCAGTCATGTGTTCCATACTGTACCAGTGTAATTTGCAGCTGAATCTAGTCTCACCCCCCAATTTTCATAGAGATCAGTTCAAATGCAAAGAGGTTATAATATCGCTTGTAACAGTACCTGAAAATAAGATATCGAGAGGTTTTTGATGTTGATTGGTCACAAACTTCAGGAAGTAACAGCATGCAAAGGATATGCGACCAAATATTAAATGTGATACTTTAAAAATATGTTAAAGCAAAGGGTATGAATACTTATGTAAATGAGAGATTTTAGTTTTCGATTTTTAATACATTTGCAAAAAAATATGTTTTCACTTTGTCATTATGGGCTATTTTGTGTAGAATTTTTAGACAAAAAATTAACTCAATCTATTGTAGAATATGTCTGTTATGTAATAAAACGTGGAGAAGGTGAAAGAGGTATTCAGACTTTCTGGCTTGACTGTATGTCCTTTAAATAATTTATGTAGCATAGCTCTGTAAATGTATTGTTATGACAAAGGGAAGATAATTCTGAATTATTTTGTATGCTGAAAGTGATAGTGTGAAACTTGTGAACTTACTTTTTTTCATTGTACATGCAATGGTCTGTTGGGTATTAAATGTATCTCATCAATTTTATTTTTCAATAAAACTACAGGCGTCTTTGTCAGACAGGTTGAACATTTTTGTGACCTTCTGTTTGAACAATATCTTGCATTATTCCTTCATTCTGTAAAATAAATCAATCAATCAAGCTATACATATTTTATTTTACTGTGGGTCCCCATCCTTTGTCAATACCTAATATGTCCAGTTAAAATGTGTGTTCAATCGTTTACAAATTCCTCTTATGGGGTCTTTACCTCTACAAAATTTAGTTTCATGCCTCACTATAAATAACAAAAAACACATCTATAGGGAAATTAACAGTTGAGTAGAAATTACATTCCCTTCTTACTTGGTGGGCATAAAAAACATAGAAAAGTGTGCAGTACATTCCCTGGAGCCTAGTCCTCATAAATAAGCATACACAAGTTATAGCAACACACTGAACTAAAATCCACAGCAGCTTATTAAAAATTAAATCAAAGCTTATTAAAAATACATTTTAGCATTATTGTGTTTTGGATGAATTATTGTTCCCACATGAATCGCTCTTGGTACCTCAATGAGTATGCGGCCATGAATCCAGGTGATTTATTGTTATAGTAAGCAGGTCAAGTTTCGACATGGCTACTTGGTCAAATAACAATAATAGGAGTTTTTAAATTTCCCTTTAAAAAGCTAAATGTTGTAATTTTATGAATTTTTGGGAAGAAATAGAACTCACTCACTTGAGAAATATTTGTCATTTTATTAGAGGAGAATTTTTTTTTTATCATTGAACATATTACATGTTTTAAAAGTAAGTGACACGTTTGGCTTCAGAAGCATTCTGCCTTTATCCAATTGTAAATTACTAATATATCTTAGAAGATAAGATATTGAATCTGGTTCCTCTGATACTCCAAAGGAGTTCTTCCTTGCCACTTTCGAGTTTAGGCTGGGAGGTACTGTGACATGTATTGTGACAAATTGATTGTAAAATTGCAAATTAATACAAATTAAATTCGATTGAGCCACAGTTGTGATTTAGTTGGGCCCAAAATTCATATTTTGGAAGAACATGCTCTTAGCAAAAAATATCCCTAGTTTATTCCCAAACATTGCTTTAGACGTTAGATGATTAGGGAGTTATAATTATCTAGCCCAAGGGTGCCCGACTCAGGTCCTGGAGAGTCACTGGATTTTTTATTGAAAATTAGTTAGGTGATAGTAGCTCCATGAAAACATGTTGTATAGAACAAAACAGGGGCAGAAGAGCTTGCCCCTTTCCCCCCCAAAACATGTTAAATGTATGTGTTCATGTAATTGTGCATGTCGTACACAAGTATTATAACCTAAGAAGTTGTATCCCTCTTGGAATAACTGATGGTATCATCATTTAAAATGTCTTTGAAAATTAAATCAATAGCAATGTATCACACCTTTCATAAGGCTTCTCTATAGCAGAATCATGATCCTTTGGGTGTTCCTCTATTAGAAGAGTCAGCTGCTTCCAAGCATAATGTTCCTTTCTAAATGTAAGGCATCTCTCAAAAATGTAAGTGCAGGGTAAGATTCATTAGCAATTGCATACCAGTGATTGGACAAAAGAACATACCAATTCTGTTGTGCAATTTTCTGCTCCTCTTTTCTACATTTATTAAATTTCACTGAAGTGCTTGAATGAGCATGTTAGATGGCCTCTGTCATTGCCCTTCAGGTGTATTAAAACTTTACTTGTCTGAACAAATAAATGGTATTTTGACTCAAATTCAAATTCACTAAAACCCAAAGCTGCATCACATTTGAATAGCCTTAAATTGAAAACAAATAAACTTTAAAAAAAAAAATTCCACAGCCCCATGCTTCAGAGAGCCATGGCTCTCAATCCTTGGGAAAAAAAACTGACAACAGAGCCGCAAAACTCATTTTTCATTCTGTCTGCAAGGAATTGGCAACATCTGCCTTAAAGATGCTTATCAAGCATCATTAGTCCTGGAACTTGTCTGTCTTTCAGAGTGAGTTTTTTTTTTTATGTCCAGGTCTCCTTGATTGTGTATGGTGTAGTGCTTGCATTGTGTGTGACAAGTGCTGACAGAAACAATGATTTTTACACCAAGGTCACGAGTATTAAACAGACAAAATTACTGACTATTCCCATTAGGTTGTTTAAAGTTTTAAGATATTGTAAGATACTATGGAAGGATCAAAACTAATTTGTCTTGGTGGCTGTTGGCAAACCATCATTAATTGTCACATTTTACTATGAAGAAAATAAAACCTCAATATCTGACACATTTGGCATCCCCTGGGTTTCAGCAGGTGGTAATATCGTGCAGCTGCTAATTTGTAGTGTTTAGCAGGTTTAAAGCTAATGAATACCACCCCCCAGTCCTGTCTTATAGTGTGCCAATTTATTTACAGGATGAGTATCCAAAGCCACTAATGTTGTGTATGTCTGTTGTCGGCAGCAACACCTATCATTATTCATTGACATAGATCATGTATTAACCCCAATTTCAGTTCTATTAATTTTGGCTAAATGAAAAATTAAGGTTATGTTTAAAAAATAAAGTATAATATTGTTTGTTGATAATATGCAGGTTCTATCAAAGGAGATAATTTACAGCAAGACAATGATCCAAAGCATATCTCAAAAGTGTCGCAAAAATAGTTCACTGACCACAGAATCAAGGTTATACAATGGCTGTCCCAGTCCCCTGATGTAAACCCCATTGATAACCAGTGGGGTGAGCTGAAGATGGGAGTCCTCAAGCGAGGACCAAGGATCAGAAGAGTTTCTGTATGGAGGAATGGTCAAAATTCCATTGCTGTCTTCTCCAACTTCATCAAACATTACTGAAAAATCAGTGGTGTTATCCTGCACAAAGTACTAAATAAAGGGATGCCAATTGTGACACACGTCTTCACGTAGCATTACATATTTGATTTTCCTCTGATCAATGGTATCACAATTAAACTATATAATTTTATCATAATGTACCGAGCATAGAACACATATGATAACCTATAAACTGAATTTAATCTTGGGCAATAATTCTGTTGGGCACTGTGTGTGTGTGTGTGTAAGTATGAAAATTATCTTGAACAACTACTACTGTACAAACACTGGATAACTCAACGAAACATACCATCAATAAAAGGTGGTGCTTTAATGTGCTAACAAGCCATTTGTGAATCAATTCTTTGCAGAATTTGAATGCATTGCATAAAAAGAAAAAAAAAAAGAAAATGTAAACTCAAATAATTATTCACATTTCTTCCATGAAAGCTGTAGAATAATAAATAATTGTTCTTTTTTCAAATCAGAGATAAGCTCAGTGATCTCAGCAGTTGCCCATATAACAGGAAACTTATTTTAATGTTCAGAGTGGTTAGCACCATTTGTAATGATGTTGTGGAGCAAGGTCAATGCGTAATGGGTGAAACCAATATATAAAATGAATTAATAACAAAAAACTACGTTTAAAATGTTAAGTTTGGCTGGGTCAAAAGCCGCAAAAGACAGGAAATTCGAATGAGCACCACCAAGCCAAACTTCAACTCTTTACACTATCAGGGATTTCCAGTACTCCGTTTTTTATATCTGACTGCTATACAGTTCTGTAGCTATGTTGGTATACTGTATTTCAAACAACATGTACTCATCACTGGGCAGATTGGTTCAAACCTTCTCTCAAAGAGCCTAATTCATACTCATACCACCCATGATAGTGACCTGTACAAAAAAACTTAGTATTTCCCTACTGCAGTTTTGTGTAGGCTATTTCTCTATTCTTATGTCTCATACCAATATTGATAGCTAGCATGATAATATTGGTAGGTAGCTTTTAAAAGGTGGATCTAAATCTTTGTTTACATTACTTTTTATAAGTATTCTAAAGCATATAGCCTTAATAGTAGATGTATAATTGCACGCTGTGATTGCATTAGGCTATTAAATGTATACTTTCACCTATTGTTCTTATTTCTACCCTTTGAACTCCACTATGACATATCAGGCCAATTAGGCCTGCATGTAATGCTATGACTGAAATCTTAACTACTACTCTGTATGTCAACAGTGTAGTATGTTTTCATATATTTTATACTTCTTAGCTGTACATAAGTGATGTCATGGGTGGAGGTGTAAGCCTAGGCCACATGTCCAGTATAGGCTACTCCTTGGATGGATGATTCCATTTCTAATCAACAAATTATGAGTAGAATCTATGATGGTTTAAGTCAAGATGAAATAACACTGTATTTATGCACTCCAGCAGCAAGTGATAGCCTATTCAGTCTTCTGTGTAAAATAATCAGTATCACAAATAGAAATATATATACTATTGTGCTGCCCTTAATGCATTATAGATCAGCCAATGTCTAAAGCTACTCTATAGCCTAACGCAGCAGTCGTAGGCCGCTTACTTTTAAAGAGTATGAATTAGGCTCTTTGAGAGAAGGTTTGAACCAATCTGCCCAGTGATGTTGTTTTAAATACAATAGACCAACATAGCTACAGAACTGTATAGCAGTCAGATATTAAAAAACAGTACTGGAAATCCCTGATAGTGTAGAGAGCTGAAGTTTGGCTTCACCAGAAAGTAGGTAAACCACCATATTACCCCTTTAACGTTAGTAGCCTACGGCTGGTTCATATCTATGGGCTGGTTTTTGTGCGCTGTGGAAGCTTCAGAGAGAGGAAATCTCGCACTGCACGAGACTGTGGTAATGGTAGTTCGAACTTTCAATTAGCTTTCGTTTGCTAGAAAAATTATGCCCCAATGTTAAGTCAATGGACAATTAATTTCCTGTATCGTAGAATTATAAAGGTTTATTTAAAAACTGTACAATAAACAGAAATATCACCCATCAAAAGCATTAGTCCATGTCACGCATCACATATCGCTATGTTAACTTTAGAAATGACAGTTGTAGAATTAGAATCTTATTCTAAATGAAAAAAATGTATATACTTAATTGCATGAAAAGGGCTTAACCAATCTTTCCCATATTCGAGATATTGATGAGATGATGTGCCAAGTGGCTTGGTAATTGGTGCTAAAACGGCCGAGAGACAGCAACATTTTGATTCTAACATGTAAATTGCAACCAAAACCAAACTTAGGGGGACGTGGTATATGGACCATGCATGGCATATCACAAATTCCCATGAACTGCTCTTTTATCCAATATAGGAAATTATAACCCTTGCAATGGTGTTAGGAATGTCTTCCTGGATACATTGAACAATAATTACACATGCTAAAGTAATCCCATTTGCATGACCTCCTCCCACTATTTTGCCAAATAATGTAGGGAAGCACAATTTAGCATATTAATTTAGGCTACCTCACAAAAATGAAAAATCCATGTCTCTTATTGTTAGGTTAGGTGGAAATAGGGACCCAGCAGCAGGCAGGGAGTACAAAAACCAAAGTTTAATGAGGGACAGGGCAGCAATCTGTAATGAAACAGGCGAGGTCGAACAACGGAGAGACAGGGCAACGGTACAAAAACAGAGTCCAAAAAGTGGTCACAGAACAGGCAGAGGTCAGAACCGGAAAGGCACAGCGGAGGCACAAAAACAGTCCAAAATCAGGGTCGCGAGAACACAGGCAGGAGTCAAAACCAGGGAGGCATAATGGGAAAACAAGAGAAAAAAAAACAACAAGAAAAAGGATGAGGGATAACAAAAACTCAGGAACAGATACAGAATATCACTAATGGACAACTCGGAAGACTCTTTGAAAAAGCTAGAATAAACAAGACGGTGAGGAACTCACAACAAAGGACTGAAAGCACAGAGTATAAATACACTGAGGGAGACAAGAAGCAATGAGGATCAGGTGTGAGGAACCGGGAAGTGCAAATGACAGACAGGTGCACGTAATGAAACAATGAGGAGAGCAGATAATAAAATAACAAGGGAGAAGGTAAGACACAAACTGGAAACAGATACATAGAGATAACATGACATGGACTCCAATAAGACAAGTGCATACAATAAGGGATAGGAAAGTGGAAACGAGAGTCAGCTGTATTTAAGAGGAACCAAATAAAAATAGTTAGTGATGGAACAGGCAGAAAGAAAGACAGCTGCAGCGAGGAAAGAAGTAGACGTTAGTAAGTTATAAAAAACCCTGATTCTATGGCGTTAGTAGATTAGTATTATATACAAGTTAGTCATAGACACTAATTCTAAGATGTTAGTGGTTGTTAGTTAATTAATATTATTTACAATTAAATCATTTGTAATGAAGGAAGCGCATGACAGAGGAAATACAGAGAAAACCAAAATCCCCACAGACTCCCAAAAAGTGTGACGAAGACAGGGAGTGACAATAATACAAAACACAGAACAGTGAAACCACAAATAATCAGAAACATAAATACATAATCAGAATAAATAAACAAGTAAAAAATACAAAACAGACAGTCCTCTTTGCACCTTGTTAGTTTTTCAACTCGGATGGTTATTTGCTGGTGGTAATAGTTTTACACGTGATTTTGTACACACAAACCTTTAGAAAATTGACCCCTAAGTTGGCAAACACAGTAGTGGTGTACATAGATTGTGCATGTTATTAAGCTGCTAAAGAATAATAAGGGACTACCTGCCATCTAGCAACCCTGCTTGTTAAGAGCTTATAATAGGGATGGACATGTAGTCACTTGTATATCTATGTACACACCAGTAGTCTTTTACCAACACACCATTTTCTGCTTGTCTGTGCTTCCCAAAGTTATATTTATTTTTTAATTATTATAAACCTTTTATACGGAAGCCCTGAAGCGCAAGGTGAAAAAAATTTTTTTTAAGAGCTATCTCGTATTAACGAGATAGTTAAGTCGTTATTTCGAGATAATAAGTCGTTAATACGAGTTATTATCTCGTTAATACGAGATAGGTAAGTCGTTATTTCGAGATAGTAACTCGTTAATACGAGTTATTATCTCGTTAATTCGAGATAGTGAGACGTTTATATGAGTTATTACGTCGTTTGTTCGAGATATTATCGCGTTTATACGGCTTGTTTATACGAGTTATTAACGCGTCTGTACGGCACGTTTTTACGAGATATGAACTCTGATTTCAATGTGTATTTTGAGTGCAATTAAAGCTGTTTTTGAGTCCTTACGTGCTTCATTTTGACATGGGGGGACGAGGGGCTGTATATTATTTTCATATTTGTAACACTTAAAATATAGGCTAATGTTACTGAAAACACATGTGTTAACTCTAGCTGCATTGTGTATTGAACAAATGATGCATCTATCAGGTTTAGAGATAATTAGCTGCCAATCGATGGTGTTTATTAGGCTGTTTTATTTGAGATTAAATGCATAAACTTATATTTTACAGTGCAATTGTAATAGAAGAGATGTTCTCATTCTCGTCAGGAGAGGGCAGTATGGTCACGCGAATCATTGATTCGTTTCTTTCTGGGTACGGGGATTTTGAAGACAAAATGTGACACAATAAAATAAATAAATAAGAAATGAAATAAATCAATATATATATTAATTATTTTACACATCCGCCATATTATGCTGTCAAGATCAGCGTATTTGGTAGTGTATTGACAGATGCAGAGCTCACCTGATAAAACTCGGTTAGGGAACTCTCAACTAATTTTCGTAAAATTTGACTTGTTATAAACGTGAGAAATATCTGCATAACACAGATTACCTTATTTCTAAATTCCCCAGAACAGCTATCCTATTTGTAAAATGTTCTTTTAACTAGGCTAGCCTACAGGAGTTGTCAACATGTAGTAACTGGCGGGGTAATAATGATAGATAACTGTGAGCAGTTATGGCTCCAAACTTTAACAATATTGTTACTTTTTATTGCATTATGCTATAGCCTAGGCTATGGCCTGTCGTAGTGCATAGTTACAGGTATATGACTTGGGTATATCATACGCACATCTAATTATATACGGCGAATCACACTACATTCTCGGCGAAGCTGATCGCCTGAATGAGTGAGCTATTTTTCTCCTGCTACGAGTAGCTAGGCTAACCCCCGTAAAATTGCATACGTAGGCTACGAGTTGTTAAGAAAAGCGAAGGTATCTAAACGTGTGAAGGTATCTAAGTGGAATACTCATTTTGTAATAATAGCTGGGCTATTTCTGCAGAATGCGATGTCCTAGAATATGGGTTTGGGTTCATTATTACCCCGTCAATTCCGCTTACCCTATACCACGGTGGCTCGTTATCGGAAATTTTTTAATTAATTCATTACATTACATTACATTACAGTCATTTAGCAGACGCTTTTATCCAAAGCGACGTACAGTAAGTGCATATAGAAAGGTCATCGAAGTAACTACAGAACAGATAAGAAAGCACATTCTTCCCATACAGTAGCAGCTATCCCTAGTAACGAACACAATGCAGTTCACAGTGAACTGGGTAAATCAGTAAATCAATCTATCTAATTCATGCCTACTGTACGCCAACAAGCAATTACTACATGTTGACAACTCCTGTAGGCTAGGAAATATGTATTTCTATTTAATTTCTTATTTATTCATTTTATTGTGTCACATTTGGTCTTCCAAAATCCCCGTACCCAGAAAGAAACGAATCAATGATTTGCGTGACCATACTGCCCTATCCTGACGAGAATGAGAACATCTCTTCTATTACAATTGCACTGTAAAATATCAGCATTTAATCTCAAATAAAACAGCCTAATAAACACCACCGATTGACAGCTAATTATCTCTAAACCTGATAGATGCATCATTCGTTCAATACACAACGTAGCTAGAGTTAACACATGTGTTTTCAGTAACATTAGCATATATTTTAAGTGTTACAAATATGAAAATAATATACAGCCCCTCGTCCCCCCATGTCAAAATGAAGCACGTAAGGACTCAAAAACAGCTTTAATTGCACTCAAAATACACATTGAAATCAGAGTTCATATCTCGTAAAAACGTGCCGTACAGACGCGTTAATAACTCGTATAAACGAGCCGTATAAACGCGATAATATCTCGAACAAACGACGTAATAACTCATATAAACGTCTCACTATCTCGAATTAACGAGATAATAACTCGTATTAACGAGTTACTATCTCGAAATAACGACTTACCTATCTCGTATTAACGAGATAATAACTCGTATTAACGACTTATTATCTCGAAATAACGACTTAACTATCTCGTTAATACGAGATAGCTCTTAAAATTTTTTTTTTTCACCTTGCGCTTCAGGGCTTCCGTACTTTTACATAGGGGGAACATCAATAAAAAAGAAAAAGAAAAATACAAAGAAAGGAGAGGGAGGGTACTCATATCCAAACAATTCACATAAAGGGTACAAACAGTAGATAAGAGGATAAATGCATAAGTAACATAAATAAATATAAATACACAAATAAAAAAACAATCACATACACAACCAGATCATATGTAATAATGACAGCCCAAAATTCTCCCCAAAGGTTTTTGCACTTACTGCAGTTTTGGCACTTACTGAGTAGGCCGTGCTAACCATGTGCAAGCATGTTAGTGGCCAGCCCTGAATTATAGCTCCTTGTGCGTCAGATCCAGTTGCTGTAGAGTTTTTTTTATTTACAGTTACATTCTATGCATTTACCCAATACCTGTATGACATGTAATATACACTATATAAACTATCACAAAGCTTAAAAACTGCAAAGAAAAAAACCTTTTGCAGCAAACAAAGTAATTCATTAATTAATTACTACAGTTGTTGCAAAATGATCATAAAAGGCTCGTTATATTTGTAACTTATTTTTAAAAAGAAGTCCCAAAGTACCGTATGGTAGAATAAGTGTTGTTTTCCAGTACTTTTGCAACTGTTCCCATTTTGTCATGTGTAAATTAGTTTAAACATTATTTTTGTATGAACAAAATCAAAGTTGAATAAAATACCTAATTGCTCAATGTTGTGCTGTTAGTCATAACAAAGAGGAAAGAGGAAGGACAGTTTGAATGCAATTGTGCTTCCAGAAGCAAATCAGGCCATCCTGGCTCTAATGAGGAAGGGGGGCTACTCTGTGATCTTGGAGCAGGTTACTGCTCCCTTATATTTCTCTAGGCTGTAGGAGTTTTTCTATCATCCGACGAGAACCTAATTGAATGCTCAGAGATGGTGGTCACAGAGGCCTTAAGGCATCGCCTCTGGTCTTTGTTTTATATTTAATGTTTAATTAGGTTGCTCCTCCCTGGTGAATGAAAGGCTAAGATCTGTCTTGTTTGCCTTGACTACAAAGGAGAAAAGATAATTAATTGCTTGCCATTTCAAGGTGGTTTCATTAAATTAAAAAATCTTTGTTTGGCTATCTGTTGAAAATAGAAAAAAATATATGTGAAATATATTATGACCACTGACAGATTATTTTCTGTTTGAGGAAAACATAAAATACTGAATTTGTGTCAGATTGGAACTCATTTAAGAGTTATAAAACAAACTGGTTATCATTTCAATTAACCTTTTGAAACGAATGGTTCATTCTTCATTTTCATTCAGTGGATGATCATCCATAATACCATATCATGTTGTAATCTAGTTATATATT
The DNA here is from genome assembly GCA_022702515.1 of Ilyophis sp. 1 JC-2022. Classification (NCBI taxonomy): domain Eukaryota; kingdom Metazoa; phylum Chordata; class Actinopteri; order Anguilliformes; family Synaphobranchidae; genus Ilyophis; species Ilyophis sp. 1 JC-2022. The sequence continues at coordinate 35,871,057 of CM040405.1, read as the reverse complement.
TAATTCCATAATGTTATACTCTGCTGATATGCCACTGTGATGAAAGTTCAAAGCAAAATATTGGTTTATTTAGATTCACTACCAGACCTTCTTTATGATGGAACACATAGAAGACTTACAGAGTTTACCTTTTATACTTTTCCCACAAACTACATATGCACTGAAGCAGTTCAAAGGTGCAATAGACCAATTATAAATTGACCATGCAAAGTGTCATTTGCGGCCACTTTGAAAACCCGCCATATAAATATGTTCTGCTATTGTTCTGCTCTAGAAATGGTTGTTATTGTTGAGAATACTTTTTTTGGATTTACTTGTGGGTAAGGACACAATTTAAGAGTGGCTGCGGCCTGTCGTATGAGTTACGCTGCGTTCTCGACGATCAGCAACTAGGCAACTGAGCGACCAAAATTGGCTGATGTTGCCCACAATTTAACTTTTGAGCGACCATCGGCCGTAACGGCAAAATCAGAGTTCCACGCTTCATATTTCTCCAACCGACACGAAACCATTTTGTGAATAATTGTACCGCCCAATTTCACTCAAATTGCAGCAATGGAGGAGCAGTTAATAATAATGGTCCAAGCCTACCCCCTTCTGTTCAATGTATAACATAACCTTAAAGGATATTTGTGGCTGTTCTACCAATATCACATTGAGCCAAACTACATGTTGAGTTTTATACATAAATCTATCTATGTATCTAGATAGATAGATAAAGATTGCTAGCTCGCGACGAAGATAGATATAGGCTAGCCTATCGCTAGCTAGCAAGAACACATAATTATCAGTGTCATGACATAACTATAAAGAACAGGATGCATCGCAAATATGTCTTTGTTATATGTAGGCTACTGCCGTTGTTTCTCTTCATCAAAAAATTGTAGTTGCATGAGCTGACTTGGATGACACAACTGAAAGTTCTTGCCCCGCCCCTAGCCTAGTAGAATTGACTGACTCAGCGACCAAGTTTTCGCTCTGAGAATGCGGCGTTACTGTTGGGGATCTCTATGCCAGAGACACGGAGGAAATATTGGAGGTCCAGATGCGATAGATGCGGAATCTTAAAGTGTTCAAATGAACACTACTGAAACGGACAATAATCCGTAGTGCACGGGGGGAAATAAGGAGAACACAAAATAACCTTGCGATAAAAACGAGGAACTCGATATCCGAGCAAAACAAAAGAAATAAGCAGTCACGCTTATCTAACTCCCGTTTGTGTAGCGAACAAAAAGAAAGGAAGAAGAAAACTCAAAAGACCCCTAAAAGTTAGGGTGAGAGCACTCGTAGATATGAGTGGAAAACAAAGAAACGAAAACCTCTGTTCTGAAATAAGAGAGAAAAAGCTCACTTTGCTTTTGCTAAATTGTACTGCTAACAAGTCCCGCGTTAAGAAGCAAAGCGGTCGATAGCAGCACAACTTCCTATACCTTTTTACCGGCTCGAATGTTACGTGAAATAACATAGAAGCGACGAGAAAAGGAGGAAGCGGGGTATAAGTAGTGAGCGGAAATGCCTGACAGGTGAACTCACTAATCACCAAGGCGAAAGCAAAACCCGTAGCGGAACACAGAAAAATCCGATAGATTACCGGTAAAAGACAAAAAGAATTAAAAACGCGGATAAGGAAGGGAAGGCATGATCCATGACAGTTACACACAAAGCAAATAGGCGAAATTGTATTCCCAGCAACTGGATTGTTTAAATTTGTATTATTTAAAAGAAAATACTAGTTTGAATTTATAAACTCCTCACTATAATTATATTAACATATTTAAATTATCCTGTTGTGTTTTTATTGTTAAAATCATATGATTATTTATTGTAGCCTACACATAAATGTATAGTAAGCACCTTGCAATTACCTTCCTCTAACTCCTTCAACGTCCAAGTTAATATCTGTAAAATGCAACTCGTCCTTGCTCGCTGCTTGGTCAGGAGGAGCGCACAACTTGCCTAATATTATGAACCTGAAATAGCCTACATCTACATCGAATGACTAATTGGCCTATACCAATTTTTTTCCTTTATTTTCCACCCATGCGATTCACTGGCTGAGGCCGGGAAAGGATATTTCTTTAACTTTCTGCAGGTTAAGAACATTATGTGAAACCGATGTGAATTTCTCATACAAACATCTCTCGATTATAAGAGAATTTTAAGAGAAAAATAAGAGAATGTTCTTGCATGAGGCCCAATGTCTTTAAAATGTGCACATAAAAAACATTCAATACATAAATAACTTACATCATGCTTTTATGATTAGCAGATTACTAGACGGATTAGATCAAATACGAGCAATCAAGTAAAATAGCAATGATGATCAATTTCAGTTTATCCATGACCCCAAAATAAAGTGGTGAAATGTCTTTGTAAACAAAAATATCTAAGGAAGAGATCTATATATTTTTTTACATTTCAAAGCATATCAGACACCGCCAATAAGTTTAAAAATAGGGCTGTATACCTGGGAAATGAATAAATACATTCTGTGCTATGGCCCAGTCTTGGCAGCAGTATGAAGCTCAGTCTTTAAGAAGTGCCGATATAAATATACAGCATGTTCAATTTTCCCAGCATACTCCTACAATAAGAAATCGATGGCCAATTTGGAAATACTGTGCAGGGCAAAACACAAACAGAGGAGGGGAATACTGCCTTCGCTTGTTCCATGTGTAGGTTGTACCAGCACACATGTTGCTACTAGTATGATCTATTGTCTCGATTGCAGATGCATTGCCTTGCCTGTGCTTCCATGATGCACACAGGTCCAGAATACATGTATGCTCATTTCATAAAATAGAACAGCAGGAGGCTGCCCCAGATCTTAACATCACTAAGGACCTCTAAGCAGGTCTTTAATTTCAGAATAGAAAATCGTCCACATTACAGGCCCTTTATTGCTAAACATACCCTTCATTTTAATTTATTAGTATCATAAAGCACCATTTTGTGTAAAGGTCTTCTCACTTATCACGTATGCGCCTGCTCTCCCAGTCCCTCTGAACACTTCTCCTCCTCTCAGTTACTCTCACAATAATCATCACAAACCCTTTAGAAAATTTCTAAGAATGTTCTAACAAAGTCTCAATACCCATATAATGCATACATGAAACATTTTCTTATTGTAATGTGGCTGACTATGTACGTTTTGCAATTAGCAGATTATTTATTATAATACATAGGACATGATGTAAATCAGTTCCCAAACTCGGTCCTGGAGTACCCTTCTGTATGCTGGCTTTCGTTCCAATCACAATTGGAATCCCAGAATTTGAATAGGTTGTTATTTCTCTTAATTAGATGCTTTTCTTGCTTCGATGGATCATTTACCCTTTTAAACCACATTATATCAGAAATAGCTATGCAAGCCACAAAGAATAAATATCCCATGTTCACATTGTGCTTATTGTGCTATATTGCTAACAATTACATTAACTTGAAAAGAGAAGTTCTGTGAACTGCTTTCTGAACATGTTTCATCAAAAACATGTGTGATTCGTCTTGCTTAATATCACCCATTCGGTCTCACCAGTGTTGGGCAAGTTACTCATAAAAAGTAACCCATTACAAATTACTCATTACTGTCTTCAAATTGTAATGTGATTACTTTAATCATTACTCCCTGAGAAAAGTAATTACATTACATTTCAGTTAATTTCTAAAACACATACCAATCTTTACCAAAATGAAAAATCCATGGATGGATACAAAATATTTCTCTCAGTGCTTTATTGAGCACAGTTAACATAACGGCTGTCAGGACAATTTGCATATTAAAATAACATGTTTTAATGAATGCATGTGCTGCATAATTATTTTGGTTTGGCGCTGAATGGATCTGCTTTAGGTACTATTCTGGAGCACAGGCATTTCCCCGCTAAATAGGAGATGACTATAAACCCCCCAAACAGCAGATCACCCAGTGTCCAACCCCACTGTGTATAGCAGAGTGCCTGCTGTTCCTGAAAGGTCAGGGGGACCCTACCGATATCTCTCCATCATGGAGACGGAACACAGTTGTGATCCTGGATGAGACGTTGGCTATATTATATGTGTGGTAGTAGCTATGTGTACAGCAGAGCACCTGCTGCTTCCCAAAAGGTCAGGATGACCATATTGATATCCCTCCAGCACAGAGACAGAACATGGCTGTGATCCTGGATCAGACATTAGCCATACTGACATTATGTGACAGTAGACTGTGTACAGCAGAGCACTTGCTGTCTCCTGAAGATCAGGAAGACCACGTCGATATCCCTCCAGCACAAAGATAGATCATGGCTGTGATCCTGGATCAGACATTAGCCATACTGACATTATGTGACAGTAGACTGTGTACAGCAGAGCACTTGCTGTCTCCTGAAGATCAGGAAGACCACGTCGATATCCCTCCAGCACAAAGATAGAACATGGCTGTGATCTTAGATCAGACATTGACAATACTAACGTAATGTGACATCTAACTAGGCTATGTGTAGCCTGGCCGCCCTGGCCGTGTGGCTTATACTATCTAGTGAGAAAAGCTATGTGTAACAACAGAGCACCTGTAGCTTCCTGAAGATCAGAAAGTTCTGAATCGATATCCAAATTAGCCATTGTACGAGAAATCTGATGACAGCGGGATCGAAAAAGGACATACTCATTTTTAGTCAGTGCCCAGCAACCACCTGAATATTTAAGCAAATAGCAGCACACAAGCATATTTAAATGCTCATAAAAAATGTTTTGAGCTTGAATGATGTCCTTGGATTGAGCTGAATGTGGTGTTCAAAAGCAGCAGATGACCTCTAGTCCATGGCTTTGAGTATGACCGTTGGGACTTTAGGAGCTGCTGTGGTAGCAGCGCCGATCCTGAATGAGTGGGCAGGATAGCATTCAGGAGGGAGCCCACAGTGTTGGCAGAGACAACGGAGCTTGCACAGCACCAGGAGCTGGACAAGGCGTTGCCAGCATTGGTCATGCACAGAGGCTCATGCGGGGTTGCAAATGGCAACATAAGGATGCTCATATATTGGATGTACTGTAGGTAGTGGAACCCCCCCAAAACCGATGGAGACAGCAGAGGCTGACCCGGGTATGTTAAGTGAATAGTGGAGCACCCAGTATACAACTGGGCCGATATCCCACTCGCCTCGAGAGACGACGAATGCTATTGCATTCCTGGATCGACCTAGTCACTCATTTTTTATGTGAACCTTGCTATGTGAATCCAGGCTGCGCTGCGGCTGTATGGCTTACGATCAAAAGCGAGCTATTGGTGTCGACTTTGCCATTAAGATTTGATTGCCATTAGAATGCTTAGCTGTTTGAATTATTTGCTATTGGAAATGTTTTGCCTTTTTTGTTTTGCCATTCCACCAGATATACAGAGCCTATAACGCAGAATAAGCTTTGCCATAATAAATTAACCTGGCGATCTAATGATATGCAACATCCAGCAATCCATCAAATATGCAATATGAAGCAGCAAAGTGGCACTTATTAGCAGCAAGCCTTATGATGTATGAGACCTCATGAGCCTTTGCAACTACATGTTCTTGTGGGAAAATGTATTTCTTTTTATTTATAAATATTACTTTGAATGCAAAGCTCCAGGAAGTGAGTGTCAAAAACGAAGCCACCTGCTACGTTCAATGCTCTGGTATCCACAGCCATACGCATCGACAACTGTATCAGGGAGCGAGAACGAGAAAGAGAGAGAGATAACAGCGGAGACTGTTTTACTCCCTCTTTCTCTTCCCTTTCAGCAGCTCCTCTAGCCACTTCTTCCACCCACTTCAGCAAGGAGGAGCCTATGCATGTGGATGGAGCCCCTCTGCAGGGGTTTAGGCAGTCTAAACCACGCGTGGAGTGGTGTCGGTACAGCAGGCGCAGGGGTCACTTAATAAATCAATGTCCCAAAGTTGGAGGGAAACGGGTGTCTCGCTAGGGGAACCGGGGTCCCTAGCGAGACATAATGGTACTGCTCCTCAGACTTTACTATCAGTCCAACTGTCCTGAAACATCAACTACCCATCCACCGCCTTGTCTGGCCCTGGTTAGTCACGGCCCTCGACAGCCGCACGTTAGGTACTGGTACTATTAAAGAGACTACGGGTGCCTTGACCATACGTGCCTCCCACGAAGGCCATTCTGAACTTATTCTGTTTTTTTTTTGTTGATTCACCAGTCTATCCCCTAGTTTTAGGGCATTCTTAGCTGGTTCAGCATAACCTTCATGTAAAGTGGGGCGATGATAAGGCTGTCATTCTCCGGTGGGGTCCCCAATGTGGATCGCACAGTCAATTGACGGCTCCTTTCGTGTCTGATGGCCATAGATATGGTTCCGAGTTGTCATCTGATCTTGAAGCTCTACAACTATGGTTGCATAGAAATCATTTGACAATTAATGCCAAAAAATCTGAATGTATATATTTTAGATCTCAATCGAAAAAAATCCCTGTCTTCTCTCCTATAAACTTGAAAAATAAACCTCTCGAAATTACAGAGACATATAAATACTTGGGTGTAATATTGGATGCCAATCTTAGACATGTAGTCCAGCTGTCTCTCGTGTTCGTGTTTGTTAATTAGAATGTGTTTTGTTGTGTCTGGTTTTTGTCTTTTTTTTCATACGCTGTGTGTCTGTAGTGGGATGAGGAAGCAGGCCGGAAATTTTTCAGGGCACTCCTGCTGCTCGTTTTGATAATAGTGATGAATTGTCTAGTCGATATCATTTTGGTTGTGGTCGTCACCATGGAAACGCATTCGCAACATACGCTCGGGAATGTTCGTTGGATTTGCAGACTGCAGCAACAAAGTTTACCATCATTCTTTGCTGGAGTTGAAGGTGTCGGGACTGATCTGGGAGTGCAGGCAATCTTCAAAAGGCAACCAGGGAAGGAGAACATAATGCGCAGGAGGAGTGAGGAGATGACTGGGAAGATTGACGCAGTTCGGTGCTCCGTTTCGGCGGTGTACAGAGACCGCGGCGCTTCGTGTATGGAGGAGAGTCGTGGAGGCGGAGTTTGTGTGTTGGACAGTTTCTCGCATTTGGGATCAATTTAGGCAATGATTTAAAAAAAAAACTATAGTTACCTTAAAACTTGAAACAATACTGTCTGATGTGTGTCTAGTACAAATATCTGACTATTTATGTACAACTAGTTATAGCCAAGTGGTTATGATTTATGTACTGACATTATTAATATGTCGCATAGTCTATTACTGTCCATTACAAAGCTTATTTGATAGTACAGATAGAGAAAACAGGTTTGACACTTTTTTCCATCATTTTCAAAAACATTACATTACATTATAGGTATTTAGCAGACGCTCTTATCCAGAGCGACTACACACTTCTTATATTATTTATTTATTCATATATATATATATATATATACTGAGCAATTCAGGTTTAAGTCAAGGGTCAAAGGTACAAACGGCAGTGTCTACCTGGGAATCTGCAAAACTGGTTTCTACAAGTCCAGCTCCCTAAGTTAAACTATATACCTGCCGCCCAGGTTTTATGGGCTGCAGCACGTGCCTTATAAACTAGCATGGTTGACTGGCTTTGTACTGAGTGAACACCCTGTGATGGAATTCATTAATGCAGAAATGTACAGAAGAGGTTGGGCCAAAATATAATAATAGTAACGTAATTACTTGTTGACGTAGTTATGTAGGGCGCAGTATAAAATATGTTTACTGGTACTTAATTAGATGCAGTGCAGGCATAATGGAATCAATGTTTTAATGAGGCATTGGTGATGTCGCTGGAGTAGGCTTGCTGAGGGTGGAATGGGGGGCAGTCTTCTCAAAATGATGAATTGACTAATCACACAAGTTACCAGTGATGATGTCACCTCCTAATGTGAAACCCAGGTGATCTTCTATTTCCTGTTGTAATAAAAGTCCAATTCCTGGCTGTGGTTTTAATGAGGATTGGCACCCACAAGCTTTACTTACTTACCTTTGGCACAGAGTTGCTCTTGTTTCCTGAGCTCTTACAGAGGTGTCACTGACAGTGTAATTATTTTGCACCTGGTCTGGCATCTGGCACTGATGAACTCTCTCACTTGAAGGCTTTATTCAGATCATGATTTCGTAATTTTTTTTTTCCTTTAAGCTTTTCCCAAAATTTATTTCAGCTCCCAGCGCAAGCCTCTTCTCTTTTTAGCTTGTAACATACTAGCCTGTTGGCTGGGACTGGACTCCTCCCATTCATCTGCTTTGCAACATGTATTTGTGTTTGATTCATTTGGTGTTGTGCATTACCTGTGAAAATGACTGTGGTTAATAGTTGAGATATTCTGGGCTGCTTCCCAGTCTGTATAAAGCACATGCCTAATTTCACATGACAGTAAATGACACCTCTCTGGACGCTTTGAACTTAATAGATGAACCGACGAGGCTAAGTGCATTGGGCAAATAGTTCACACCTGATGACAGAATGTATGCGTATGTGTGTGATTGCACTTCTGTTAATATAGTGATGTTTATAAAACAGCTTAACCGCCACACCACTTTGCAATTTGAATAGAAACCCTACAGTTTTGGACCCGATTTACATTTGCTGGCACTTACTTGGAATTCCCCTTTTCGCTATTTCTTTGTCTCCAGTTTAACCACTAATTACTAATTTTCAAAATGTGATGGATGGCCTTCATCTCTTCATTACACACTGCACCTTAGCTGTGATTGGCTACACACTCTGGAGATTTTGATAGTTCATAAAATCCAATTAAATCATGTCAGTTGTGTTCTTTAATGTTCAATTTTCCCAACTATTGATTTTTCTTTCTTGCGCCATTGTGATGTGAGAACTGCGAGAAGGCCTGACTTCTCTGAACAAAGAGTGAGATACAGAGAGTGGCACAGATTGAATAAAAGCCACAACAACAAAAAATTTGACAGCTAAACTGATAGGTTTGGAGACAGACCAGGAGCAACTACAATGGTTTGGCAAATTCAGAATGACAATAGAGCAGCTTTGCTTCAATTAAATTTACAAAATCAAGAGGTGGAACTAGAAGCTGCATTTCATAATCAGACCCGTTTATGTAAAAACATTAAATCCTCAATCATATCTGAACCACAACTAAATGACCATGTGAAGGATAGGTTTATCGTTCATGCAATCATACCACTGACACATATTGATACAAGGTTCATAATAAATACTGAAATTATTATTATTTAAAAATTGTACCTAATTTTATAAACCACAATGTAGTGTAAAATGTGCCAGAAACTTCTGTGATCCATATAACAATCCCAGGTCTTCTGAAAAGGCAGTATTTCAACTTCCATGGTTCGGAATAGCAGCATGCATTGTTCAAACATCCAGATTTAGCATCAGAGTTCTTCCGGGGGTGTCCTCACTCCTAAACAACCTGCAGCTTGACACAGATGGCTAATGATTAAAGAACTTTACTGAGTTATAGTACCCTTCTTTATGTATTATTCCAGGGATAGATATGAGGCACTGCTCTGGTTTATACTGACCCTGGGCCTGTGAAATAATTAGTACAATAGTGCAAATCAGCCATTTTGAAAAGAGTAATTTACTCAGTATGCAGGCTCTCAGCAGGGCCTCTCATTAATCAAAGCAGGCCATGTACATCAAAGTGTTCCTTTTCCACTACAGCATTATCCATCATGGTACTATTAAATGTGCCGTTCCAATGCTTGATAAATATAATGTCTTTGATATGCTGCTAACTCCATATTGGCATGTGTGAAGACAGAAATCTATGGATACCATACTATGAGGAATAAAATAAGCTAGAGAATAAAAATGACTCCACTTATATTGTAGTCAAAGCTGCAGTCATTTAACTCATTATCCAGGAAAATACATCAATTTGTAATATTAATACAAACAAGATAAGTAATTTTTCCCCACAATTAAATGAAAATTCATGGATTCATGTGCAATTTCCAGATTCAGAAAGACAGCTATAATCACTGTCGTGGTTCTCTCTCTGTTGACAACCACAGTTAGCTTATTTTAAAAATAATTGCAAAAATCATTTAAGAATTATTTTGTAGCATGTACAAAATGGCCTTCTGTCTATTATTACTTACAACCTATTCCATCAAACATGATGCCATATGAACCTTTTCCAATGACAATCCTATTACTATTTGATTAGAAAACAACTACATGCTTTACAAATGTATAGACTTCTAAGAGTGCATATTGTTTTTTTTATTTAGTTAGCAATTTATTTATTTATTGGACTTAAATATATCTGAAGTGGAGGTACCACAGGTGAATAGGGGGGGAAATTCCATTCCTCCAATCAAAAGGTGAATGTGGACACAAATGCAACATTTTTTGTACTATGACTTTCTTTTTTTTTAGGAAGATATGGAAATTAGCTAGTGAATAATGTGAAGCAGCAAATGTTGGAACACTTTTTTTTCTGTTTCAATGTGATGAATAACTCAACAGCTGGTAATTTACAGAGGGGTTTTTCTAAATTTTGTTTTATTGATGAATTATTTTTAAAAACACTATGTATATGCCATAAAATACAGATTTATTTGCTATTTTCCCACATAAAATACCCAATAAAATAGAAATGACAAAATATCCAAAAAGGCATCTGTAAATTACCAGCTATTTTTGGTAAGAAGCAACATGTTAAATTTGATAGGTATATGTTTAAGTTAAGTTGAAAAAAAAAAAAATTCATAAAGGAAATATGTGATTTATAGAAAATGGCCATTACAGATTTTTCACTATAAAATCATGGATTGTCCACTTGTGTGACAGGTAGCTTGATGTTAATTAATTTATTTTTCATAACTACCATCTGAAATAATATATCCACTATATATCTTCTTTAATACTTCTTACATTTCTCTCTATTGGCTTTTCTTTTGAAATGAAGAAGCTGTGAGGCAGGTCGTATGACGCATTCTAACCAATGGCAACACCAGCACAAGCCTTTTTTGTCATGGTGTTATACACTGATTTGTCGTGAAGCTAGAACATTTCCAAACATTTTCCGGTTGGTATAATATTTTATTGTAATCTTATCACACCTAATATAGACTATGGCGCAGATTAGTATCTCCCTGGGCTATACTTGTCACTCATTCCAATATACTGTGCGCTGATATTAGTTCGATGAATGTAAAAATGTCCTTCGAGTGTTTATGAATGGCAACATTTTTTAAAAGAAAAACTACAGAGAAATATGATCCCAGGTCATGCAGCAAAATATTACATACTGTAGAGTGCAGAAAAAAAAGAGTTTTATTGAAGTAAATAGTGAATTATAAGGCTACATATTTAGGTGTGTGTACCAGTGTGATATCAACATTTTCATCTTAAACCATCATAAGGGGCAAGTTATATGCGTTATAATGGGCAAAAAGTATTTTAGTCATTTTATGACAGGAACATGTGGGGAGAATCCCTCGGTCTCTACAGTTATGTGGATACAATGAACAGCTACTAGCTCTGAGTTTGCGAAATCTAGCAAAGCCACCAAAACTGCGTCCACCAAGGGAGCAGTTTAATTACCAGGTACACTTCACTAGCATTATAAGACATAGCTCAAGTGACAGCTAAATAAAACGTGTGTAGCCTGCGTTACCACATACCGCAAAGAGTTCAAAAAACAACTTGTTGAAATGACAGAAAGACTCTTTTGCTCCAACAGAAAATCTGCAAAAGTTCCAGCAATGACTCATCAAAGAAGCTGGATCAGCAAAGGAAACCAAGAAGACCAGCTTGCTCCAGGAACAGACCCAGGGATGCTGCCAGAGTTTTCCCCTCTGACATCAAGAAGCCAGCCTGTGTACTCCAGCACAGTAAGACTGACATGAACATCCAGGAAATTACTCTTGTTTAATTTTCATTGCCAATGTAATTACATGTTTTATTGTATTCATTGGGCCTCATTCATGAAGCGTTCCTAAATATATGCGTACATTTATGTCCCAAAGAGTTGATATGAAAAATGTACGCTGGATTCATCAAACCATGTAGAAAAGGTAGGTTTTTTCACGTTATTTTGTGATTAGCATAAATCCAAGTCCATTATGGACTGTCACTTCCATTTAAAGGTCCATACGTAGTCAGAATGGCCCAGAAAAAGCAAAGGAAAGAATTATTCTGACACTGAAATCGAAGTCTTATTAGCAGAAGTTCAATCAAGGGAAAAATAGTTAAATATTGTCAGTACTGGCATCATGAACTGGTAAAGTAAAGGCCTAGCAGGAGATAACATGTACCATATGAGCACATTGCTTTATCGCAGCCTGGAAATAAATTAAACATTATTCATTTTGTAATTCTGTTGGGGTTCTGTGCGTGTGAGTTGTGGTTTGAAATCGGGTAATCACACGGGCGACCTTATTTTAGAATCTTATTTAGGCCACTGGCTCAGTCAAACGCAAGATAAACGTGAAATTAATGTGTAATTATACCACATCATTCTACTATCAATAGCTGCTATTAAATATTAAATAAATATCCAATCCTACCATTGGTTTTATGCATTGAGATGTCCCTTTCAAAATTCAGTAGTCATTTATTGTCTGGGACAAATAAGCAACAAATAAACAACACTTTATAATGCTATTACACTATCTGAAACGTCTATGCATAATAACCCCCACACTCTGCAAACCCGTTTAATTCATTCTGCTTTCATTGATGATTCTTTTATGCAATATAGGACATTATTACTTTAGCAACGGTGTTTGCAATTGGATGCTTTGAACAATAAATTACAGCCGGGCATAACAGTATTTCTAGTTTTACGCAAACAACTTAGAATGTAAATTCGCTCGCCGAGGTGTAATAGTTCTTTCCTGTTATTTTCGCTAACTCGTCAGCAAGGCAAGAGAGAGTGTGTTTCTAAATTTGTCGCATTTAAATTTTAACTGAGTAAACTGTAACTATAGCTAAGATGTGCTTTTAAATATAAGTTGCAAAAGCAGCCACTGTACTGTTGCCTGTATAAGAATGCAAATCACGGAAAATATTATGGGTAGTCTTTAGAAAAAGATATAGGCTATATTTTACAAAAAAAAAAAATAGGCAAATATTAGATTCATATTTTTTAAGTAACTATAAAGAAAAAGTTACGTTCCTTTAATACGAACAGGATGAACACCACTAGTGCTGTTTTTTCTTTCTTTGTTCACTTTTCAAAGTGAAAGCTCTTCTTGATGTTTCCTGAGATTAGATGCGGTTGGTATTCAGCTCGGTCACTGTCGAGTGTTTAAAGCTTACATGATTTTGCATCTTTCCACTGCTGTTGGAGTATGTTAGCTCAGTGCCACAAAGTTTAGCCTACATTTGACTTTATTTTCTGAAATGTGGTCAAAGTGAGACCAAGTGGAACCATTTCTCATCCGTTCTTTGCGCAGCATTGCAAAGAATGTCAGTTTGATTTTTGCCACACGCGCAAGCAGACGTCTAAGTTATCACTTGAGAGCTACCCAAGGAACACATTTCCCATGTCCATATCACAACCTCGCTTTTATGTCAAAACAGACACCAGATTAGCAGTAATACTTTCAAACACACGCCTACGACAATCACAGTGAGAATAGGACACTGTAAAAGGAAACTGAAATAAATTATTTTCATAACATTGGCGCTTAAAAAAATGCGTTTAGCTTTCTTGCTAACGTTTAGCGATTAAACATTTATAAGTCACACCCCTAGTCCCTTCTGTATTTCTGATTAAATTGAAGCAGAATAAAACTGGTTACACATCCAATGTGGAAGATGATTTTGAACTGCCTTCCAGTTCTCCTCATTCAGCGCTCTAGATTTATCAAGCAGACCTAATGCATGATGGGAGAAGCCTTCAAATGTTGATTCTGTGGCTAGGGAGCTTGGCCCAAAAACAGACATAGACATGATGTATATGTTGGTGCAGCCAGCTTCATCCATCAGGAGGGTGTTACTCTGGAGAGGAGTGGGCCTTGTTGTCAAGGGATGTGAGGACATGGTGTTTTCTAAGGGGGTTGTACTGTGATGCAGATGCCTGTTGCTCCAAAAGATCCTGTCCCTCTGCTGGTTGCCCAAGGGAGGGGTGATGGCCCAATTGTCTGACTTGTGGAAGCTGGGCCATATTTCATTTGTACAGTCAGACAAATGTTGCTTGGACCTTTCAACAGACTCGTGGATGGGGGAATTAATGTTTGTACATTTATTTTTGCATACATACTTATTCAAAGAAGATTGTGGGTCTATCAATTATTATAACGTGGATTATTACCAACAATCTGAAGGTTAAGCAAACGTGTGGTTCTACTGATAATATTTTCAATTCATCGAGAAACATGGTGCAACTATTTGTCTATTTTGTTGTCATTATTAATAAAATACTGTCACAATGAAACCATTCCATGTGCTCTGTCTGCAGTTTTTTTTAATAGATTTTCTTTAGGTTGCAAAATAAATCTCCAGCTTTTACAAGATAGTGTGTGTCTAAACAGCAATATAATGCAATAAATCACATAAATACAAATAAACATTTGATATATTTTTTAAAGAAATATACATTATCACCCAATATGGATGTAAATACCCTCAAATTATGTCATTATTTAATGTAAAATACAATGTGCTAGAGTACAGAGCCAAAATAATTGTGACACTGTCCAAATACTAAATACTTACGGATTACACAATTCATTTTTTAATTACTATGGTACAGCAAGCAAAATTTGATAGCTGTCCCAATGGGACAACAACATTTCTAAATAAGCATTGGGCCCTTAAGTCAGGGGTTTTAAACCAGTTTAGATCCAGTGACCCCCAGCCAGGCTTAAATTCATCCTGGGGACCCCATAATATAGTCATTACATATCAAGTCTGGCCTACAGTGCCTTCAAGAACCCCTAGAGGTCTGCGGACCCCCTGTTGAAAACCCAAGCTTTAAGTCATTTAGAATTGGTTTGGACATGGAAATATGCATTGAGGGGGAAACATCAATTTAGCGGAGTAATTCCTTAAATCTTACAAATCGTACCTTTCTACAAAAGGTCACAGGTGACCATAACTAGCATGGATCAAAAGTTTTGTGGGTGTGCCCTGGCAGATGACAAGACAACTTTAAAAAAAAGTTTTACCTCTGCTGAAAATATATCAGGAGTATTTTTATAACACTTGTGCCACTGTTTGGTGAAGGAAACATGGAATCCCGTCTATCAAGATGGAAACTATATAAATCAAATAAGATTTTGGTTTTTCAAACTGTTTTCTTTCAGGTGTGAGGAAAAATACTACAAACCTGAATTCCAAAATAAATTGGGACAGTATGTAAAATGCACATAAAAGCAAAAAGCAGTGATTTGTAAATTCTCTTTTACATATATTTAATTGAAAACAGTGCAAAAAAAAAAAGTACACTAATTCAAATTTGATGCCTGCAACACATTCCAAAAAACACCCGTTTGTAACATTCCACAGGTGAATGGCTGATGCTATCATGACTGGGTATAAAAGGATATCAAAGGACTCTGGGGGCCCTATCTTATGGCCCTGTTACACTATTGCGTATGAGAGAAACGTATGAGTTGCGTATGTAAATTCATAAAATAACTGTACGGTACACCTTCATGTCAGCGTATGTCAGCGTATGACCAGCATACTCGACCTATGAGTAACGTACCTCTAGCGTAATTCTAGCATATTCAGCGTATGCCTAGCGTATGCTTAGCGTATAAACCATGCGTCCGAAAACGCACAAAATTTTTAAGCATGCTTAAAAAACTTTTTGTGCCTTGCCGTATGCCAGCGTATGCCACCGTGCTTGAAACGTATACAACCTATGCCTAACGTACCCCTAGCGTATGTCAGCGTATATCAGCGTATGTGTGATATTTTTCATATGCTGGCATATGCTAGTACTATACGCAATAGTGTGACAGGGCCATTACACCCGGCGCCAAACACAAGTGTCTTTGCTAGCTTCAGACCAGCACAGGTGTCCTGTTATGTTCTGAGTATCTGTCTGTCTGTTCTGTATTTTTATTACATTATCATTTATGTATTTATTATTTCCCACATTATCATTGCATGAGGAAGGTTTTCTGTATGCCGGGATGGCGCCCAGGTGGGGAGTTCCCATTCTCGAGTTGCCACATCCACTAGCTGCCAGAGATTCGCCAGCATTCATCACATCACCGCCCCACTCAAGCTGCTGATCTCTGGCAACCACCGGGAGGAGCTTCAGCTCCACATCATCGACTCCCCCCACTCATTCATAATCCTCGGACACCCATGGCTGGTCAAGCATAACCCTACTTTCGAGTGGGCGAAGCATGAGATTTTGGATTGGAGCCCATTCTGTTCTTCTCATTGCCTTCATGAAGCCCACTACCCTCTTCCGAGTCCCCTTCTGAGCCCCAACTCTTCCGAGAAGTCTGCCGTCCAGAATTTTTCCAGAGTATCTGGACCTCAAAGAGGTCTTCAACAAGTCCTGAGCTGTCTCTGCCTGCGCACCGCCCCTATGACTGTGCCATCGAACTGCAACCTGGCGCAGTTCCAGCTAGGGGGTGTGTCTTCTCCCTTTCCCATCCTGAACACGAGGCCATGGAAAGGTATCTGCAGGAGTCCCTGGCGGCAGGCATCATTTGTCCTTCCTCCTCACCCACTGGGGCGGGGTTCTTCTTTGTTGGGAAGAAGGACGGTTACCTGAGACCCTGCATTGATTGCTGAGCCCTCAATGACATTACTATCAAGAACCGCTTTCCTCTGCCACTCATGGCATCTGCTTTTGAACTCCTCCAGGGGGCGTCCATCTTTTCTAAGCTGGACCTGCACAACGCGTACCATCTGGTGCACATCCGAGACAGCGATGAATGGAAGAAAGCATTCAATACCCCTACTGGCCACTGGGAGTACCTGGTGATGCCATTCGGCCTCACTAACGCCCCCGCCATCTTCCAGAAGTTGGTAAATGACGTGCTCGGTGACATGCTCAACAAGTTCGTCTTCGTATATCTGGACGATATACTTATCTTTTCGAAGACCAAGGCCGAGCATGTCACACATGTCCATAAGGTTCTGAGACGCCTCCTGGAGAACAGATTGGTCATCAAAGCAGAGAAATGTGAGTTCCACGGCACCACTATAACCTTCTTAGTGTACATCATCTCCTCCGGGAGTCTGAGAAGGTCAAAGCTGTAGTTGACTGGCTTCGTCCTGAGACTCGGAAAGACCTTCAACGCTTTCTGGGTTTCGCTAACTTCTATCGGCGCTTCATCCGAGGCTACAGCTCCATTGCCGCTCCACTCAGTGCTCTCACTTCTACCAAGACATCATTCCTGGAACCCTCGAGTCGAAGAAGCCTTCGACGACCTGAAAGACCTGCCTATCCTGATCCACCCTGAACCGGCAGCCCAGTTTATTGTGGAAGTCGACGCTTCTAACATAGGAGTGGGGGCGGTTCTTTCCCAGCGGTTCGCTAAGGACAACAAAGTGCATTCTTGTGCATTCTTTTCACATCGCCTTACTCCTACGGTGGCAAACAATGACATCGGCAATCGCGAGCTACTGGCAGTGAAGCTGGCTCTGGAGGAATGGGGGCATTGGCTAGAGGGAGCACAAGAACCATTCTTGGTGTGGACGGACCATAAGAACTTGGAGTACCTTCAGACCGCTAAGAGACTTAACTCTTGTCAAGCCTGCTGGGCACTGTTCTTTGCCCGATTCAATTTTGTGCTTGCTTACTGCCCCGGTTCCAAGAATGTCAAACCTGACACCTTGTCCCGTAGATTTATCACCCCGGCCAAGGAAGAGGATCCTGACACCATCCTGCCTGCCAGCAGCTTCATCAACGCCATCCAACTCAACATCGAATGCTTGCACAAGCATGACTAATAATATCAAGATTACAATATGAAATATTATTATTGTGTAGGCTATATCAAAAAGTGTATAATAATAAAAGGGTCCATCGGTCAAAGACCACATACCTGGCCCTCAGCGAAGGGGAATACTGTCTTAAATTGCTTTCATCCCACCAGATTTTAACAAACTTCTATCATCTCCTGGCAGCTGAGCTGGAGACGAATGCTTGCTGTCTGAAAATAAGATATCGAGAGTCTTTTGATTTTGATTGCTCACAGACTTCAGGAAGAAACAGCATGCAAAGGATATACAACCAAATATTAAATATGATACTTTAAAAATATGTTAAAGCAAAGGGTATGAATACTTATGTAAATGAGAGATTTCAGTTTTAGATTTTTAATACATTTGCAAAAAGTTATAAAAACATGTTTTCACTTTGTCATTATGGGCTATTTTGTGTAGAATTTTGAGACAAAAAATGAACTCAATCTATTGTAGTTGTATGTCTGTAATGTAATAAAACATGGAGAAGGTGAAAGGGGTGTTCAGACTTTCTGGCTTGACTGTACATTTAACATCCATTAAAGTGTCCCTCACTCTAAAAATAATGATGTGTTGAGTAGGGGATTTGGACAATTTGTACCTTTTTCCTCGTTGACAAATTTAGCAAACAAAGATTAAATGTGTAGCATGGAACAGAATTTATCACAAACTAAAGAAAATATATTTGCTCAGGAGTCATTTGAGAAAAACAAACTTGAATGAAACGTAATGCTTGGCTTCAGTCATGAGGTGCTGAGAATTTCTGAAAGTTACCATCCTACCATGGTGCCATGGTTTTAGCTGAAAGCTCATTTATCATGAAAACGCAGAAGCCAACTCTAGGCTTCATCAAACAAAGGGCTCCAATGGGCTGCCCCTTGGAATAGTAGAATAGTGTCAATTGGTAAATATCACCTACACAGATGAGTGGCTGACATGAATACCAGAATCAGCCTGGCTTGAAACTATCCAAAAAATCTTAAAGGTGGAACTTTTGTGGGTTTGGTTAAGGTAAAGGAATGACATCAATATCAGAATTGTTTAAATTGTACATGCTGACTAGCTACATAAATGTACTTCTTCCCTGCTTTGTGTGTGAGGACTGCCTAATATTTTTTAGAAATAATATATTTATACACATTTATAAATTTACACACTCTAAAACTGGCCATTGTGTCAGTTTGGATTGCATTTGTTTACATCTGTATTTTAAAACAACACCATTTGTCATATGATGTGTACAAACAGGCTGACACTGATTTGACACATTTGGAGGTAGTATTGTGTATTCATTCATCTTTGTGACCCTGTGTAACAGAGTTTTAGACACCCAAAGCACATAATCATGAGGAGATAAAGTGCAAAAACAATTGGATGTGCTGAAGCAGAATGTTTTCAACAGAAGCCAGCATAGTTGTTTTAATGAAAAAAAACACATTTACATCAATCATTACAAAGATTTGTCTTTCAAATTTAACGTTGTTAGGTGAATTCTGTCATATTCCTACTCATCCTGCACTGCATGCAAATAAAATTGACCAACATATCTTTTGTGTAACACTGCATAAAGAGTACTACCTAGGGGGGAAAAAAACAATGTTAAATAAGAAAACCTTTCTGTCACTGAAAGTGCAGGGAAGTGTGAGAGGAAAAAGAAAAAGAATGTAAATTGCTGTGTCTTTCCTTGTTGAGTTCATGATATGGTCGGTGCATTTATTATGTAACACCAGGCTTACGGTATGGCTTGAGAAATATCTCACTAGCCTCCCCCCTATCCTCTGCTATCCTCCTACTACCCAAGAGTTATGATGCAATGAATAGACTTAACCATCTGCCCTGGCCGACACAGGGTGTGGACACAATAGGACATGTATTGGATCATTTTGACAGGCAGCTTCATCATATAAGGCTATGCTCTAGCAATCTGCATTACCTGAAGGATATTCCCTGGGATATCAGGTACAACCTGTCGCTATCAGGGGATATGATGAAAGGGCAGCCAAGCTGCAGACAGACTGTTGTTGCTTCTAAATAGCCTCTCTGTCCCCCTATCTTTCTTTTTGTATTGTTCATATTGTACCCGTTCTAGTTCTAATTACCATATTTTGCCTCTCTTGGATAAAAAAAGTGATATGATCTACAATAGTTTAGTGTCATGCCCAATGGATAATAATAATAATAATAATAATAATAATAATAATAATTACTCCCCCTGGAATTTTCATCTTGGTGATGAATTATGAAAAATCTATAAATTTGCAGAACTATATTGTTACCAAAAGCTCCTCACTCTCTCTGCATCATTCACAAAATCTCCTTATACTCGAGTCTACAACTGATCGTGACGTCTTGCACGCATTGTGACACTTGATCAACCCCCTCCCATCTATACTTTTAAGCGGATGTTCAGTGTGTCAATCTTTTATTCTGAAGGCTAATTAGTCTGACGGCGTTAGGGCTAATTATTCTGACGGCGTCCTCCCTATATGTAATTTTTGCAGTGTAAAACATAGGAGAGCAGAAGCCGCGGTACAAGGTTACATTTGAATGGAAGTTTATGGAGCCATGGGGAGGATGAGAAAACCGTGGTTACATTTTTCCATTACACTAGAGGGGCTGTTGACATTTTACCATTGGAAAAACAGATTTGGTGTACAGTAGATGCTTAGAAATGGATATTAACGTGGCTTTGTTGAAGTTGTTATTTTTATAGAATTATTTTAATAGATTTTTTCCCCCTTCAAATTCTTGAGGAGGACGGTCCTCCCTGTCCTCTATGGACAGGCCTCCCATGATAGAGGCAGATCCAAACTGGTGGAAGCTGGAATGGTGTAGGGTAAGCAGCAATTTTTGGCTGACAAAAAACTTAATTTAATGCAAAAAGAGCGATTTATAGCTGGGGAAACCTGCTCACAAGTAAGGAATATATGGATCAATATTAGGATCAATATTATTCAGACTAACCATTATGACGCGTTTTGAGCACCAGCAACCGGCTGAGCATAAGCTACCAGAACTTGGCTTCCCTCTCAGCTTAGAAAACACCAAATTAGCCTGCTTGTTTAACGAATTTCGTTTAATTATACAATGAAGCATTGTCAAACCCATGAGGCTGTTCTCAAAGCAGACAGATCACAGGCAATGAATTTCGGCTAGCGATGTTCAAGCTTCATCCGAAGTTCATATTACATGCATTCTAATATTGATTGATAACATCGTACTGTTATTTTGCCTTAACCTCTTCTTACCAAGGGCAAAATATGCCAATTCTCACCTGTTTTCACTCTCAAAAACTGTAAAGGCTACAAATATGGTTCATCTCTTAAACAGAGAACTGCACTATTATGACTAAGTAGTCAGAATTCATATACATGCACTTTTTGCTACTCAATTACAACAATTTATATACAGAAACTGTAAAAAAACAAAAAAACCGGTACCTAAATTCAACTTTCAGATTTTTCACCTGATGCTACAAGAGCTATGGAGGAAATAACTCCTGCCTATCTCTGCTAAAAATATGTGTAAATCTCAAACCATTCAAATTCTACAGAGCTTTTTTCAGGTGAACCATTTCAGTTACCAAAGTTGGCTCAAATTGTGCAAAATGGCAAGGAAAAGTCTCAATATAATTTATTTTTAAGTTTTACAATACAATTAGATCATTTGTCAATATTGGCAATAAAAGTTCATTTTTAGATGTGTTTTTGGTGTTTCATATTACACAAAAAACTAGCCTTCCCATGGTCCCCAAAAAGCTCTCCAAACCCATGTAGCAGCACAGTGAATCTAATTCAGGTATATGCAAACGGGATATAAAATCTAATTCCCACCAGTTTCCTAGATAAAATAAAAACACCCCTGCATAATAATCAACAACAAACTCATCCTCATGTTATCATGTTATCTCTATCATACATTGCTTATTTGTTTACCTGCACAGGCTGCTGTAATGTATACAGAACAATTTACGCATGTGGAACAATAACTTCTAAACAAACACTTCAGATGCAATTTCATACAAAAGAAACTCGGAACAGCTCATCTCAGACACAAATAGATAGCTAGCTGCTATGTGTAATATTTCTGGCTAGCTTACAATATAGTAATGTTAGCTATATACATTTAATTCAGAGGGATTTGTTTTATACATAACAGTGAATTCACACTTTTATACTGACAAAAAAATCTGTTACCTCATACAACATTTTCGGGCTAGGACCTGCTACATGGAGAAACACCTGAATAACCTAGACATAACTAACCAAAAACTGTATGAAAGAGACTGTGAAGTAAAAAGCTGAACAGCAGCCGTTACCTAATGAATGATGCTTTACTAAGCGGAATGTAGCTAGCTACGCTACAAGCTAAAAACACTGCGCCATCTTGGTACAGTAAATACGCCCGGGTGTCTCTTCCTCTTACACGGAGCTGTATGAATTCCGAAGGCATTGGCTGTGTCCGAATCAGAGCCCTATCTTCTGTGCCCTGTCTCCTGCGTACAGCACAAAGTCGTCAAGTGTGAAGTTTAATGTGCACTGTTTAGCAGTCCGTGAAAATATCCGCCATACTATTTTCCAACCATACTGTGGAAGTGTCGTAAGCAGGTCATAAGATGTCCCACCAGTGTTGCTATGTCCGCGGTTTTACAGCTAAATTGGGATACTTTAAACGTGCAGTCACGGGTAAAAATGAAAAGTCGCAAAGCACGCACTGATTTTAAAAAGTAAAAACAGGATAGAATACATTGGTTTCGGTTAAAAATAGCCTATAATTTGGGCTAGTTTTGAGTCGCCATTTGGCTGGAAAGTTTTAACCCTGCGCCCTACTCTTGCGCTGCCATGTCACGTGTTGTTTTTGTTGTATTTGAAGGAAAACGTCAGTGAAGCTGCGCCTCATTTTTTAAAAACGAAGCTCACATCATATTTATGTGACAAAAATGTTTGCGTACTTCTTGAAAAGTGTGCTCCCAAATGTACTCAGCGAAACCCCGGAAGTAAGTGTGTCATCCGGGTGTTTGAAGTATACTGCAATTTGAAAAATGTTGCGTACTCTATGACTTTCTCACCCTATCTACTCACCAAGGCTACTCAACAGTGTGGAAGAGTGCTGATTCGGACACGACCATTGTGTTGAATGAGGGCTTGTTTGAAAGATAAGAGTCTTGGCTATTGGCTGGAATATTTGACAGACAGTTTTAAAACCCAATGGAAAGCAAATAATACTCGCAGTGGAGGCGGGTCGATGCTAGTTTTTCCCACTTCAAATAGGCCTATTGTGCTATCAGTCAAATAAATACACACAATTGACAACGGTTTTGCATGCAAAACCCCTTTGTCTAAAATATACTAAGTCAAGGGATTGGTACTGCAGCAATTGGCTGACTTTTATAATGCCAAACTGAATACAGCGAACTACTCATGATGAAGTGCAGAAAAGTCGGTTTAATAATTTGAAAAAAATCATGTACGGCTGTGTGAAAGTTTTAAAGTATTTTTTCTTGAAGCCTAAATGTATAACGATTTTTCAAAACAAAGTTTTTTGAAATACAATTAAGCAGAACAGTTTACCAGCACATTGTTTATGGCTTGACATCAAACTGCAATACATGTTTGGGAATTAGGTAGAATGTTATTTACAACGTTTTAACTTGACGTTTTGGGCTTAAAAACCACTTTCCCAGAAGGAATGGATATATCTTAAGGATATTTAATCAAAATATTGAGGTGAGCAGTTTATTATATATTATTAAATTATTGAAATATATAATTTAATAATAATACCTGGCATTTATATTGCGCCTTTCTCGATACTCTAAGCACTTACAACGATGAGGGGAAACTCGCCTCAACTCGCCCCACACCACCAATGTGTAGCACCCACCTGGGTGATGCAGCGGCAGCCATTTTGCGCCAGAATACTCACCACACATCAGCTGAGGTGGAGAGGGAGAGTATATATTGGGAGAGCCTGGGTTGGGAGTTTAGCCAGGACACTGGGGCAACCCCTACTCTTTGCGATAAGTGTCATGGGATCTTTAATGATCACAGTGAGGCAGGACCTCGGTTTAACATCTCATCCGAAATACGGCATCTCCGACAGCATAGTGTCCCCATCACTGCACTGGGGCATTGGGGTTTTTATTTGACCAGAGGGAAGACTGCCCCCTACTGGCCCACCAACACTACTTCCAGCAGCAACTTAGTTTTCCCAGGAGGTCGCCCTTCCAAGTACTAACCAAGCCCACACCTGCTTATGTAAAATATTAATACCCATTTCACAATGTAATCTTGATATATGTATGCATGTTTGTGCATGCCCCTGTGTGTGTAATATATGTAGATGCTATAGGATACTATCTTCATATTGCGCAGTTAAAATAACATTGAATCAACTGCGACATGACTTTAGACCAGGTTTGTGGTGGTTTTAGCGCAAGCGCTTAATGCTGCCTCAAGATAGCAATACGCCAAAAATGATCCTGGCCACACCTCATCTTAAAACAAAGGCACCCAGTTCACTTGCTATGGGCGCAAGTTCACTTGTTATTTAAACAATGGGAGTGATGGACGCTAAAATGACCACTGACAAAACTCTACCTTGTGTACTTAATGCACAACGTATCATTTAGATTCAAATACACACAAACTTATTGCACCGGGCAAATGCTCTTCACAAACTGTCTCTGTAGGTGTTAAGGAACGTTTTATAGTTATGGGGATTTATAAATGGTATATGTCAATTTGTGCCAATTTTGTGAGCTATGTTGGGGGTGACTACTCTGCCGTGGAGAGGCCACCTCCTCAAGGGATTGGTTGCAAATGGAGAAAAAAAAGCATTAGTTTACCAAAATTATAATTTTTTCACTTCACATTAGAGTGGCCTTTCTGCATACCTCTTGCAATTGTCTCTGCCATATGGCACCGGATTGGCTCCACTGAAAGCCATTATTTCTGATGCGTTTCACTACAGATTCATTTCTGTAAAGCAGCCTCTGAGAGCAGCCTTCTCTCAAGAGAATATGAATCTGTGAAATGTTTAAGTCCCGCATAGCTGCAGGAACATAAAAAGTTCCTCAAATCAAGCCAATAAGTTATTATTATTATTATTATTAAAGTAGTAGAACTAGTAGTGTTCTTTTGTAAATTTTTTATACTCAAATAATATTTGACCAAAAAATGTAAATACATACAATTTAAAATGATGGCAAGAACCTATTCCGCCTCTTAAAATGGAAATGTAATTTATATTCAAAATTTAAATTAAGTTGAAGGATATCTATTAGAGGGAATAGCATGGATTATTACATGGTGCTATGATTTATTAGAATGATACAAAAGCAAAGTTTAAAAAATTTAAAGATTAGAAATGATTAGATTTGGGCAATGTGTAATCGAAAGGGCTTTAAAAATGAGGGTGACAGCAGAGGGAATGTGGTCAGTTCCTAGAGGGAGAACTGTGGTCGGGGTGATGGAAATGGAAATGGAAACAGAAGGGTGGGAGGGCAACTGGAGCACACATCAATCTGATTTATATTTGTAATAATTCTACAATTGTTTTTTTATTGCTCTGCAATAAAGCTGTCATCTGGGTGGGTGTGTGTGTGTGTGTGTGGGGGGGGGGGGGGTACATAAAAAATATATTATTATATTATCATATGAGAAGTGGCAGAAGTAAGTGAATCTGTGTAATGAGTGAAATCAAAAGAACAATGTGATAACTTGTGGACATCGTGACATGAAGGAATAAGAAAAATAACTGCATGGATACCATCAGATAACCCTGATGGTTGTTATTGAGAACTATAAATGGACCTAGAACAAAACCGTGTGGTACTCCATTGGAGACAAATAAACAAGGAGACACCTTGAGAAACACCTCAAGAAAACCTGTGTGCAATGCAAGATGGGCATCTGCATTAACTATAGACAACTTGTCACCGGGGATTAGAAACGGTTCAGGGAAGGAAAACGATAAACAAAAACAAACAAAATGAAAAACAAAAAATAAATCACTTTCATGTGTTCCAGAGAGAAAACGCTATTTTGAGAGTACGTAAACCAGTGAATAATGATGTTCCAGTAATTTTTTTTCTGAATGTTAAAATGGGACTATATATATAAGTATATTTAAGTGCACTAATAAAAAGTATGATTTGTTGGTATATTAAATACACTTGCAGTACAATTTAATTATATCACCAGTGTGTTTGAAACAAACTTTAAAGGTATTGCGCTGTGTTTGAGACTATACTTGAAGTACACTTTTTAAAAGTGTACTTTTGGCACTTATGCACTTTGTGCTAAATTGGCAGCGCATTAAGTATACTAAAGTTGTTCAAAGGTAGAACTTATGTCGTACTTAAGTGAACTTCAAGAGCAGTTTGTATGTTAAAATCGGACTACTTTTAGTGTACTTGAGTACATTAATAAATAGTATGATTTGTGGGTATTAGAAATACACTTCAAGTACAATTGTATTATTTCACCAGTGTGTTGAAAACAAACTTTAAAAGTCTTATGGTTAGGTTGATAGTAATCTATAAGTGTATTTACAGTGTAGTTACAGGACAATTCATGCAACATACAGATATGTACTTTAAGTATAACACTGTTCTATATAAGTGCATTCTTAGTGGAGTTATATGGAAATTTATACTATATAGTAAAAATTTACTTTAAGTTGAATCCTGTTATAATGTAAGTACTGTATTATGCATTATAGAAGTGTGCATCCAATATGTCACCATCACATTTTACTTGCATTTTAAACCATTTTCTGGTACCATTCTGTACAGTCTAAGTGTTATTCTGCTCCATGACAAATACACTTTAAGTAGGAGAAAATAATTATTTATTAGGACCAAAT
This sequence comes from Ilyophis sp. 1 JC-2022, assembly GCA_022702515.1. NCBI lineage: Eukaryota > Metazoa > Chordata > Actinopteri > Anguilliformes > Synaphobranchidae > Ilyophis > Ilyophis sp. 1 JC-2022. Next base: position 35,844,323 of record CM040405.1, on the reverse strand, counting down.
ACTGCTCAATGATCAAGACCACATTTTAGTAGCATCAAATGGAGAAGACAAATAATAATGATAATAAAATCTTACAAAAACCATACGGTTACAGTCCTTCCAAACAATACATTTGGGTTCCACAACAGGGGTGCTAGTTTTGGCTTCCGGCAACATTCGGAGAGAAGCCTTCGTTGTTACATTTGCAGCGTAGAAGGTTCCGGATCTCACTGACCTCAGGCCAGGGAACGTCATTCACCGCATCTGTGAAAACAGAAAGGAAGCGTGAGACTTAAAACGATTCAAAATAGATCAATTAAATGCATTCATAATGATGAAATCAATACAGAATATCTGTACCCATTACAGGGCCTAGGGTCTTTGGGTCCAGTTGCTTTTTGACCTCGCTGTTCTTTCCCTTCCTGAAGGGGGTCAAACGTGATAGGGTGTCTTTTTCAAACACAAGGGTAGCAACGTCCTGTCTGAGTAACAGAGTTACTCTTGCTACCAATCTGTTGAACAAATTATTGGCTCTTGGATCCTTGAGATGGCCAGAAACAAAGGACTCTGATTACAACATGGTAAATAATACCCCTCAAATCACAATATGTCAATTCTCTCACATTATCCAAATAATGCTCAATATATGAAGATATAAAAGTTAAAAATGAATGTACTTACAGGCATTGTGTTACTAAAAGTATAAAGAGTGTCGGATATTGTTGAAATCCCACACAATCCATGCACCATGAGGAGAAACAGGGTGCGACCCAATAGTCGAAAAATGCACCCTCCCTTCCTCCACTACCACCTCCTCTACTCCTTGCCCCAGAAATCGATCTAATGTTGCTGAGTACATCTTAATTACGTATTAATTGTTACATATTAATTAATGTCTCGACGCAAACCGCAATGTCAGGTACATTGTATACTGTACATGCAAATACTTGAACTCGAAACGTTCAGGCAGTTTTGCATATTTCCGGGTAGGAGAAGAGTGGTAGTGGGGGAGTGGAGGAAGGTAGGTGGGGAGTGAAGAATATTGGGATGCACCCACGGACTTTATTCTTCTTCTTTGGCGGTTTGCAAACAACAAATTGGTGCATTACTGCCACCAACTGGTATGGAGTGTGGATCAGAATGTCTAGTATTTAAAAAAAAAAAAAAACTTATATCCTCTCAGTCATATTAGTTAGTCTAAGATATTCAAATAGGACTTGATAACATTAATTTATTGAGTTTGTTTGTTGAATATCTATTAAATCAAAGTGTACTTTTATCTTTCTAAGGTTTTGGATCAGATGCCTTCTTTCTTCTTCATATCTCTGACAGTTTATCACAACAAGCTCTACTGTTTCTTCTTGCCCGCAGCGGTATTCACATCTGCCTGTATCATGTTTACTTATTTTGAATAGTGTACTGTTTAGTCCAGTGTGTCCAAATCTAAGTCTTGATATTATTGTCTCCTCTCTCCTGTTCCTTCCTGCACACCTAATTTCTCCCAATTTCTTTTGAACTCTGTAAAACCATCGTCCTTTCCTCTCTTCCTCCCATTGCTTTTGCCACCTTTTCTTCAATCTCTGTTTAATAATGGACTTGATTTCTGTCTTGCTGAAGCTAACTGCCAAATCAATGTAACTATTTTTTTGTGGATTCCTTTGCAGCTTTATCTGCCATTTAATTTCCTTTGATACCAATATGTGCCGGTACCCATAAAAATATTACTGTAAGACCCATCATTTGAATTCTGTATAATGTTTGCTGTACTTCTATCAAAATGTCTGGTCTGCTGTCTGAATGATTGTATTTTAAACTGGCTATTGATGAGCTTGAGTCTGAACACATGATTGCTCTCAATGGTCTTGTATCCTCTATCCACTGCACTGCTAACAATATTGCAAGCATTTCTCCTGTGTAAACTGAAGTCATCGCTGAAACTCCATTACAATAAATGCTACTCCTATTTTACTCACTAAACTCTTTGACGCATCTGTGTATATCTGGACATAACTGTGGTAACTATCAATATATGTCTGTACTGTATGTGAATTCATAATAAACTCTCTATCCTAGTTCTTCTTTTCTAACCATGTATAATCTACTGTGGCATCAGGAGGTATCCAAGGTGGTATTGCTGGCAATGGTACTGTTAATTTAGCCACTTTGAGTTCTGTTGCTTTCTGTGTCACTGTCTATCCAAAGCTTTTTGTCTCCCTCCTCTCCTTTTCCCAACAAGGTTCTCAAGTGTCTTGTGTTGGATGATCTTGACTATCGCCCTGTAAATTAACTAAAAAATAACTGTATCTTTCTCATTTCTAATGGCATTTCTCCCATTTCCACCTGCAATGCACCTGTGCATAATCTCAAAGCCTGACTCTGAATAGTATCTAGTTTTTTGAGAGATGTACTTGCTGCTGATCCATACACCACACAACCATAATCTAATATTGATCTAATGAATCCACTGTATATTGCCTTCAAAGCAGTTCTGTCTGCCCCCCATTCACTTCCAACTAAAAACCTCATTACATTTAGTACTTTCTTACATTTGTCCACAACTTTCTGAATATGTATAGCCCACGTAATTATTTCATCAAACTATAACCCTAAAAACGTGTTTTACTCTTTCCAATTCTTGATTATATAATTTTAGTTTTACCTCATTATCAATACTTTTTCTTGTGAAGAACATTGTCTTTGTCTTATCAATTGAAAATTTAAAACCCCATTTGTAGCCCCCTGCAGTTTTTTTACAATATATTTAAAATTTCTTCCCCTCTTCCAAATTGCCCGATCATCCGCAAAAAGCGAAAACCCCATCCCATTCTCGATTTCCACATAATTTGTCATAATAAAGGGTTTACTATGCTTCCTTGCAGAGCTGTTTCTAAGACAAGTCTCAAGTCTTTCAGCACAAGTCCAAGTTAAGTCGCAAGTCTTTCAGGTCAAATCAAGTCTAAATAATTATTATGTGGTGTAGGTGGCCCAGTCTATGTCTTTCAACCATTAGGCAGACACACGCTTGCACACACAGACACGTTTTTTTATTTGGAAGTGGCTATGGATACGGCGGGCCGTACCAGTACAATGAATGTGGCGCCCATAGAACTCCATGTAAAGCCATATTCATTGGTGTTCATGTATTCGTCCGCAGTAAGGTTAAGGAAAGGTTTAGAGTTAGGGTTCAGTTTAAGATTGGGTTTAGGTTATGGCGTATAAATACACTTTTTCACTTCAGACGCCCGCTGTATCCATATTATAGATTAGATTATAGCCCCATTTCAACAATCTTCTGTTCGATTCAGTTGTTCACTCCACTTATCCACTCTACTCAGGTAATCTATATGGACCAGAGGTGCACAACTCCAGTTTTCAAAGAACAAAATGCTTTCTGGTTTTTCATGCATAAAATTACCAGTATTTCACAACGCAACGCATCACAACCTACTAAAGGTGAGAAAGAAGGTCAAACACAAGGTACACAAGGAAAGGTTAAACACACCTTTACTAGGTAACTGATTCATTAAAATGTAACATTACAAGATATTTATTTAAATCATACACATTCATAAACACAACATGTAGGAAAGACAGTACTGTGCAAAAGTCAGAGACCACTATCAAGATCATTATTCATCAAAAACAAACTAAATAAATTTATTTTTAATTTCCATCAATCTACACACAATACCCCAGAACGACAAGCAAAAACACATTTTCGCCATAGTACCGCAATTTTTTAACCACTTCAGTTAACGGTGAAAAACTTAAAAACCCGCAAACAGAACTAGAAGGTCGTTGTTGTTGCTGCAAGGATCGTCACAAGCCCTCACGTTGCAACGGATTATTAACATACAACAAAGATAGAACAAGTTAAATAAGATAGATATGTTGCTTGCTAAATAACTAGTAATGTCATTAGGTCATTGACAAGTAGTTGCATAATAATACATTTAGTTAGCTATTAACTTTTCTCAGTTCAATTCGCACAGCATCTGCCAAAACTAGCTAGCTAGCTAATGTTTACATACATAATCTGCTGTGAACTACTGTATCGGAGCAACCAATCTATCGCACTTGCTAGCAAAAAGATAATACTAGCTAGTGAGTTAGTTAGCTAGCTAGCTTAGCTAATTTTATCGATAACTAGCTAGCTACTCTTCTCTTGTGTTGGGCAAGAGACAGCGATACATTACAATGGCTTTATACGTGCGATTAACTCAAGCATCATCGCTACGGATGCTAGCTAATGTTAGCTAGCTAGCTGAGTTAACATTACAGTCTCGGTGAGTGTTAAACTAGTGTTGAGTCGGTCCCGCTGGCATGCTGGCGCGTACGGTCCCAACTAACTGCCTCTTTCCATAGCTGCAGCTCTCTACATGGCCAGATTTATAGATCGAATGCGAATTTAAGGTCAGAGTCTTGTTGTTGGCGGTGCAAAACATTTGATCGTGAAACTTGGTTAGCTTTTTAAGCTTCATCCCTTCCCTTTTGCCCTTGTACCCTTTTCAGTGCCTCTGCATAGCTTATGTTGTTAAGCGCTTTGATTTTCTGAATTTCCACAGTCTTCAAATCTATGATCACCTCCGCATTTGGCACACCTCCCTTGCAAACCACTATTATATGCCCATACCTCTGGCATTTGTAACAGCGAAGCGGGGCAGTTATATAGGGCCCAACTGCAAAGCTCACATATCCGATTTTAACTTTTTCTGGAAGTACGGACTTCTGAAATTCCAGAAGAACAGACAGACTATCAACCCTTTCGCCATTAACTGCTTTTAGCAATCTCTTTATTCGACTCACCTCGCCCCCACAAATAGTCAAATTCTTTCCAATTCTTTATCTACAGGAATGCCTGTTGTCACTCTACTTTCACCCAGAATCTTTCACTTATCATATCAAATTTATCAAACTTATCTTATCAAATACTTTCAACTTGAAAAGCTTAATTTTTTTAATTTTTCCATGTTACCAACAAGCTTCCATCTCTAAAAACCTTTGCCATTTCCACCTCTCCGAGCTTCTTTCTCAATTCCCAAGATAACGCTATCGGACTCTGATTAACAGGCTCATCTTTCTTTCTGAATTTCAACATTATTTAAAATTCCTCTTTCACAACCTTTTTTTCAAACTACTCTACTCCCTTCATCTGAACTGTTCTCTTCCAAGCTTCTTTTACTGCCTTGACTCACTTGTTCTTGCATGTTTTTCCCTTTCCTCGTCCTCTCCCATTAGAGTCCAGTCATGAACATCTATATCGTCATCTTCTTCTACTTGAGATGCCATCCTGATCCAGTCACAAACCAGGTTGCCAACCGCCAATTCCACAGTACAAAAAATCGTTGTCAAAAGCCCCAAAAAATGTATCAACTTTGTTTTAAATCCATCCAAATGTTGTCCTCCAGTGGATTTAATCCTCTCCCGCTTTAGCAGCCAGAGAAACAGACTTCCAGAATGACTTCCTTCTTATTCTTCTTCAGGTTTCATGGTGGATATAAAGTTGCTTTAAGGTCCATACCACCACTTACTGTACCTTACATGACAAAACCTTTCACTAAATTTTTATTAGCAAGCCCAGAATTCTTATTAAAATAAAACACTGCTCTCCTGTATGGAACACCGAGATTGCCACAATGTTAAATAATAAATAAATGAATGTGGAAATATAAAAATGAATACAGAAAATAATTTGGAAATAAATAAATCTGGGAATGAATATAGAAATGTAAATGTACGGGCAATTAATTTAAGTTATTCTAATTATTTAAAAATGTATTTTCAGATATTTTTTCTAATATATGAATTTATTTGCTTCCATATATATTTCCCAATTAATTTCCCTATTTACTTATTCATTTCCATATTTACCGATTTCCCAACAAGCACAATCTGTCAATAAAATTGCTTTTCTCCACCCACTAAGTTTGTATCGTTCCCACTGTAGACTGTAGACAAGTGGTTCGGAGCTGCACACAGCATGTCTCAATGTGAGCAAATACATGAATTGAGAAGTCAGTTCCACACATATTCAGAGAAACTAGCTAGCTATCTGTTTTAGATTTAGATTTTCATCGGATGCCAGCAAACATTGTAGGCTACATTGAACATAATTAGTCATGTAGCTAGCTTTCTCGGATACAAGATTGCTATATTGTTCACAGCAATACAATCTATCCGCCCGCTGTTTCTTTCAATATTTCAGAAACGGACTTTTCCACTTGCTCATAAGAAACACTGTCAGTAACTTTGAATAGCCTACATGGAGGGTTGGGACCTGGTTGACTTGGAACCTGGAATTAGGTGTGGGTGGACTAAAGCAAGTTTTTGCGAGCTAGCTAGTGTCATGGTTATTGGCAGCCTTGGTTGTTTCTGCGGACGTTATTCTATTTGGCGTTGTCGGGCTATTTGTTTCTACATTGTTAGATGACAGAGTGTCTGATTTAATAAGACCTTTAGCATGTAAAAAACGTTTTAGCACACACAAAACTAATAACACAACCAATGATTGGTGCAAAACAAATACCATGACCTATATCATTGGTCATATTATCGGTATTGCATGTGCTAAAAGGTTTTGCACACGCTAAAGGACTTAGTAAATCAAGCCCAAAGTGTTTTACCCACCAGATAAGAAGCAGGGTGGGAATTCTGGACTTGTGAAATATGCTTATGTCTGATGACCACATGCACCATTATTTGTAATAATCATGTCAACTGGGTAACATTGGGCTTATAAGGTCCTCAATTGAACATGTCCATGATAGCTGTGGCTATACTTAGAGACGTGACAAATCCGTCACCAAAGACATCACCATTAAGTAATATCATGGATAATGAGACCCCTGTGACCTTCCTTGGATTTTCAAACATTGAATAAAAACTCATTACATGCTTGAGCCCTTTCTGGTGAAGGTGACTTTTGTAAGGATATGACATTTCAAAACACCCAACATCCTAATTTGAGTGCTGTTCTTCCTACATTTTTAAACAGTTTTGGACCCTCAGGTTTGTGTACATGGGTTATGAAACAGGAATCTAAGTGAATCTCCATTTTGTCAGTTATTCATGTTCATGCCTGCCTCTTGTGATGTGTCAGAACCATGTACTGGAATTGCTGTGCGGAGCAAAGCAGGTGCCTCGGGGCCTGTAATGGCGCCTTTATGAGAGCTGGCTACAATGATTAATGGGAGATTCTGTGAACCACTGCTGACTTCATTGATACATACAACATTGTTAATTTCATCATTATTAACTTTCTGACCAACGTGAAAGTCTATCTGCCCCAAGGATGGAAAATTTAATAAGGGTCCTCTCTACTTAGTTAACCAAAAGCAAAGGAAGAAACACAAGAGACAAAGGAAGAAATAATAAAATAAATGCTGTTCAGTATATATTAGTTTGGAATCTGTTTGATATCGGTTTGTTTCTCTTCACATATGATAATGTATTCATGCAATTATATTTTGAGCAAAACTTTAATGAATCAACATGACTGTCCACTTAACGAAAGAAATGTGGAAATGATACACGTTTTTAATATTGCCCGTTTATCTGTTCTACATTTTGTTTGGTTTGGGTCATGTATTTGAAAACTGCAGCATTTCATTTCCATTAATCAGGGCAGGTGATTTATCACTGAGGGACTGAGGCAAGAGCCAATAGCACAAACAACATGACACATGGAGTGTTTCACAAAGAAGAATAAGCTCTTGTTTAATTGGAAAAAATAATAATTTTCATCTTTACTTGGTGGCAGTACTAAAATGGAGAACATTTTTAACAACCATATTAACCCATGTCTGGATTTCAGACGCGTTACAGAGTAGTGTTGTCTAACAACTGACCCCTTTCTTATTAATCTGTCATTTTATATTGCTTTCACATCCCTAGATGGAGAATACTCTCTGGAGCATATTGATTTCAAAAAACAAAGTGTATATCATATTATTCTGCTTGAAAAGCTGTGTACATTTATTTCCCTGGTGTTTAAATGTCGGCATTTTTAGCAGATGAATCTTAGTAATGGCTATTTTTGAGGGTGCTTATTTGTTCCCCTATGCTCTTAGAAACCTTGGTGTTCACCATTAATCTATGCAATGGAACTAGCTCTGGGCCAGCCATTCCTGGGGTAAATAATAAATGAAAGAACCCAGACCAGAGCCCCCCTCCTATATGGTCACACAGTTTGTTATTCACCACAGCTCAAGGTGGAGAGAGTACGACCCGTTACCTGTTTATACTGAAAAATGGCTGGTACAACAAGGAGGAAAAACAAAGGCGTTGACTTCAAATGCACTTTCAGTTTTTCATCCTGCGCAACAAACAGATTAATTAATAGGGTGGCAGAAGGTGGGTGCAGCATCTATAAACCCAGCTGTCACATGCACTTATTAAGCATAAGGTAAGCTGTAGTCACTGTTCCCACACATATTGTCTTGTGCAATAATTCAATGGGAGAACACATCAACCATTGCTCGCATAGGAGCTTCAAAATAGCAATACTGATACACTCTCAATACTGATAAACCCCAGGGTTTGAGAGTAGTCAACTGCACAGCTCCAAGAGGCCTGATCTTCTACATTTGCTGGTTTGATGCTTTTTGAAGGGGCTTTGTACATACAATAACTGAACAGTGTTTGTTCTTTTCGTCTCTGACTGTGTTTTATGAGTTTTAATCCATAATAAAACTGTTCTATGGCAGCCATTTAATCAGACATTATAACAAAGGTTATGATTTGCCATTTTTAACAAATTTTTGCCTATATGGGTATATCAAGGGGGCTGAATACTTAAGGAATTTGTTGTTTTCTGTCTTATATTTGTAAATAATTTGGGACAAATTGTAGATTTTACTTTTAACATTTATGTTGTAGAATTGTGTTGAATACCAGCAAAAAACCTTATTAAATCAAGTTTTATCAAATGTCCATACACAACAAAATATTTTTAAAAGTTTAAGGGGGCTGAATACTTTTTTCAACCCACTGTATTACTGTACTCTATAATGTTTGGGACAAATATCAATTTTTTTCTTGATTTGGCTCTGTACAATTTCAGATTAATTCACTGTTCCTTTTATCCGTCCTTTCACAAAAGATGCTCTGGACTATCTTTTCAGAAGGAAGGTAGTATTCGCGCCCCACAATGCAATGCCGCCAATGGCATAGGCATCAGAGTTTTCTGGGACCTACCGAATTACCAAATTCAAACAATAAAACTAACAACTTCTGAGAAATGCCAGAAATTTAAATGTGCTAGTATTGTTGGTTAGCAATGGCTTATAATAGAAAGAAAAAAAACAATAGCACATTCAGACAATACACCAAATTTATTAAGAGGCAAAATTTTGCCAAAATAAAACAGACGGTTCAAGTGAAAGACAGACGGCAATGATGCACCTTTTGTTGTAATTTGTAGTTTGCTATGTTGGACAGTTAGCCTACGTCAATATGACGCAAGTTAGAGAAGGAGGTTTGAGTTACACAGTAGACGCTAGATTCCTTGTAAATCTTTCCTTCCATGATGTCTTCTGGTGAGGCAATTTTTTTCCCTCCTTGCCAACCCCAGACTGCAGTTCAATCCATTAAATGTCATGCCCTTGGGCAATGTAACTGTAAAAATGTCCACAAAACTTCCAATAATTGCCAGGGAATTTGCAAATGCACAAAACATTTTTTAGAGACCGGTGCATATTGGAGGACGGCGTTTATTTAAAGCTTCATTATGCAAATTTTGAGAACTGAAGACCAAAGTTCAGTTCAAAATACAGTAGAAACATACTTGTATATATTAATAGTCTCTTGGTTCAGTAATTAATTCACATGGCTTCTCATACCATAGTTATGCTGACGATACTCAACTCTTCCTCTCTTTCCCTCCCTCTACCCAACAGGTGAAGGAGAGGATATCTGCTTGTCTGGCCGACATCTCTGAGTGGATGTCTACCCATCACCTGAAGCTCTACCTCGACAAGACAGAGCTCCTCTTCATGCCATACAAGACCTCCCCACTAAATGACCTCTCCATCACTGTTGACGGGACCATTGTGGCTGCCTCCCGCTCTGCAAAGAACCTGGGGGTGGTCTTGGATGACCAGCTGGACTTCAAAAACTACATCAGTGCGACGGCACAGTCTTGCAGGTTCCTCCTGTACAACATCAGGAGGATTCGACCGTACCTGACCACCTACTCCAGCTTCTTGTCCAGACTATGGTCACCTCACGCCTGGACTACTGCAGCTCCCTGCTCGCAAGCCTACCAGACTGCGCCATCCTGTCTCTTCAACTGATCCAGAACGCAGTTGCCCGGCTTGTGTTCAACCTCCCGAAAATGTCATATGTCACCCCCCTGTTGAGGTCACTCCACTGGCTGCCAGTTGCAGCCAGGATCAGGTTCAAGTTCTGACCCTGGTCTACACTGCAGCCAATAGGACAGGCCCTGCCTACCTGCAGGACTTGATCCAGAACTATGTTCCTGCTCGACCACTTCGCTTGTCTACAGCAGGGCGACTCGCACTTCCCCCCATCCGTGTCAATGGCTAGCAGTTGGCGTATTCATTAGCATAGCTCCGCCTAATCTCACCACCTGATCCCAAACAAAAAGTAGCGAGATTAGGCGCAGCTACGCTAATATTGCGGACAAAAGTTTCCGAAATTGACCGAAAATGCTTTGGAAACGTCTGACTGCAATATTATATACAATGTTTTCATTGCTAAATTATACATTGCCGAACTCGAATTAACCTGAAAATAATGAGGATGGCATCCCTTTACTCATATCAACCTTTTATCTATCAGTGAATCTGATCAATTTTGAACTTTCCAGTATACAGTAATAGACCTGCAGCTGGAATTAAGCACCAGTGACATAGATCAGCGAGACGCAGCACATCTGGAAACAACGGAACCGGGAGGTACAGTTGTAGTGCGGTAAGCTTCAAGACTAGGCTCCTAGGGCCTTTGGAGGAAAAACAGCCCCACAACATCACAGATCCCCCGCCATACTTCACAGTGGGGATAAAGAACTATGCCTCTTATTACACCAAACCCACATTTGGTATTTATTGCCAAAAAGCAAGATTTTTGTCTTGTGACCGCAGCACCCGGTTCCAATCTAAATTCCAGTTAAATTTAGCAAACTCCTTGCGCTTACATTTTTGGAACGATGACAGCGGAGGCTTTCTTCTGGCAAGCCTTGTAAATAGCTTGTTGGCATAGAGGTGGCATCTTTACTTTTGGAGATCCCAGACAGATGGTGACTAATTGTACTTTTTGGAGACCCCAGAATGCCACCAACTTCTGTAATTCTCAAACTGTGATCCTTGTGGAAATGCTTTCCTTTCAAACCGTCCTCCTCACTGTGTATTGGGGGGAAACTACCCTTGCGTCCTCTCTTGCGTCCTCCTCTGTGCGAGTTTGGTGATGGTGCGTAGTGAGAAACGGATGGCTGAGTCACGTGTTTCGAAGGAAAGCCTTGGATTTGACAGCGGCCGATACCTGTTTGTCCCCAGCAGTGAGGTTACTCCATGAATGCGCTTGAGGGACAATTGGGCATTCCAAATTAGGGTAAGGAATTGGACATACACAGCCAAACTCTCCTAAGCTGCAGGACAAAACTGCCACAATGCACAACACAACCACACATTCACAATTAACATTAAAAAATAAAGTAACTTCAAAGTAGGGTTGGCTCGATGCATGATGATTGATAGCTATCGACGATGGTTGAGACATGGTTGAGACATTGTGATGTTTGTTTAAATAACAGTGCACTGCAGTGCACTTTTTAAACATGTAGGCTATCAAAATTAACAGTTGGTATTATATTTGTATGTAAAATTATGCAATTAATTAGTCCCTGTCACAGTTGTTTTCCATATTGTGTCCCTTATTAAAAAAATAACATTATTACAATAATATAACCTAATTATTAGGTGCGATTTCTGAACTTTTTTTCATCACAAATACCCCCCACCAACTCTCCTCCGGGCCGGCACATTGATGTGTTTGAATTGCCGCATTGAGACAATAAGCCTAATATAGAAAATATTTTCACTGAATAATCTTATAATTACTTTAAATAACTTGCATAATTTTATACTTATAAATTTAGGCTAACATGTCACGGAAACATGTCTCGGATCTCCTTGTGCATTAGGCCTAAAGTATTGCCAGATTGGCGAAGTTGTGCCTTTCTTCGTGACCAAGTCTAACTCTAACGTGTTGTGTTCACTGCAGTTTTTTTTACTTCCGTTTTGATTAATTTTCTAAAACTGCTACCATGAAATAATGATTCATATTTAGTTTAGAATAGATAAGACAAGTTAAATGAATAGCCTACCTGATATAAATAATAGGCCTATAAAATTATAAAAATTTGTATTTTATAATAATTTATTAATTAAAACAAACCACAATAGGACAATGTCATCGTCCATCACGATGTTTGTATGTCACATTTGAATAGACATCGCCCAACTCTACTTCAAAGCACAGCCCTTTTACCTAGAATAGACCTTTTGACCTAGAGAAGAAGTCATTTTAATTAAGGTGCTATGGTAAGGTTGTTTTTTAAAACAGCTGTAATGATACACAGGGACATTTTAGGACTCTGGCTTTGTGATCATGGAATTGGGCCTTCTGCTGGGTCACATTGACAATTAACACACAGACTGCTTGATCGATCGAGGCAGGAACACCCCCCTCTTTTGAGAAGGAGAGGGGGGACGCCAATTTAACACACACCCTGAGGTGATTGGAAATGGCTGATCCATCTGTGTTTTATTGATGGTTCCAAGGAAATGAGCCAATCAAATGCATGGGTGCCCTAAAGCCATCTACTAATTGGGGTCAAAGGAACGGGTTTGGTCGCGTCAGTGACTTTTGACCATAAAAACACATCACACTTTACCAACTTTGCTCTGATGGTAAAGACGCTGTCTTAGCCTACCAGACGCACGACTGAAACCTGGACGGACTTCACTGCGTATCTCGCTTGATCATCGAGACAGAGTTGGCCTGCCACTGTCCACGAAATAAACCAAGCTGGTTTATTCTCAACAGCTGTTTTGAGGCCATGTTTCTTAAGACTGTTCCTCTATTGCTTCCCTTGAGGCATGGGCCCAATTGGACATCTGTGCATGTTCATGTCACCCTGACTGGAACCCCATGGCGACCCGACCTGCCGGGACCTTGGACCAGCTGACGAGCTGACGTCACTTTATGGAATCGGGACTGGCCTTCCCTTTGCAACTGTTGAAACGCATTTTATTTAGCACTGACATAAATTAATAGACTATAATAATAATAATAATACCTGGCATTTATATAGCGCCTTTCTCGATACTCAAAGCACTTACAATGATGAGGGAAAACTCGACTCAACCACCACCAATGTGTAGCACCCACCTGGGTGATGCAGCGGCAGTCATTTTGTGGCAGAATGCTCACCACACATCAGCTGAGGTGGAGAGGGAGAGAAGATGTTTTTTAGCCAATTAAACTGAGGGATGATTAGGTGGCAGATTGAAAAAGCCTGGGTTGGGAGTTTAGCCAGGACACCAGGGAAACCCCTACTCTTTGCAATAAGTGTCATGGGATCTTTAATGACCACAGTGAGTTAGGACCTCGGTTTAACGTCTCATCGGAAACACGCCATCTCCTACAGCACAGCGTCCCCATCGCTGCACTGGGGCATTGGGGTTTTTATTTGACCAGAGGGAAGACTGCCCCCTACTGGCCCACCAACACCCACTTTCAGCAGCAGTCGGTTTAAACACATTCCAATTTGGGCAAGTAGTTTTGCCTTCAAAAACCGCGATAAATCTACTTTTTGAAAACGAGAAACGCACACTATAGGCTACTCAGACATGTCTGTAGGTTAGGCTATATGTTCTACCGAAAAATAGAATGAAATAAAAAGAAAACTCTACCCAAACCATGCTTTATAGGCTATCAGGTTTTATTGAATTAATTCTGCATTTCCGTAACTCTTGGTTACATCCGTGAGATATGACATTAGGCTACTGTTGTTTAAAACATGTTCTGAATAAACAAAGACAAACTGAAAATTCACGAAGAGACAATACTCTGAGTGTCCTGTTTTCGAAAAGGAGATTTATATTGTTTTTGAAGCCAAACTACTTGCCCTCCAGTACGTTGAAACCCACTGAGAAGATGCAGTTAAAAGGTAGCCTAGATTCTGGAACTGCAACTGTGGAACGAAAACAGGCATAAACAGGGACTAAGGTTGGGCTAGCTAGTACATAGGCTAGCTAATTTGAACTTTAGCCAGTCCACTCAAACTTGCATTTGACATGGTTTAAGTAGATGTTTTCACTATTTAGATCATTGTGATATGATAATAATGAGCTATTTCCCTCCTGATGAAATAAAGTGAATAAGGCTTATATTTGACCTCATGTAGAGACAGTAGAGAGGCAGTAAAATGAGGAGGCTACATCTGAACCATGATATACATGTAAATAGCTATTTGATGTTTTTTTCTCAGTTAGAAACAGAATAATATTTAATACATGGATCTAGCTACATAAAATAAGGGGAGGAAGGGAAATTTTGCAAGAGCATGTACATAACGTTAGATTTTTTTTTTTTAATTGGTTTGTTTTGCAGTATTGTTAGCTTCTTTTGTTTGTCATTTTTTAACAGCAAATTAATAAATACTGTTCTCAAAGGGCACTAGAAATGAGCATTTCAAAATAAATTATTCTGAGGGGGCATGCCCCCGGACCCCCCTAGTACTTAAGTGCCCCCCACACTTGCCAAACCATGGCTACACCCTTGGGGCCAAGCATGGCTAAGAATACCATAAAATTCATGGTTTCCTTTTTGATTTTCAGTTTGAATGCTAATCTGTGAGGTATCCAATAGCTGAGCTGAATTACATCCTAACATATTCATGTTTGGTCTTGTTAAAAAGAGGCTAAAACCATGAATCTTTTGATAATAATATGATTGTGCTTTGCCCTGCTTTCAACAACATTTCAATTGAATTAATAAGTAACTTTTGTCAGCTTTTAGATAAGCCAGTTCTTGTCATAGATTAGTCTGAACTGAACTGAATTTAGCCTTTCCATACCTTAACTCAGCATCACCCATTCAGGGCAAGCATCCTCAATCCCTGCTGGTTAAGTTGTTTATGGTGGGTGATGAAAAAAGTCGAAGAAGAAGGGTTTTCCTCTTTTATTTGGGTGGTGGTTCTTTGGTTGTCTGTTCACAATATCTGACTTTTTCTAGCGTGTTTTTTTTGTTTTTGTTCCTGTTGCGCTGAAACTGGAAGAGGGCAATACTTTGGCAAGTTCTGGCTTATTCTCACTTCCCCGACAGGACGTTCAAAAAGGCTTAATTATGAAATGGCTAAACAATATAAAAAAGACATACATCAAGATGCATTTTTTTAAATAGTGAAAGATATCCTAAAAATGTTGCATGAGTTAATATTTAATTTAGAAAAATGAAACCCACTGTTCAGGGGCAGGGAGTACTTGGGTACTCTAGGGTAGAGAGAATAGGAGTAACTAAATTGGGAAGTTGTTTTGCTTGTTTGTGTTTAAATCAACAAAGTCTCAAATTAAGCAAACATGATAGTGTGGTTTAATTTCCTGAAGTCAAAATGACAACAACAAAAAACATTTAAATTAATTCAGGCATGGTGGGGATGTGAGGACATTCTCAGAAAATTTCAAGTGAAACAAAAATCATTAAGATAGTCCAACAAATCAGTCAAGGCATGCAGCTGAAAATGAATGAGAACCATTGAGCTTAATGTGGCTTAACATGGCTTAATGGCCTAAAAATGAGGTAGAACCCTCTTGGGGAGGCGGGAAGAGAACAGAGTACCTGTTCTCATGCGTGCACTGCTTCAAACACAATAATATTTTAAATAAATTCACAAAGTGGGGATTTGCCACAAAACAGTAAAAAATGTGAGCATAACATGGCATAATTACCTAAACCTGGGACAGGATGATCTGAAATGAATCAGGCGTACATCCCTATGAGGTCTTTATGACATAATGATAATTCACAGAGGCGACCTCTTCCTCAGGCTGTCTTAAGATCCACTGAATCTGCTAAGGGAAGCAACATAGAAGTTTTATAGAGCAATACAAGTGAAAGCAGTAACAATTGCAATCAGGACTCAGGTGTTAACCTGTACCTTTTCAGTTCAATTACCCCAAGTGATTATAACTTAAACTACATAAAGATAAACACTACACATCAATAAATAAATATATAAATATACATAGAACATACGCACACAATATTAAAAAGGTACACATAAATAAACAGATGATGTAAAGTATTCACTTATTCACATGTAATGCCTGAAAATCTGTGTTTTATAACATAAAAAATAAATGTAATTAACCCCATTCGCGCTGAGGCTTAATTTTGCCCATTTTCACTTGTTTTGTTTATAGCTTTATAACTCCAGATGTACATTTTACACAAACACCAAATGATGGCTTGAATTAAAGAAGGCCCATGTACCATTTATGATCATGCCTTAAATTAATGTATTAATATGTAAATTATGGGTAGTGGATACACAACCCCTGATGTAAAAACAAAGTTTCACCACTCTAGTTTACAGTGAACCCCTGAGAGTCAATGATGTGACTAAGGTAAAACTTTACATTTTCTGGTTAACAAACCTTCTGTATGCATGTTTACAAAATATGAAATTAATATGTATTACTGCTAAGTCCCATGAGGCAATTTGAAACAGTGTACCTTGGTGTCCAAAATATCCAAAATGGATAATTGTGCATCACTGTAATTCAGGAGATACTCAAAATTTTTCAACAGATAAACTCTCTTGACTTATTTGACA
Organism: Ilyophis sp. 1 JC-2022; assembly: GCA_022702515.1. Classification (NCBI taxonomy): domain Eukaryota; kingdom Metazoa; phylum Chordata; class Actinopteri; order Anguilliformes; family Synaphobranchidae; genus Ilyophis; species Ilyophis sp. 1 JC-2022. The sequence goes on along the minus strand of CM040405.1, from coordinate 35,827,486 downwards.
TATATTTGCATCCATAACATTACAGAATTTGACTTTAGCAAAAGATTAGGGGAATGGATATGTGTCCAAAAACATACCCAACCCTATATAAATATATGAAAACATATAAGAACCAATGCTAGCTATCCAAAGCTATCCAGTATCTGAGCTTTAATAGGTTCTTATAATTGAATTTGCAATGCCCCGCGCCTGCCAATCATTATTAGCTACACCGCCCATACCGGAAGAACAAACTAACACAGGTTGCTCGCTAGTAATAAACAAACAGGTGATTACCTAAGAGAATGAACGGTCGGCTCATTTCAATCTTATCACTTATCACAGTCCAATCTTTGCTACACTATGGAGTTTTCCAAGTTGAAAAAGGTACAAGCAGTGTTACCAGTAATAACAAAATAATTTAATTTACTGAAGGACAGAGAGACGGAAGCTTTCTTAGCCTTCGTCTACAGGGAGGACGTCCTGGCTTCGGTAAAATTTTGATCTAGCAGGTCCTTCCCCTGACTGCAGCTTTCCATGCCTCGAGCATTGCTAATGACTTCAGATTTAAGGCTACTCCTTTCAACGTCGAATCTTACTTTAAGAGGTTGGCTTGAAACGGTTTCCTCTCAGGTAAACAAACTATGTACATGTTTTTGCAAATCACCAAAGTTTATGAGGTTTGTGTTGCATAAACGACAACGTGCTGGCTTTCGTGGCATACCCTACAACTTGGTCACAGATGCAAACAAACAGAAACAGCTGGACTAGGGGGACAGTGATTGGCGAGGCGGTGCTTAATTAAAACAGCTTGTGATTCGTTCAATTTAAAATGGGATGTCCAACCAGCGTAGGTTGCCTGAGCGCACAGCCCCTTCATTACCTACGCATATTGCAGACAAGATCAAAGCCGCCTTTCCGTTAGCCAGGGTAAAGCAAGTTAGCCAGATAACTAAACTAATACCATGAAATTAACCTCAGAAAATTTCTGCTATATCAGCAGCGGCTAACAACATGTATGACTAAATCACACTCCTAAAACAGATTCTTGTGAAAATAATCTAAAGTGACAATACAGCCTTATCGTTCTTACCTGGACAACTTTGATAATCCTGTTTTGTGGAATACCCCACAGCTGTCCGGAGAATCGACATAGCCCACTGTAATTTTAATTTAATTTGGTATATTAGCTGTACATTAGTGATATGCACTCACTGTTTTACAACTTAAGTTACAAGTTATTTGGACTCTTGCCAGGTCATCATTGTAAACAAGATTCCGATCTTAGTTGACCTGCCAAATTTAGCCTAAATAATAAAAAAATAAGCCTAAATAAACTTTTAGAACTACTTTAAGCCCGGGTCAAGATAAGCAACTGAAAAACCCAGTTCCTTTCTTTTTCCCCACATATGCAGTATAGAGAAATCAAACACGCGGAATATGTGGCGCTGATCTATTTCAAATTACAAAGAATACACAACAATATAAATCACTTCGTTATAGCTTTCGGCACAATGTACAACGATAAAGGCAGTAAACTTAAAACTGTGCATCCTCTGAACATTTTACCAGGAAAATCTGGGCAGGTAAGGCAAATAGCCTTCAGTGAGGGCGTGGAGAAGAGTAGACCATTATCCACAAGTTGAATTGTTTTTAAATTTTATTTCTGTTTCATGTAGCCTAATTTTACTTTGCAAAACACTTTGAACATCATGTAAAAGCGCTGTATAAATAACATTATTTTATGTATAATAGCAATTTTATAGTGTACAGAAAAAAAATACTACCACTAGCTTAAATAGCCTACAGAATAGTTGTAGGCTTACCTGTTGATATGTATTGGCAAGGAAAAGACATGGAAACAGTTTGAAATCAACAATCAGTTAAAAATAAGGTTTTTGCAACCGATATGTTGTTATCTAGCCGCCACTTGTTTTAATGTGATGACAACCTTTTTTTCTTTCTTTTTTTCCCTTGCAAATGTCGCGCGGCACACAAGAAATAAAACCGTGGTTTAGTCAGTGCGACATCAGGCATTTGACGCACCAAAATTGTATGCCGTTTACATTCCCGCATATACAGCAATGAAGGATAACTTTATTTAACTGTTGTGCGACACATGTTTGGTGTTGCGCGCCAATTGCCACATGGAGAACGTGTGTTGTCTGCTTTGAGGTTTAGGCTGAAAATAAATTGATCATGACTCAATGACAAATTCAGTGCTATTCATGCACACACTGATCACTGGTCATACATAAGGAAAGATAGAATATGCCATGTTGTCATTTCCATGTTTTAAACATTTAGTTACAAGAGGCTACTTCTGCTCAGGACATTGATGATGAATATAATAGCCAAGACCCAGTCTCACCTTTGTTTTAATTTGGGAATATACAGTTGAGTAAGATCCCAGTTTACAGGCATTTAGCAAATGACAGATTTGCTGAAACAATATGTGATTCTGAGCAAAACCATACATTTTGTTGCCTAAGACATCCTGTTCTGTATTTTTTTACAGCATAAGTTATCCAAAGCTAATTTTTCTTGTTATATCAATGAAAGCACAAAAGCATCACGGGACATCTTTGGACATTTGGCTTTGTGGGCATTTTATCCGTTTTCATAAACGGCATCAATGAATCCATTTAATCTGTATTGTTCAAACTCACAAACTGTAAACCACACACTTGCATTTTCCTCACTTACAATGTATGCTACTTTCAATGCAAAGTTGTATGAATACCCTGTTATTCCAAAACAATTGTCTGAATTTGCCATGATTATTCCAAACACATTGACTCTTGATGTTTAATCACAGCCTATAAAGCATGTCTCACAATTTTTCATTAATATTATGGCATCCAATTTTAGTAGTTCCACCCAGCCACAGAATGCACTACTGCCCCAAAATGATATTACTGTGAATTACTGTTCGGAAAAATATATGTGATACCATGTCATGCTATGAATTCAGTCCTGCACTTTTTAAAGTAGCCCATACAGTGACTACACTGGTACTGAACCTTGCAGTGGCTCAACACAATATATTTTTTTCCTGCGGCCGTTTTTACTGTCAATCTTTGGTTTATGAATCTATGCGTGAGTTGCAGTACCTGTCTGTAAAGCTAACTTAAGGCTGGATTGAATAAAATACGTGATTATACTGTGCTGCTTAATTATATTTAATTCATAATTCTCTAACTTATAGTGTTAGTGTGCATTGCAAATCAGTAGACCCTATAGTCTTCTTATAATAATGGTTAATGGATAATATAATCTTCATTCAAGCTCTTGGGAAAATAAAACACACTTTAATTGCATAATAATGGCTAGGTTATTTCCCATTATAATCACTCTTCACTGACACTTGTTTTGTCCATTGTGTTGAGGGCAGTAAAAACTACCTGGAAGAAAATAAATAATGAAGGAATTGGAAAATAAATCCTCTCTGGATAAATACCTATTTAAAATGCTAAACTGCAGTCTTTGTAAACAATGGCACTGTTATTATCATCAGAAAGATCACTCAAAAAATAAAAGAAGAAAAAATGCCTCAGAAACATATTCAAAAACAATACTTCAAGGGAGATTGTTTCCATTTTGTACTTAATTACTTTGAAGTCTAATAACATTGAGATTCCTAGCATGTATTAAATCTTAGAGACAGACAGCATATCAGCAGCTTAGATAGGCATCAGCATGACTTTCTCTGTAATTAAGTTACTGTCATGTAGTGTGTGGGGATTGTAATGATGGATAGGGCTGCTGTAAGTCACTGTCCCTCCCCACGCAGGGTGATGAAAAAAAGCAGAGGGGTGCATACTCTTAAGGACGCTTCTAAATCCTTTCCCATGAAGAAAAATGCATGCTGGCAAAGATTATATGTTTTTGGATTATGATTTTAGAAACAAAAAGGTAATAGTTATGTATAGCCTGATGCATTTCTGTCTTTCAGGTTTTTAAAGTGTTTCTATGCATAGATTGAAGGTGGATTTACATGTCTTAAGAGGATTTTGTGGAGATGCAAAGATGTTGCCAAAGCTATTTTTCTCTTCAAAATCTGACGATTAAAAGGATCAGAAGAAATGATGGTGCAGGTTTGTCACAAGTAAGATATATCACAACAGATAGTATACAACATGGCTGCAATCCATCACTTAGCTGAATTAAGAAAATGTCCGCTTTTTAATATTTTGCAATTGATGTGGCTTTTTCACCTCTTTGTAAACACATCATATGATCGAAAAGTGCAATGCACGTAGATAATGGGTGCCATGTTACCATGCCAACAAATAAAATGCATAAGAGTATTGCTATTTCAGGTTACCTGGTAGGCAAAGGGTTCATTTAAATGTTTCATGTTAATGGTGAATTTTGAAATAATATATGATAAAACCTTTACTTTCCCTTGGTCAACATGATACATACAGGATGCATTTGGGGGAGCTTTTTCATTACTAAATGTATGATGTTTGTTTCACTGACACTGTCAGTCATGACATACAATTAACATAAAATTATGACAATATTATCTGGTAATAACATCTGGTTTTATTATAGTGTGGTTCACATTTGATTGGAAAGCATATACTCTTCCATGGGATGCCAGAAATATAGGCAATAACTATGGAAATGTAGTCTGTTGTCCCTACAATGGGAATATCAGTTGACCGTTTCTTGAATAATTATTTTTATGTCAGAAGACAAATCTACTAAACCAATGCAAACAGAATATAAAACAGACTGTCAAAGTCAAAGTTCGTAACTCAACAAAAAGTGTATTTAAAAAAAAATGTTTCATCATTATATAAGAATTGTTGTCCTACTACTAGAAATAGTAGTTGGTAGACTACAATACATTCAGCTTTGCCAGACTATCTAGTATTGCAATACTCTGTAATTATCTCAGCAGCCTCTCAAGCATTCACCCTGTGTATCCTGTGAGTGTGTACTTTGATGAGACTACTTTGATCAAATGTTGTCATTGGCAGATCAAATGTTATCCAATGAGGATAATTATTCTTTGAGAGCATGGCACATTTTTGTTTATGAAATTGGCAAGAAGAAGAAGAATGTTTTTAAGGGCTGAGGGTCTATGGTCATTGTGGATATTTCTGTAGGAAACCCAGAAAAGTGCCAAACTCTCTGTGCTGTATAGGTATGGGGCATGCCCCGCCAAGCTGACACTTGGCATACCTGCCATCCCAAATCCATTATGCAAGGCAACTAAAGGTATTATCAGGTTATCATAAATCAAGGACAGCAAGATTTTGTGGTTGTCTGCAATTTAAAAAGTCAATGCCTCACACCTGTGTATACCTGTGGCACTATCGCTGAGGACAGGAACTGTATTAATCTGTAGCCTTGTAGAACATCCAAAAAGGATAAAGAATCAAGGGTGTAGTAGTATTTCACCACCGGTGCTCTTTGGGGAAAAAAAGGGGATCAAGACAATGAAAAAATGGTTATTATGGATTTAAAAAGCCTTTATTCTCAGGGCAGGATTATTTTAAAAAACTGCTGATGACTGACGCGTTGCAGCTGAACAGCCTTCGTCAGGGTAATTGTGCACAGCAGATGACATACTTCTAAATGTGGCAGACAGGTGTATTCAATGAACAATTATGGTTATTAAATGGTTAAATTAGTAAATTATATTACACCAAGCCACTCTGAAAATAGAACAGTAAATCATAGCAACAACAAGGAACATCACACATATAATTTGAACAGTTATTAAAAATAGAAATAAATAAATAAATGACTAAATTATACAAGTGGCGAAAAATCTATCATCATTAAAGGGTATACCATTCCACCAAAACATTTTTGATTTGTAGAAAAGTAGAAAAATATAACTACTGCGCATGTACCAGGTACCTGCTTTACTGTGACCTACAATGGCCAAGAGCGCGTATAGTGTATGGGAGATGTCAGACAACAGATTGCCATGCCCACTGAATAACGTTACCGGAGCTGAAGCCGAGGGGCTGGGCTGGGCATTTTACTGCTAGTCCTGTAGCGCAGTGTTGCCATGTCCACAGTTTTACAGCTAAATTGGGCTGTGCAAAGTGCAAAAATTTAATGTCGCAAAGCACACACTTATTTTAAAAAGTAAAACTATGATGATTTCTATTTAAAATACATTGGTTTCAGGTAAAGATATATTTTGGGCTAGTTTTGAATTGCAAATTGGCTGGAAAGTCTTGCACATTGCTTTCCCCCTCACTGGCTCTTCAAGACTAGAGAGGCCACATTACTCGCTGGCAAGTTAGCCACCATTGTAACAGTTCTACTAAGATGTCAGGGAATTATACCGGAGGTCCCTGAGTTGGATCATTTGTCCACTCTGTAACCGCATAAAGAGAACACTTGAGACCTGTTTGGTTTATTTTGCCAAAATATCTTTAGGAAACAACGTCTATGTAACTTGCGGAAGAGGTAGAGGTATACTTCATTTTGACGTATACCTCTACCAATATTTCATCTTTATCTGCGGATATTTCAGTACAGAAATTATTTAGGCCAGCCACAAAGAGAGACTTAATTAGTTGTGCCTTGATCTGTTAAATAAGGTTAATGTTGTTTTTCGGTGGAACTACCCTTTAACGCCAAGAAAGACCATTGCTCGATGCGTATGTATCCAATATGATTCTCTCTGTAATAAAAGTTTTAATCTGTTGTCTCCTCTAATTGAATTGGAGACACATTCAATGCCAAATATTTTAAGAGAGTTTTCACTGCTGTTTCACTTCCTTATAGTGCTTTGCCATTGGATACTGCAATTGGACATGCATATAGAGTATTTGTGTTCTGCTACTCCCTATTTAAGTTTTCTCTTTGTTCAGCCCACATAAAAACATCCACATTCGCATTCCAATGTGTAAACAATAGAGGAAGTGTTACAGTTCTTAAATTATTTAATTGGATAAACTTTTTTTCATCAGCAGTTTTTTTAATGTTCCTGCCGTGAGAATAAAGGCTTTTTAAATCCATGTGAGTGCCTTGGAATAACCACTTTTCCATAATCAGTAGACTAAGTTTGAAATCATCAGGCACAGTAAAGAGAAAGCTTTGAATAAATGCTGCTGTTTGGAGGAGACTATGTTGTAATAAGATCTACTCATTACAATACACAGGCCCAAGAGGGGCATTTGCTAAGTATTGTGAGAATGGCTCCAACAAACACTACAAACAAATACAAATACCATGAAAAGCCTTTTACTCAGGCCCATCACCCCATAAGGAGTACAGACCTTCAATGTTGCCTTTCACAACATGTCTTTTCTATGACGTTCTGGGAGTACCCACTTTTTATATGTTCAGCTTCAATGTCCTGTCTCCAGGTGTTCTTTTGAGACATCCTCCTTTTACCCTGTGGGTTTCATGGCAAAGATTGTCATGTGATGTTTGATGTAGGAGTTGACAAGATGTCTTCACATTTGAGACTGTATTTTCCCCCTTTAGGGAATTATTACATTACATTACATTACATTACATTACATTACTGCACTTTGATCTCTGACTATTGCACTTGTGTTAACGGTGTAAGTTGCTCTGGATAAGTAGGTTTGCTAAATGGCAGGAAATGGTCAGTGTGTGGTCAGACCATCCCGACATTCTGCCTGGTCATGGTCTGTCCTCTCACATAGCTCTTGGTTTGTAAATCTTCTTGCCAGCTGACATGGACTATCCTTCTTAGGCGGGTGTTGATAACAGTGTGGATTTTACATGGTGTTTTCGTAGTCATCCTCCAAGTTTCAGCACCATACAACAGTAAAGTACGGTGGCTGAGAAGTGCAAAACACAACGACATTTCACAAAACACAACGACATTTCACAAACGAAAAAGGTAGGGACAACACTTGTTTGTTGTGATGTGACAGAACCCCCCCCCCTCAAATTTTTCTTTTTTTTTCACAAAACGGAAGGGTAGGACAAAACTTTGTGATTGGTGATTGATTGACACCCCCCAAGCCCCCCGAAATGAACTTACGATGCTATGCGAACCCATGCCTGGACCCGCCCCTCTCTGTGGGTCTGGTTCTGTGCCTCGCTCTACCTCCTCTTCTCTTCAGTCTAAGAACGCGGCTCGATTGCCCTGTTCTCTCGATTCAGGGAGGTAAACGTTACAGGATAAAAAATAACTGGAGTTAAATAAAGTATTTTTTTTTTAAATAAATATAACCAAATTAATAAAATTTTTTTATATATTTCTAATATAATTTTATATCTAGCTCTATTCTACTTATCTACTAGCTTAAGCTGAAGGGTTTTGATCACTGAGGGGAAATATTAATAAAATAAATTTTTTTTTTAAATTACGTTAATTTTTTTTTTTTTGTTGTGTTTTTTTGTGGTGTTCAGTGTGTTGTCATTGTGAAAATTTTCATTTCAAAAAATCATCACAAATCTTCATCTTCACAAACAAAATCTCAACTCTTCTGTTCACTTTCCTTTTTAATTTTTTTTTTTTTTCTTTTTTTTATGACATTTTTTATTACAAAGTTTTTCCTGGGCATGTTTTCTTATGCCTGTGTGCATGTAGGCCTAAGTGTGTTTGTTCAACAAGCAGATAGAAGAAGTTATAAACCGATAATGGAAAACCAATAAAGTGTGACCAATATTCATATTTGGTCATACTAATAACTATTCCAGCACTATAACATCACATGTATCTAACTAAGGACTGACACATGAAACACATAATTTTTTTTATAAAATTTAATATACACATTTTTTTTTTTTTTTTTTTTTATTATTATTTATTTTTTATTTAAGGCTTCATTAATATTATGCTATATATACTTATTCATCAACTTCATTCCCCCCCTTGAATTCCCCAGCTGATTTTCTAGCAGCACTTTTTTGTGCTGAACTAGACAGTAGCCTAGAACTATTATCAACATAGAGGTATATTAAAAATTAAAAACATTAAAAAAATAAAATGTAAGGCTAAATATTATGCTTGTAACGTTAGTTTAGGTAAACTACTTAGTGCTACCTGAATTTTTTATGCAATTTCGCATTGCGAAAATAAGCAAGAGTCACATCGCATCCAAAGAGGAGAGGGTTGGTAAAAGCGAACAGAGGGGAAGCGCAGGGTTGGGGAGAGGCAGAGGAGGGACAGAGGAGAGCGAGGTGGTGGGATTCGTAAATGGCGCTGAGGGTTTCGCTGGTTCTGTTTGGGCTGAGGGGCTTGTGTTGTCAAACAATCCTGTGTGTTTTGTGTTGTTTTTTTTTTTTTTTGTTGTGTTTGTGTTTTTGTGTTTTTGTGTGTGTTGTGTTGTGTGTGTGTGTTGTGTTTTTGTTTTGTGTGTTTTTGTTTTGTGTTTTGTGTTTTTGTTTTTTTTGTTTGTCGTTGTTTGTTTTGTGTGTTGTTGTTTTTTGTTGTGTTTTGTCGTGTGTTTTTGTGTTTTGTAGTAAAGCATTGACACTGCAGGGCTTCAGACTAACATTTTACACTGGTGGCAGTGCTGCCACTAAGTTTTTCAGTTAGTGGCAGTAGCACATAATTTGGTCGCACAAAAAATTTTCTGCACTGCACAACTGGGTGATTGCTTCTCAGCTTGTTTGGAGGTATTTTATATGAAAACAAAGTATGTACAAAAAATGTTAAATACTACATATTTTGTTAAAATTTAACTACTTGACAGCTACCACACGCTACTCGGAAATGTATAAAGCTAACTTTAGTTGGCTCCGTTAGTTCCAGACAACAGATGACGATAATATATTTTTATTTGATCTAAAGTTACATAATTCTCACCTATCCATGATGAATTAACTATTTTTTGTGACCGGCTCAACCCAAGCATCACACTATTCTCTGTTGTTTGCAGTCTACTCCCGCCAGTGTGACGTATTACACATAATTATGATTCACGTTTATGCAGCTGCTTGATGCGTACCATGTTATATTACTTCCTATGCATAAAGGCATAGAACAGCACTGCCTTTTGGTGTACCTTGTATAGTATTGCAGGATAAAATATGGCATGCGCCAATAATCTGGGAGCTTTGACTTGAAAAGGCAGTGCTTTTACTGAATAGCGCTATACTGATGTCTGACAAGTTCCTTAATCTTAAATTCCTAATTTTTTTTTTAGTTTAATTATTTTTTAAAAATCTAACTTCGGTTTCATTATGCATGCATGCGCATTCTGTGCCGACCCTACATTGTGTACATGCATGCAGCCTCCTCTATTTTGGGAGAGCTTGATTTAGTTTATCATGCATCTTTGCATTTTATTACTGGTGCAAGGTCTCCCACTCACCATTGTATTTTGTATAAATTGGTGGATTGGACATCATCATCTACTCGCAGATAAAGACACTGGTTTTCATTTATAAAGCAGTCTGGGGCAAACTTCCTGAGTCTTTTGTGAGAGCCCTGGGAGCTATCACCAACGATCATCAAACTATCTATCGCTATGGTAATCAAATTACATGTTTTTACAACATCATACCCACAAATCAGCATATGCATAGTAATAGCTCTGCTATGTGCATAGCTGCATTTCAGCTAGGAAATAGCATCTACAATGACAGTATTAGAATGGCAGTGGCAATGACAGAATGACAGAATGGATGTTTAACAGGTCACACTTCAGTGCAACAAAATCACGTTTTACTTTGGCAAATATAAAGATTACTGCATACAATGTACCAAGTTCCATTCTATGGACTGTTCCACAATAATTAAGCAATAAGGCACAAGAGGCTGTGCTATATTGTCAATATAGCCATGGCTAAAGGGTGTTGTTAGGCACGATAACAAGTGAAGTGCCTGAGACTCCTGTTGTTAGGCACGATAACAAGTGAAGTGCCTGAGACCCCTTTATCCATGACTATATTCAAAATATAGCATGACCTCATGTGCCTTATGTCATGGTTTGGCAGGCTAATTAAATTTTTTGCGGTTGTTCTTTCCCTTCTCCTGTTTGAGGTTATTTTTCTTATTCTTTCACGCTCCGCTCCGGGTTTTCTTCCTTTTCGGCACTCAGTCACCGCACCTGAAACATCTGGACACAGAAAACCCAAGTGCAGACCAGGATCAGGCAAAAAACTTAGTTTAATAGATCAGTCCAGAGGTCAAAGCCAGGTAAGCATTCCAAGTGGAATCCAGAAATCAAAAACCAATAAACAAGCAAAAGACAAAATCAAGAAATCAGAAATGCAGAGGTTCAAAATCGCTAGGCTAAATCAACGTCGGTAAAGACACAAAGAAAAGTCGAAAACCAGAAATCAAAAGGCTAAGGTACAAAAAAGGGCTAGGCTAAATCGAAGTCAAACAAAGGGTATCTCAGGAATCTCAACTCCGGCTTAGAAAGGCAACAACAAGGAAGTGGAAATGTGGGTCTTAAATACACTGAGGAAGGGGAGGGGTAACAAACAACGTGAGGTTAAAACATAGGGAAACAATAATTCAATAATGAGGAAAGAACGAATACATGGAAAGGACTCGGAAAACATACATGACAAACAACGGGCTCGAGTAGTAGCGGAGTGTGCACAGTAATAAGAGGAGGTGAGGTCTCTAAGGACAAACAGCTGGAACAAGTTAACAGGTAGCTCAGGAGCAGCTTAGTAATGCAGGTAGAAAAGATAAAGCGGGGGAAGCTGGTCAAATGTTAGTATCTAACTACAAGACAGACAATTAGTTTGTTAGTACACATTTATGTTAATTGTTTAGTAATATATACAATTATACATGGAAAGGAAAGCAGGAAGTAGCAGAAAATGAGACTTCGGAAATACAGCGTTAACCCATGGAAACTCCCGAAGTCAACCGAATAGTGCATGCACGAGACTGGGTAAACAAACACACAGATGAGACTCGGACAACCCACGAACAGAGGGAGATGCAAAGATATATGGAAAATAATAAATACATGAAAAATACAGAACAGACAGACAGAAACTCAGAACATAACAGCACCTGCTCTCAATTACCGGCCGGTTATTTAAGCGGCGGACTTCCGTCTTCTGGCGCTTCTGCATTGGTTTTGTTTTGACACTTAACTTCAAAGCCGGTATCGTGTATGATCTTTAAGCGACCACTTCGCTTTTCAGCTCTGCTCAAAAGTAACGTGGGACTTGCTTTATTTTGCATTAGAGTTCCTTGTTGGTTTTGCCTTCTTTTTTGCATTTTCTGTTCCTCGTTTTGGTTTTGCTTTCTGTTCCGTCTTTGACAAATTTTCCTTCATACATTTTTTGCTTTTACCTCTGTTTTAGTGCGCGCTCTCATATTGCGAGCGAGAGGTATTTCTCTTCGTCTTTGCTCTACTCGATTCTCGAATTTCGTCCTATATTATTCTGGATTGCTATTATTTTGTTTGTTGTTTCTTTTACCTCTGTTTAGTGCGCTCTCTCATATTGCGAGCGAGAGGTATTTCTCTCCGTCGTTACGCTGTTCGCCCATCTTTTGTGGGTTGTCTTCATTTGGCTTACACCACTATCACTACGGTGATTCACTTGTAGATTTTCTCTGTTGCGACTGGTCCTCTGAACCCGTCACTTCCCTTACACCTTATTGATTTTATAAAACGGCGGTGATATCAAAAAGACATCAACATTAAATACATACAGTACTTTATTAATAGAAAATATAATAGCATGTCACGGGTTTTCTGCCTTTTTTTATTTCCGTGGTCGTTCCCCCATGGAGCTGCTAGAGAGCACTCTTGCTTCATTTTTCCGTCGTCCGCTTCAGGTCTTTGGTCTGACATTCTTATTTCTCTGCACATGTCCTCGTTACCGGTCGGCTATATAAACCCTGTGGCTTTCTTTGTTCTTTGCTTGATTGTTGTCATTCTACTTGACACAGTAGCCGGTAAGGTATATGTTCAAAGTGACTGCTTCACTCTTAAGCTTTTAAGAGTAAGGTGGGACTTGCTTCTTAGCTACATTACAGTTTTTCCTGGTTGGATTTTATTTTCTCGTTTGCGCTTACTGTCCTTCGTTTTGGTTTTCGCTTCTGTTCTCGTTGAGACAGATTGCCGTTGTTTTTTTCTTTGTTTACCTCTCTAGTGCTCTCCCGTATTGTGAAAGATTTCTTTATTTTCAGTTTTTTTCTCATTTGTTTATTCGATTTATTTCACGAGTTTCGAGTTCGCCCTCTTTTTGGGTTGCTTATGCCTGGAGTGTTTTTCATTATCTATTTTTGTTTGCCCATTTTCCTCCTTGTGCGGATCCGTCCGCTTCAGTGGTGTGAACTACAGTTTACACTTTTAGATTCCTTGGCTGTCGCGCCTGGTTCTCCAAACCTGACACTCCCCCTTACATAGCATTAATTGTGCCAAGCAATATAGATCTATAACAACATTTGACTGACTGGTTGCCAGGCAACTCAACAATGCAGGGGAATTATTAGTTAGCTATTAGTTAGAATTATTAAGTTAGCTAGCATTTGCTACCTACAACCGTGTGTTTTAGTGGGACAATGATTCGAGTAGCTATCTTGCTAACGTATTAATAAAATACCATCTAGAAACAGTCTATCTAACATTTAAATAAGTGGCAAATGTGCAAGGCAGTGGACTTTTTGTTGGCACAGACAATGACACACCAGACATTTCAGAAGTACGATTAAAAAATTAATTAAAAGTAAACTTAATACTGTCCATATTATTGTCCTAGTTTGTTGCACTGTATTTTTTTTACTGAGTTTTCTCAAATGTAGCTCACCAATAATGTTATGGCCCTGTCACACTATTGCGTATGAGAGAAACGTATGAGTTGCGTATGTAAATTCATAAAATAACTGTACGGTACACCTTCATGTCAGCGTATGACCAGCGTACTCGACCTATGAGTAACGTACCTCTAGCGTAATTCTAGCGTATTCAGCGTATGTCTAGCATATGCTTAACGTATAAACCATACGTCCGAAAACGCACACAATGCACACAAGCATGCTTAAAAAACTTTTTGTGCCTCGCCGTATGCCAGCGTATGCCACCGTGCTTGAAACGTATACAACCTATGCCTAACGTACCCCTAGCGTATGTCAGCGTATATCAGCGTATGAGTGATATTTTTCATACGCTGGCATACGCTAGTACGCTAATACGCAATAGTGTGACAGGGCCATTAGCAACTGTCAATGGTCCAATCTGTTGTTATTGACAATCAGCATCCAGGACTGGAACTATCCGTTTTATACTGTACAATAAGTACCACGGTCCCTCAGTTGCATAAGGCATTCTCTAAGATCTGCCTTCTTGGGGAGCTTGATAAAGAGTCCATCCCTCCATACCACTGGAACTACCCACAACGTATTGAAGTGGTTGTGTAATGTTTCTGCTGGTATCTGATTGTTTATGTTGGTATTTCATCTGGTCTTGTTGTTTTCCTGTTTCTCAGTAATTTGATAATCTTTCTGATTTCACTCCGAGTGTGATTTTTGCAATCATAGGTGCTGACTTAGTATGGACATTGCAGGGGGGCGGTGGGGTGTAAAAGATAAAAATGTTTTTTAGTGTGTGTTGTGTGTTTTTTTTTTACCGTTACATTCTTCGCAATAATGACACAGAACCTGGCCACCTTGGGGAATTCTGGAGATATGCACACAATTTAGATAAGTTGATTGAAGTTAATTGCAAACAAAACCCAAACACAACCCTCTCCCCCAGAAAAGACAAAAGGTACACAGTAGATGATTCACAGGACAGTAATGCTAGAATGATTGCTTGAATTTTCTAGCTAATATTATTGGATGATTTGTAAATAATCTATGTATTTACAATTTGTATTTTGGTTCATGTAAAGCCTAGTTACCTTGCACTAGTAATGCTTTATCTCTACTCAATGGCCTGGGAATGTTGCTAGCCAGTTCTGGCCCTATTTATCATTTTAATCGGGTGAATGCACTTCTGTTCCTCCTACATGTTACTCTGTATAAGAGGGTTTGCTAAACACATGTGATTTAATGATTGATTTATGCAGCTAAATATTTATTGTAGTAATTCAGGTTGAGTGCCATATTAAAGACTAAAACTGCAGTGACCCACCAAGGACTCAAGCCTGCAAACTTGTAATTTACCTTTGGACTGGCTCACATATAGCCCTGCTATGAATTCTGAGGCAAACACTGGATCCATAAATACAGTATATGGAATACAATAAAAATCTCAACAAATCTTACAAAATTGTTATAGAACAAATTATTCCCAAATCAGGTCAAAACTGTACATAATACATTCCTAATTTAGCAGAAAATGGTCATTTCTAAAGAATATTATGACAATAATATTATGACAATTGACTTAACTATTAAGAGCAAGCCATGTGTTGACTATAAATAAGATGGCTACCCATTCTTCTGAGAACTAGAGGATTTAATTCAGATCCTGATTCAGCTCAATATATCTTTTGAAATGCTGCCTGACCTTTTAACTAATGAAACATGCAGAACCTTTAAGATACTCACTGGTGCCTCCAACCGCAGTGTGAATCTCATCCAGGCTTTTGTTCAGCTTCAGATACTTCTAATTTAAAGGGCAGGGTGACATATTTAAAGCCTGAAGGCAAGTCTTTTTTCCCCAGAAGAAGTGATTTTATGCATAATGCCGCACAGACTGGATGAATCGAGGACCACATTGAGTAAAACGTATAGTTATCACAAATAAACATGTTTTTATTCTTATGTTCTTCTCTACACAATATTTAAATTGTCACGCATATCAATGCATTTGAAAGTTTATTTTTCCACTAGTGGTGGTCCATAATCAATTCAATTTAACCGTAGAGCAGATTTTATCAGGACTATGCCATGCAGGTGAATATATCTTAAGATGCATGATCCAAGGGCATCACTCCATAAACATTTGATGTTGATATTTTTCTCCCTACCCAATTTTCATGAATAAACACAGGAGATATATTCACTATATGGACATTTAAATTATGCATTGGCACATAGCACAAGCTCTTTTGTGAGTGTCCTGAGGCAAAATAAATTACGCAAACTTAACCAAGGAAACATGGATGGGCCCTATAGGAGTTTTATGCCACTAAACATATGGTCCATTGATAAATTGAAGGAGCACATTGGAACATTACATCTGTTTAATATAAAGCTAGAGGATATGTTCATGGCCAAATCGGTTCCATTTCTTACATGTAAGCCTCCATTTTTACAGGGTGAATAAAGGTTGTAATGTTGAAATTCCAAACTGATTCCTTTTAAGCAACTAAACTAAATATTTGATTTATAAATAATTAATAACAAAAACTAAACAAAATGAAAACACTGCCAGTTCAGGTCTTCAATATTTTGTAGCTTGTCTACCCAAAATTCTCATATGGCAGAATATCAAGAGTCCAGGATTTCATTATGTTTAGCATAATTGAAAAATATACTGTATCTTCTACAATGTCATATGTTAACTGTGCAAGCTCCCTTGAATAAGTGAGTATGCCATATGTTGTAGATGTCTTCACAGGTCCATGTAAACCAAATACCCAAAACATAATAATGAAAGTGCATCATATCACACAAGCAGGCCCGATTGGATGCGTTCACGTCCCACATGCCCCCCTCGGGGAAAGCGCCATCCACGGTAGAGGTTGCCCCCAAACGCAAGGGTATTACCGCCACCGAGGGCCCTTCACAAAAAAAGGGAAAGGCTGGCAGGGACGACAACCTCTCCACAAAAGTCAGGCAGTTGTGCGCTGCAGTACAGCAAATTACTGAGATGCTGGGAGACCATACGTCTCCACAGCGTGGTCCCCTGGAGGGGCCTCCAGCAGACGAGGATTTCTAGAGATCCGAATTTGGAGGGGTTTGATGCGATTTCCGCAGTGGCATCTAACACTATTTTGTTCGTTGGTCTCAGCCTATGGCTAGAGGTGACGCACAGCCCTCATATGGGAAGGGAACCCCTCATCGTCCGCCCATGTACTGGCATTGGACTCTTAAAGCAACCCTATGGGCATGAGGGGCTAATGGTGGGACAGTATCGCCGAGACCAGCTGGCAAATTGGGCGGCCCTCACGCGAGACCCGTGGGGTTTTTTTACACAATTTTAAAAGGTTACCGCCTCCAGTTCAACCCCAATATTTTCTGGGGTGAGATACATACGTGGCCTGGACCCCATCCAGTCAGGAAGGCTGGGGAAGAAAATTACTGGCCTCCAAAAAAGGGTGGCGTCTCACTAGTGCCTCCCTCCGCATGGCTCAGTGGCTTTTACTCAACCTATTTTTTTATACGGAAAAAAGACGGTCTCTTTTGACCAGTTCTGGATCTGAGTAACCTTAATTCGTATCTAAAACAATACACTTTCTGGATGCTCCGGACATCGTATGTCATACACACCATGAGACCAGGGTATTGGTTCATGGTTGTGGACTTAAAGGGTAACTACACCCACTGTTTCAGCCTATCTCTGCCCACGAAACAATTTTGAAAAATACTTTGTGGGGTGAGCGAGAGTGAAGGGTAGGGGCGGAGGAGCTGCCATCGTCATTTGCATAAATGAACGTAGCTACATTGTACAAATGATTACGTATAACTCAGATCAAACTGTCAAACTAGACGTTGCATATGAAATATGAATCAAGATTCAACAACTGCATGGCCTATTTCTCACCTCAAATATCTGGAATAATGAACAGGACGCAGTGGTAACGTAGTGGGTCTAACCAATCAGGTGCTGGCTGTTTCCGTTGTGGGTGACAACAATTATCCATATGATGTAGAGGTACCTCCAAAGAGGTACTCTGACATCACAATTGGGGCGGGGGCAGTGTGGGGAGCAGAAATTAAATTTCAACCGTTAGGGGCAGCACAAAGACATTTTTCTACCAGTTTCTCCTGATTTATGTTATTATTTCAGAATTGTTGAAATAACGGAATGGATGAATAAGTTTCATTATAAGGTAGGCATACAAACACGTTTACAGCTAAAAAAAAAAAAGTGATCTAGGGTGTAGTTACCTTTTAAAAGACGCATACTTCCACATCCCTATCTGTGTGGAGCATCATTGTTTCCTACATTTTGCATTCCGAGGTCGGGCATACGAATTCAATGTCCTCCCATTCTGTCTTTCGCTGGCCCCCCGGGTATTTACCCGCTGCATGAGTGTGATTCTATCACCGCTCCGGCTGAGGGGGTTAATAATCCTGCCATACCTAGACCATTGGCTAATATGTGTCAAGTCGTACGGTGTGGTGCTCATACACACTACCCAGACGTTGGAACATATTTCCAGCCTGGGCATCAATGTCAACTATGGCAAGAGCCAGTTAGCGCCAAAACAGTCCATCGAGTACATCGGACTGTTGCTCAATTCAAGGAGCATAGCTCACGATCAATCTTAGGGTTAAGTGTGATTTAAACATGCGATTCTACAATGGCTCTTTAATTTCTAACACAGCTACGTACAAAGGGTTTTACGAGTGTCTTAGCCGCCTGACGATGCTTTTGGGAAATGCATTCCAGGCCACTTCATGTATAGTTGAATGCCATGGCACCGTCACACTTGAATCAGGGTGATGCATCGGTTTTGTCGGCTACTCCGCCCATGGTGACGAGTCAGCTTCCTAAAAAAGGGGGTCCGGATGGGGGTTCTACCATCACAACACGTGGTGGTAACGACGGACACTTTGCTAACCGGTTGGGGAGCTGTCTGTCAGCACTGGCCAGCTTAAGGAGTGTGGTCACGACCACATCAGTCGGACCACATCAATGTGCTCGAACTCTGAGCAGTATTTTTAGCACTGAGGCACTTTTTGCAGAGGACCTGGGGGATGCACAGTTGGTATGTCCAGTGCGTGCGCTGTGACGCTCTGTCAAAGCTACCACTTCCATCAGACGTACAGGGCAACTCTTTGTTTGCTACAGTAAAACTAAAGGGAAAGCAACCTTGGCTCAGTGCCTCTCCCGTTGGGTAGCGAAGGCGATAGCTACAGCTTATGAGGCTAGTGCTAGGCCGCTGCCTATGAATATTCAGGGTAGGTCAACAAGAAGTATGGCTACTTCATGGGCAGCCCTGGAAGGTGTACCGCCTAAGGATATTTTTGAGGCGGCGACGAGGCAGCCCCCTGCACATTCTCAAGGTTTTATCACGTCAATGTGGCGCCGGGTTCAACAGTTGGATCAGCCGTCCTGCCAGCGGCCTTGGCATCCACTTAAAGGTATGACTATCCCTTGTGACGTTGTTGGTATTAGTCATCCGTGTTGACGACCCTAATGGCCGCAGGAACAAAATAGAATTAAGGTTACGACTGTAGCCACGGTTCTATGAGTTCCGCATGACCATTAGGGGTCATGGTCACTCAAGGTTCTGAGGACTTACGCATTGATGTGCCTCCCTTTATAGGGAGGAATTACGTCACTACGTGTAGGTCATGTCCATGACAGATGTTGGTATAAAAGTCTCGATGCATCTGGCACCTAGAAGGATTTGTGTTGACGACCCTAATGGTCATTCGGAACTCATAGAACCGTGGTTAGTCGTAACCTTCGTTAGCTAGCTAAAAACTTTTATTTTCTGAGCAATTTTTATGTTAGCATATTTTTATGTTCACTTTAGTGTCTATTATGCACTAATATTTGTTATTAATTACACAAATTGCATTTACAGGTGCTATTATGTATTACGCAGAAATAATGTTTAACAAAGATAAAATATTATTTTTGTAATATAATCAAAGTCCATTCAGTAGTCAGAGAAGGCATCCTCTGCATTCTATAACACATTATAGAAATCATTAATCTGATTTCTATCATTTCTTCATCAGAAATGCTTAACAAGCAAAAATGTTTTGTTTTTTTATATATATTTTCTTTAAATTATATTTCAGGTTTTTTGAGTTGGTATATTACATACGTTAAGCATTTTAGAATGCTCTCCAAGATAAATGGAATATAGTTAGTTACCCATCTACAAAAATCTATAGATTAAGAGAATCATTATTTGAAAGAGCTCAAAGTATTTGGTAACAGATGTGAAATGTATGGTTGCTTATTTTATAATTTGCTGATTTATGTTAATCTACTTTAGTACAGCATGTTTTCTTCTGCCAAAAAAAATCATGATGTCTATTTAAAGGACAACAAACCTAACCCAGCCTTAAACAGAAATCTTTTGTTCAGAAGTATGCAGAGACAGAGGGTGGGACTTGGAGGCATGAAATAAAGTACTCATGGGCATAGTTTTTTATTGTTTTTAGCATCTTCCTCTGTTAGAAGTAATATTAAAATCATTCATGCTCTGTTCAACTGTATTGTTCTTTCAAAAATGCAAACTAAAAACAGCAATGCAAACTCAATCTGCATATTAATTTTAATTATTTGGGATTATTCATAAATTATTTAATGATAATTTAATACCATATTTTTATTAAATGTGTTAATTATAGATGTGGTTTGTGAATGCATTTTTGCTGAAATACTGAAAATAAATTTACTGTAGATATATATTTTTATATAATTCAGTTACAAAAAATTTATTTAAACAATACACATACATATACATAAATGACTTGCATACCATAAACACAATTTTTAATGATAATGGTAATGCTGAAAATAGTGTGGAAATTCAAAGAACAGTGCATTATTTGACCTGTCATAGCAGTGCTTTTCAATCAAAATAGTACTGTACCAGAGGCATGTTCTCCCGTAAGCCAAAGGAAGCCAAGCTTCTCCAAAATTCTGATGTATATATTTGTTTTACCTTGTGACTCATCTCTCTGTATTTCATGTCATAATCTCCCTTAATTTTAACAATTCATCCCTCAGTGAAAGAATTTTAGTGAAAACACCTCTGTCTCCCCATGTATTTTAATGCTGCCTGGCCTTTAAAAAAAAGCATTGCAGTGGCTGCGGCATCATGTTGTTATACGCCCCTCTAGGGATTCTAGAAGCATTTGGCATTGCTTGCTTTTTTTTTGAGAATGAGAAATCACTGTTGAGTACAGCTCAACAGTAAATGGGCAAGTTGCATTGTAAAGGATGGGATGCCAGTCTGAATTTATTAGAACAAATGCATGCATCTTGCCCCACAGAAAATTATTAGCTAGCTAACAACATGGTTTTGCTTAATATTAGCCTACGTTACTGATTTACAACTTGAATAGAAAATTGAAATTTAGATTACCTTGAAGACCAGCTACAAAAGGAAAAGGAAGCTTGAAGAAATATAAATTAGACATTGCACAACAGACATTAGACAACAGAAAATAGACGTTGTTACCATGTACTCGTATGAGCATATTGAACTGAAATGGGATATATGAACTGAAAGCTGAATGGACCTGGATGAATTCAAATATAGCTGAACAGAATTTATTCAGTGTCATTTAAAATTTTCCTTATGAAAAAACCATGACAGCACTTTAGCAATAATTTCAAAAGCATGTATATATTATACCTATGAATGAGGGACTCGTGATTTGACAGGTTTCTAAGAATAAATTAGGAACCAGAAAGAAAATCACATTCATATATTCAATCATATATTTCACCAGTGAAATAAAGCCAATAGGTAAGCCAACTCTATTTGTACATACAGCTGAGTCTTATAGGCTATTACATGCATTACTAGCTAATGTTATAATGTGAGAAAATGATGCAAAAGTGAGTTTTATGAGCGAAAACAGTTTATTTGTTGTGAAATATATGATTATATTATGATTTACAGCAGTGCACAATTTAGCCATTTTGGATCGATTTGGAGACACTAAGAGAACAACAGGGCACACTGCCTACATTTCGCATTATAGATTTTAGTTCTGCCTATGACCCTCAGATTTTGCACACTTGTGGACTATATGATCCAGGAAATGTATAGTTTTACCTGTTTTACCAACCTGGTCTCACAGCCCATTCATATATATAGATATACATGTAATTCTTTTTTTTCCCCCCTTTTTTTTTTCTTTCTGAATTTTAGGTTGCTTCATATTTATCACTATATACTGTTAATATTACTTTAGTCTCTCAGTAATGAAATTTGTTTTATTTCCCAAAAGTCATTTCAGCCAACTGTGGTGCGCACTATTTTACTCAGATGGCTTCCTGTCATCTTTGGAGATGATTCCCCTGCTTTCTTCAAATTAAGCTTTGTAAGTGAATAAATTTCTTGCCTGTATACATTTTAAAGGGCCACTTCGATATAAGCTCATTTGGTACAGAATTATTTCTATTTGTACGTCTCAAATATGTGGCAAAGCTGAATGTATACACTCGTAGACAGAGAAATGTAGACAGGTCAGCAGGGCTACATTTTTCAAGACTTAAAGTACTATTTCAAGGATGAACATGCTTTTAGATTAGATAGTAGCCTACTTTATTCATCCCGAAGGAAATTGCATTGCCATTGTATTGCATTGCATTTGTCATTCATCAGGGTGCATTGGCCCACCTTAACAAGACACACAAAAGTTGGTTGTTTTTAGTCACTTATTTGGGTTTTTGCTGATAGCATCAGTGAGATAATCATATTAACACCAACTGACAAGCAGCTCTTAATTCATGGATTACTATGCTCTAAACCAATTAAAGTTAAGTACCAACAGCTTGACAATATCCTTCATTAGCATTTATCATTTGCAGTGAATTCAACTCAACTAGTTAAGTTAAAACAACTACTCTTAAATTATATATTTGAGTAATGACTACCTGTACTTTACTTAAAAGGTTGCTTCCATTCAGTGTCAAGACAACATTTAACTGAACTGTACAGGTTTTGGGAGATGTCATAACTTAAGTGAGGCAATGAGTTTACTCAACTTTTCTGAGTAAACTGAACTTATCAGTGTGGTGGTGGGTGATCACTTGACCTTTATCATTTTGGATTTAACTTAGCAGGGTATTCCCTGCCTTATTGCACAATCAGGCACCTTGTGTCTTATTACATCAGCTGCACAAATCCTGACATCTAGCCAATGTCTTGACCCCTTGGGTAGTCCTATAGCACAATAACTACACCTCAATGAATGATTGGCTGACTACACACATTTCATACCACACATGATAAAGTGCAACAAATTGACAAATTGAGGCTATAGAGCAGGGGTGTCCAAACTACGGCCCGCGGGCCAATTGCGGCCCTTGAAGCGTTTTAAAGCGGCCCTCGAGACATTTCAGAAGAATTATTAAATCTGGCCCGCTGCTACAAATGACAAAAAAAAAATGCTGTTGTTTTTTTAACACTAGGGGGGCAGTATAAAAAAGCCCAACTCTAAAAACAGATCAGCAGTTTGCGCCCCCCCAAACAAAAAATTATCTTAAGCATTAGCTAGCCAACGTTCCTGTAGCCTACAAATCGTGTTCTTATCAACATGGCGACTGCAAAGAATCGAAAGGTGGATAGTGAATGTAGGAAATTCCAGCTACGATGGCAAAATTAATACTTTTTCAGAGTACAGAGGCAAGTGTGTGTTTAATTTGCCAGGAATCAGTAGCGTTGATGAAAATAATTTAACGTTAAGAGACATTATGAAACGAAACATAATGCGTCTTTTAAGGCATATACTGGAGCAGCCAGAGAAGAGAAATCAAAGCAGTTGGCGACAAGCCTATCATTGCAACAAACCCAGTTTTTTCGTGCTAAGCAAACGCAGCAGAATGCTACCAGGGCTAGCTACGAGGTGGCTAAGCTAATAGCGAAGTATGGAAAGGCCTTTGTAGAGGGTGATTTTATTGTGATTTAAATTGTGGAGATTGTATGCCCAGAAAAGAAACAATACTTCTGCAATGTTAGTGTTGCGAGAAACACAGTGGGCCGGCAAATCGAGGATTTATCAGCTAACATCAAGGCGCAAATATCAGACAAAGCTCCGTTGTTTCTTTTCTATTCAATTGCTGTATTATACACCAGGAAGCATTATGCGCTAAAGTCACGAAACTGGGCGATGTCATGAATACAGTCGTGAAAACTATTAACATAATTTGTGCGAAAGCACTCAATCACAGAGAATTTCGAGCATTCCTGTCTGAAATGGATACAGAATATGGGGACGTGATCTACCACTCTGATATACTCTCACATATGTGAGCAAACATTTTCCCTGATGACGCTAAACAAGAGCCGTTTGCGATCAAAGATAACAGACAGTCACCTTTGCGATGTCCTGCGAATCGCATCTACAAACCTCACGCCCGACATCACAGTGATTCTTCAGTCCAAGGCACAACAACACTGTTCTCATTAGAAGTGACACTGGTGAGTGAAATTATTAAAATCTCTTCAAGCTCGCCTTTTAATAGGCTATTATACTATTTGCCTAATTTAAATAGAAATCTAAGTGATGTTGGCAACTGTATGCCACATGTCTGAGCGCACTTGTATTTATTTTACACACACACGCACACACATATATATATATAGGCTAATAGCCTGTGGCCCGTGGTAGTCATCATTTTTCTCCATCTGGCCCTCAGTGAAAAAAGTTTGGACACCCCTGCTATAGAGGATACCACATTATGTTGGTGTCCTGTCCATGGTCTTACTGCTATCACCCCCAACTGTTGGAATCTAGCCACATTAGCGGTATATCAACATCATACTCAATTGGGAAAGATAACTGTAAGCAACTGAATATATAGTTTACATTTTCAAGATTGTAGAATATTTAAAAACCTTTGTCCTAATTTCACAAGAAATGCATAAGATTGCGTAAAAGTTATACATTTACATGACTTATTGAATGAACTGTGTCAGTTCTATCACTTTGTATATATTCTACCTATTATATTCACAAAACAAATTTCTTGCTAAATTTGTAGTCCCAAATATAAAACTTGAATATTTTTCTTCAGTGTTTGGTGTTGTGTCCATAGAGACTTTATAGAGATATTATGACCATCATAATTCTTCTGTGGCTCCATCCTCATGTCTTATTCATTTTCACACCATGTTTTCCTCAGGGATAAATTAGATATCTAAGACATTTGTGATCTTGGTACAGGTTGAATGCAGTTTGCACTCTTTTAAACTATGCAATATTTTTTATTTAACATTTCTTCCCCAGATCCTTCAGGAATAAGCTGTCAGGTGAAATTGCCCTAAACATCAAAGGTACATGCCCCTTCAATTCAAGCTCCTCAGTTCTAGATTCTTGTCCAATTATGCAAAATTAGGACTCTATTATATCATATTTGTTCTAGCTGCAGTATACTTCAAATTGCCTCGGGCACAGCTTGTAAAATTGTAAGAATTTCTCAGAGTAATTTGGGACAGTAAAATACACGTAAAAGCAATGATGTAAATTATCTTTTACATACATCTAATTGAAAACAGTACAAAGAACCTTTACCTTGTCAACTTTATTGATTCTTGTAAATATATGCTAATTCCGAATTTGATGCCTGCAACACGATCCAAAAAAGTTAGGACGGGCAAAAAAAGACTGGATGATAGTCATAATGACAGGGCGGCAGTGTAGTACAGTGGTTAAGGAACTGGGTTTGTAACTGAAAGGTCGCAGGTTCGAGTCCCACGTAGGACACTGCCGTTGTACCCCTGAGCAAGGTACTTCACCTGAATTGCTTCAGTATATATCCAGCTGTAAATGGATACTATGTATAAATGCAAAAATGCTGTGTAAGTCGCTCTGGATAAGAGCGTCTGCTAAATGCCTATAATGTAATGTAATAATAGAAAACACCTGTTTAACTGTTTGGAACATTCCACAGGTAAACAGGTGATGCTATCATGACTGGGTATAAAAGGATATCAAAAGACTCTTGATGTCTTATTTTCAGGTACTCTAACAAGTGATAATATAACCTCTCTGTATTTGAATGGATCTCTATGGGAATTTGGGGTGGGACTAGATTAAGCTGTAAATTTTTAGGCAATTGTACAGTATATAAATTAATAAATATGTTCCCAAAACCTCTGGATCAAAACAATCATTGTTTCACAAACTGCTACACATAATTCAATTTTACCAAATTTTTTTGGTCCCTAAATCACCTTGGTTTTCTACATTGAATTCAATGGGTAGCAAACTTTTTTGCACTCAACATGCACATTAGAGGCTTAGAGGAAGTTTTATTGGCTGTGCTAGCTGTTGTATCTAAGGCTAACAGCGCTAAGGTCAACTATTTTCAAAAATATGACTTCCCTCCTGGCCTTTATAACAGACTGGCGCTTATTTGAAACTGGTGTTAATTGGTAGCTTGACGGTATTTCTTACATAGACAAGAAAGGACGGGCAAAGTGATTTGCTACTTTTTTTATTTTCATCATGTATTTGAGTAATAACACAAGTTTTCCTTTGGTTTCCTTTGGTTTGACGTAAGCTTGGACTTCTCAAACTTTTTCTATTTCTCCGAAAATATGTAGCCTGATGTAGCAGTTGTCAAATGATAAGGTAATTTGTATAATATAGTATCAAATAATAATAGCCTTCCCCAATAGGGATGACTTGCATAGACTTTAGCACAATTTTACATTACATGCATTTAGCAGATGCTCTTATCTAGAGCTTACACAGCTTTTTGCTCTTTTAAATTGAATACATTTTTACAGCTGGATATGTACTGAAGCTATTCAGGTTAAGTAACTTGCTCAAGGGTACAACGGCAGTGTCTTAGCTGGGAATCGAACCTGCAACCTTTAGGTTACAGGCCAGTTTCTTAACCATTATATTACAGTGCCGCCTCGCCCCTTTCTTGCCAACTGCTGACTATTTTCTCTGTTTATAAGTTTTACTGATACAAATGCCACATCAGGGTGCTATGATAGGATTTGTCATTGCCAGCTTTAGGCCTGCTACAGACAGCACTTTTCAGCAAGGTGGACCGTTAATAATTAGACGCCATTGTTACGCCATCACAAGAACTTTAAAATGAGTTCTAACCCATCCTATTCCATAACCTTTTCCATTAATTTATTTGGCCTGAACGCTGGACCGGAAACAAAACAATGAAAAATCATTTGTTATATCCTAATCCTGTCATGGTTTTCCCTTCCCTTCCTCTAATTCCACGCCTCATCTTTTTTTGGTCTATCAGATTTTTTCTCCGCATTCCCTTGCGGGATTTTCCTTTCGCCCAGGTGATTATCTGGTTCACCTGTCGCCCGCGTCAGGAGGTATTTAAACCCCTGAGTTCCGCTTCCTGGCGCTTCTTTATCATGTCGTGCCTTCACGTATGTATTGTTGTTTGTTTCCTCTGCTCGCACTTAAAAGATTGTTATTCTTTATTCGCGTAGTGGAGCTATACCCAGATAACTACTAGAAGCTCAGGGAAATTAGTTTAGGTTTTTCCCTCTTTTCACTTCTCCGTTTCTACTCCCGCTATCTTTGTTGTTAGAGGGCGTGAGCGTTATTTTATTTTCATTTGTTTCACCAGTTATCGGGCGTTATAGTCACGTTCCGAGGGTGCCTTTGTTTTTGCTGTTCTTCTGGCTATCGGTATTAGTATCGCCCGTGTTTACGTGGCTATCCCGGTTTACAAGGGTGTTTTTGGTTTCGGCTACGGCTGGGAGGTTTTTTCATTCTTTCTTTTCTTTCATCGCGTTTGGCTCATCGTTGTACCACTACAACGCCCTTACAAATCCCTGCTCCAAATACAAACGCCACACTTGGAATCAACTTCAGAACTTTTGTGAGATTTCTTGTGCATGAAATAATGATTTGATGACACACAGCTGGCCAGCAGCCAATTGTTAAATTACTTTTATAAACTATGAACAACTGTGTATAAAAAATATATAACCTCATTGTTTAACTTAAAATCCGGAATAGACCCAAAATAACGAGCCAAAACAACTAAAAAAGGTGTCACTGCCAAAATACTTACTAAATGCACTGTACATGCATGCAAGAAAGAGAGCACATAGATTCCCTTTCATCTCCCGTGCAATCACAGGTGGCAGGTGCCCCATCAGACTTCCAAAAACAGCTTGGGGGTGGAGCCAGCATGTAACCATGCATCTCCCTTCAATGACAAGCTTCCAGACTGCTGGCTACCACAATACATATGCACAGACAAAAAGTCTGCTTTGTCTTTGATTTGAAATGGCTAGGCCTTTTCAGTTTCCGTTGCTTTTATATAGTCCATCCATGTGAGCCAAATACAAGAGAAGCGGACTACATGACTGAGGCAAAATTCATGACTAAGGCATGCAGAATTCTCACACAACCAACGTTACCTATCTGTCACAATTGTAAATTACTTGATCGTATTAACATGATCAATTGAATTGGAGATATTCATTGATAATTGTATTACTGGACACCCTTTTCTGAGCCCAGGATGAGTGGCAGTATAACTTCAAAGGATACTAGCACATAAGAATGGAGGTTGTTCAGAACAAAAATGTTTATACCTTTGACAGTTACTGATTATGATTACTTTCATAACTTTTAGCAGGTTACTCTCATTTTGTACCTACAAAGCTAAACTTTAGTTAAGCAAAAAATACAAGTAGAATTAATGGGTACCTCATAAAATATTTTATGTTCTCCTTCTGCTTTCAAATTATGACTCATTTTTAGTGACCCGCTGTTTTTTCCCCCCCTCTTCGTCAACTGTTGGATCTGTTGTAGCCCTTCTTCATAAGAAAAAACTTCTGGCCTTCCAACACTATATTTTCATAATATCACTATGACATACCCATTTGTATAATTCTGATAGCATTTCAAGTTTTTAATCAATGGAGCATGCATGTGACTCAATTCCATTTAATGCTCACCTTTCTGCATCAGTGATAATTAGTTGCTTGATAAGGTATAATTGCATATGCTACTTCTGGTTTTATATCTCATTTAGTTGACCAGTCAGTTCATAACTTGGAGGTTAATATTTTAGAGGTTCTGTAATTTAATGATGCAGTGTATGAAATATGTCTTTATAATTGGATAGTGGCATAAATAATCTTTATTTAGTGCATTTTCTAACATTAATGGCAGAACATGCTAGCTTTCTTATGTTGAAAATATAATCCTTTGTTGGCAAATCCTTGGATTGCTATACTGATACACTCAAATAGGTACATGTTGAAAATATTAACCCTAAGGTATGGAACAGAATGCCATATGAATGAATTAAATGGAATATAAATTTCATTATGAGAAGTGCTATTATTTATTTCTGTGGTAGAAGAACTTACTAATAGGATTGCATTTGGGCTTTGCTTTTGCATTTGCACTCCAGAGTTTGAAGAGTTTTGTCTCATCACATGCACCCTGTGAAATATCCCTGGATCTGCCACCAAAATATTTTGACTTTCATAAAGTGCACATGGGGGCCCTGAAGAGGAGGGTGAAGAAGGATGTGGCATTTCCTAAAAGTCCAATGCAGGGAGCACCCATTTCTTATTTAAATGAGCATGTTTCAAAGAGCCTGCTCAAAATGCCGTTTAATGATTTTTCTACATGGAATATTTCACCCCATTACACTGAGACAGCAATTAATATTGTATGCTTTGTTGATAATCTTCCCACAAGAAATTACCCAGCTGTAAAGTGTGCCTGAAGTGGTCTCCTCCTCTCCATTTTAGAGCGTGCCTTTAAGTGCATTCAGACTCATCCATGTATTTTTATCATTCTCCCTTTCTGTTTATTCCAGGGCTAGTTGTTCTCATTTAAAAATCAATCAACAATCTTTTCATCTGGTTGAGGGGAAATTGCTTGTAGTTCTAAGGTACTTGCTATGAGGCTTATTGCCATTTGTTGCACACATGAACAGGGTGAAAGAGGCAGGAAAGGATTACGGCAGTTGGCAAGTGATGCAATAGTAGATAGTAAAGCTGTTGCATTCTGTACATGTTTGTCATTCATTATTTCTTCTATATTGGGTGACAGTCATGTGGAATTTTCACTTAATTGCAATTATCCACAAGAAGCATTGGTATTAAGATAAATAAATTGGTTGACAGTGTCATAATTATTTTATAAGTTCACAGTCCATCTACTTGTCTACTATTATTTGCCTTGATCAGATATCAAATTAATCAAATCCTAAGCTGCAGTATCAAACCCAATTCACACTGAGAAAAACAGAAAGGCTCTTCTCCTCCGTAGATATTGGCAACGACATCCAGCCATAAAATCTGTTTGTCTCGATCACATTGACGCTTGAATATGATTTCAGACCATAAGTAGTTGCATTAAGCTTTCATTAGGTGACTGAATAAAGAAAATAAATCCTATAAATTCTAGGCTTGCCAGACCAAACTCCAGATCATCTGCACTGTCCACCATGTCAAATCTCCAGTGTAAACAAACTTTTAAATGTTCACTTTTAATGACATAGACTCTAGACAATCCTGTTCAGCAATGTACAGAAGTACTAATAAATAATAATTGTAATAATAACACTAACAATAAGCAACTCTTTCACCTTGAGATCCAGCAGGAAACATAATTTCTAGGCTTAGATCCCAACTGAATGCTGTGATACCTTTACATACATTTATTATTATTTTTGATCTGCTATTTATCCTAAAAATGCAGGATGAGAGAGATTTGAGGCCTACCCACTCCGGATGCATTTTTTCAGTTCTATCACAGGGTTAAACCATAGTTAGGAAAATTAAAGACCAGAGATGCCTTGACCAAGTTATTATGACTTAATTTACTTTAAAGGATGTCCCTTGTCCCTGGGTTTTTTGTTCACCCAATTTGGAAGGTCAAGTACTGGTAGGCCTGTTACTTTGCAGCTACAGCTCTGCTCAACTTACACAACTTGTACATGTAGATTAGGTACCTGTTAGACCAGAGGAAATGCCCTTCTTTGATGAGGTAATGTAATAAAATGAACAGCATGCTTATTGAATCTCCCTCCCTGGACAATTGACAGACAGAAGTTCTGCATGCCACTCAACAACCTTATCTTTTTGACAGATTGCTGTTATTCTGCATATACAACTAATTTTAGTATTGTTTTTACTTACACACATGCTGAATACTCTGAAACCCTTTTTCTTTATACATGTTGCTAATGTGTCTGTTTAATACTGTTATAGGATGGGATCCCACCATAGAAGGTAGGAGAGTTCAGGGGTGGTGGTCAAATCCTTTGTTGTTAATTGTTGTGGGAGGGTGAACTCCTTACTGCTGCTTGTCTGCACAATGACTGCATACATTTCCAGTTCATTGCAAAAGTAAAAGGTTCATTATTTCTCACTTTATATGCTGTAAAACATATTACTTCATATTGATGTAATAAAAAATTAGTGAAGACATTCCTTTCTGGTGTGAAAACTGCCTTTTACTTTTCATGACCTTAAATTGTAGACCATGAAAAAATCTCATGAAAACGTTTTTTTCACAGGTTTCAAACAAAGTGTTAAATCTGGCTTCTTTTGTTTCAAGCCATGAGGCTAAGTGTGAGCTCTGGTCGATTCCGACCTGTTTTATTTCTTAGCTGCAATAGTTCGCCAAGACAAATGAGCTGAAATTCTTTCAGGTCATGTTCATATTGATTTCCCCAGAATATTCATTAGACAGAAAGGGAAAGATTTAGGGTAGTTCCATCAGAAAGCAGCCATGATAGGCACCCAAGCGAGAGCCACAGTAAAAAATAAAAAATAAACCAAATTATTGATCAGGGTGGCAAATGAGATTAGATTTGTATAAAGTTATTTTCAGCCCTTCACATTTTGACAGTTGACTTCTAATTCAATGAGGTGCATATCTGTTTTAGGTGAGTTTTGCCTCAGCTTTTGCACTTTTAATTTCAGTAAGGTGTTACGTATCTCCAAAAAAACATTTTCAATTTAGAAAAATGCCAAGTTACTCACACAAACAAAGCACTACTATAAGTCAATAATTAAAACTGGCAAAATCTACAGGTTGTCATGGATCATGCCTTCCTTCCCTTATCTTCCCTTACCCCTTTTTTATTATTTTTGTCCTTTACCGTAATCTATCGGGTTTTGCTTTCGCCTCTGTGATTAGTGAGTTCACCTGCCATTTATTTCCGCTCACTACTTATACCCCGTTTCCTTCCTTTCTCGTTGCTTCCATGTTATTTCACGTAACATTCGAGCCGGTAAAAAAGGTATAGGAAGTTGTGCTGCTACCGACCGCTTTGCTTCTCAACGCGGGACTTGTTAGCAGTACAATTTAGAAAGAAAGCAAAGTGATTTTTTTGCTCTTATTTCAGAGCTGAGGTTTTTTTTGTTTCTTTTGTTTTCCACTCATACCTACGAGTGCTCTTACCCTAAGTCTTAGGGGTCTTTTGAGTTCCTCTTTTCTTTTTTTTTGTTCACTCCACAAACGGGAGTTAGATAAGCGTTACTGCTTATTTCTTTGTTTTGCTCGGATATCGAGTTCCTCATTTTTATCGCAAGGTTATTTGTGTTCTCTTTATTTTCTCCTATTCCACTACGGATTATTGTCCGTCTCAGTGGTGTTCTTTGGAACACTTTAAGATTCCGCAGCTATCGCATCTGGACCTCCAATATTTCCTCCGTGTCTCTGACATAGAGATCCCCAACACAGGTATTATACGTCCTGGGTTTTTTTTGTGTCTAAGAAACGTCTTTCTTCGACACAAAAAAAACCCAGGATGTATAATACCTGTGTTAATACTAGTTGATACACGCTTCGCCCTTGTATCAACTACCACGGTCTGAACTCCATCACAGTTTACAACAAGTATCCACTGCCTCTTATTAACTCTGTCTTTGAACCCCTCCATGGAGCCTCCATCTTCTTCAAACTGGACCTCTGTAAGGCCTACCACCTGGTCAAAATCCGGGAGGGGGACAAATGGAAGACAGCGTTTAACACGCCCCTGGGACACTTTGAATACCCGGTCGTCCCATTCGGGCTTACTAACACCGCAGCAGCGTTCCAGGCCCTAATTAATGACGTCCTCCGAAACCTTCCCAATCGTTCCGTATTTGTCTACTGGACGATATTTCAATTTTTTCCAAGAATCCTGAAGAGCACGTCCTACATGTTCGACAGGTTCTCCAACGCCTCCTAGTTCGTGAAAGCAGAAAAATGTGAGTTTTATGTCACTTCAGTCTCCTTTCCAGGATTCATCATCGAGAGTGGGAGAGTCCGACCAGACCCCAGTAAAATCCGGGCAGTAGCAGAGTGGCTACAACCTTACCTCTCGCAAACTGCTCCAGCAGTTTCTTGAGTTGCTTATTTTTACCACCACTTCATCAGAGGCTACAGTCAGGTTGCCACTCCCCTTACCAACCTCACCTCCACCTCTGTCCCTTTCACTTGATTCCCTGAAGCTAACGCTGCTTTTATCAGTCTCAAGTCTAGGTTCACCTTCGCTTTTGTTTTGATTCACTCTGACCCCAGTCGCCAGTTTGTTGTCGAGGTTGACGCCTCCAATTCAGGAGTTGGCTCTGTCCTATCCCAGCGCTCGGCGGAAGACCAAAACCTACATCCGTGTTCATTCTTTTCTCGCCGGGCGTAACTACGACGTCGGCAAACTGAGAACTTCTGGCGGTCAAACTCGCCCTGGAGGAATGGAGGCATTAGCTGGAGGGGGTGGAGTTTCCATTCATTGTCTGGACTGATCACAAGAACCTATCGCACATCCAGTCTGCCAAACATTTCACCTCCCTCCAGGCCCACTGGGCACTTATTTTGACCATTTTAACTTTTCCATTACTTGCAGACCCGGTTCCCGCAAAACACCAAACTGGTCCCACCTTTATTACCCGGAAGCCCTGCCTGTCCTGACTCCATTGTCCTTCCATCCTGTGTGGTGGCTGCAGTTACATGGGAGATAGAGGGCATTATCAGAACCGCTCAAGTAACCCAACCGGTCCCCAGAACCAATCCCGATTCACGCCTGTTTGTTCTGTACTCTGTTCGCTCCCAGGTCCTACAGTGGGCTCACTCCTCCCACTTGTCCTGTCACCCGGGGGTCCAACACACTATCTCTGGTTAGGAGGGGTTTCTGGTGGCCCACCTTGGAGGTGGATACCCATGCCTTCGTTCTCACATGTAACACCTGCGCCAGGTGTAAGGCTTCCCATCAGCCCTCTGCCGGTCTTCTCCATCCCCCTCCTGTCCCGGGACCGTCCTTGGAGTCACATTGGGGTGGAAGCTCCTGGTCTTCCATGTGGTGTGGCTTCACGGGATCCCGGCTGACATCATCTCGGACCGCGGGCCCCAGTTCTCATCCCAGGTATGGAAGGCATTCTGCCACTCCCTGGGGGCTTCCACCAGTTTATCCTCAGGGTACCACCCTCAGACCAATAGCCAGACAGAGAGGGCTAACCAGGACCTGGGAGCGGCCCTATGGTGTGTGACGTCCCAGAACCCCTCCTCCTGGAGCAAGCTTCTTCCCTGGGTGGAGGGTGGAGTACTCCCACAATTCACTCAACAGCTCCGCCACCAGGCTGTCCCCGTTCGAGTGTTCCCAGGGTTACCTGTCTAGGAAGAGGAGGTTTCCTTTCCATTCGTCCAAGCCCATCTTCAGCACTGCAAGAAGGTATGGAAAGACACCCGCACAGCACTTGTCCGTGCCACCACCCACACCCAGCAGCAGGCGGACCTCCACCGCACCGCAGCCCCCCAGGACAGCTGGTCTGGCTTTCCACCTCCAACATTCCCCTTCAGTCCACATCCAAAAAATTCCAAACCTAGTTTATTGACACCATTGAGTCTATTATCAACCCCTTCGTCGTCAAAAAAAAAAAAACTCAAGATTTCCCCAGCCTTCAAGATCTACCCCACCTTCAATGTCTCCCAGCTTAAGCCCTTCTCCTACAGCCCACGCAGCCCCAGATCATAACACTGCCTCCAGAGGCTAGTACAGTGGACACTGCATGACGGGTGCAATGGCAACTTTTTTTTTGGCCAGGCAGTGTACTTTAATGGAACATATCATGATAATTTTTTTAAACAGTGTGACCCACGAATGAATGAACACACGGATAATAATAATAATAATAATAATAATAAAATCCTGAATGACATCCTGCCACCGCTCTTTTCCCCTGCTGACAGATAATTCCCCCTTGGTGTTGATCTCAGACTAACAGTGTACTCGTTTGATCAAAGATATGCGTTTTGTGTCATTTGAAGTTCCATCCAAGTTATCTTTCCCTTCATTGATTAATGTATTAGGTCAACTAATTGTTTTTTATAAGCGTCTCAATTAGCCACTCAACTGTAGGGCTGGCCCCGAACGTTAGAATGGTTCTGAATTCGTTTGGTATATTGACAATCGAATCCTAATTCAGGATTCCGATTATTCTTTTTTTTTTTTTATTATGGCTTGGATAAATACTCGATTCCGATTAACGGGAGGGTGGGCATTAAATCCGCCTGGATATGAAGTAGTGCTGGCAACATTTTAATCACCGTTCTAAATTAATACGGCGTCTACGTTATCTTCTGCCAGTGATATATAGTCGACCCTTTTATGAATGGTAACCATGGCAACACCAACAGCTGATTAATAAAGCAGTTTTGTGGTTAGAGGTGCAGTAATTATTCAGTTTGTAAATATGAACGTAACATTGTAACGTTAAGGCTTTACTTAATGTAATGTAACACTAACGTGAGCAACGCTGGTTGTGAATGTGAGCAAGTTACTTCACAAAGCACGTTAATCTGTGTAGTAAAAAAACATTTTATCCAGCGAAATGCCTTATATGACAAGTTACATCGAACAGTAACAAACTCTGTAGCCTATCTATAGTAGGCTATATTTTCAGATGTTCCCATCTCATGATGCTAATCTGAAATGCAATTTCCTTAGCCTAGGCTGTTTAAAATAGGCTGCGTGACCAAAGCATTTTTAAAAAGCAAGACGGGGAGAAGGAGAAAAATCG
Organism: Ilyophis sp. 1 JC-2022; assembly: GCA_022702515.1. Classification (NCBI taxonomy): domain Eukaryota; kingdom Metazoa; phylum Chordata; class Actinopteri; order Anguilliformes; family Synaphobranchidae; genus Ilyophis; species Ilyophis sp. 1 JC-2022. The sequence continues at coordinate 35,791,780 of CM040405.1, read as the reverse complement.
AGTTGCGGTTTCATGCAATTTTCTTAAATAATGTAACTAATGACAAAAATAACCAAAATTTGTGCTGATTTCATGGTATAAAGTTCAGAAGGAACCATTTCATAAAATAAAATAAAAAATGTATTAATTAAATAACTATAGGCTACTGATCTGCAGATTTTATAGTGACTTAATAAAATTAAATGCACTAAAATAGAATTTTGGAAATAACTTGTAATAAGTAAAAAACTTGTGTTAGTTGATCCTTTCAAAAAACGGGCATATGAAATTTGAAACCCTTCATTCATGGCTAGGCTATACAATCTCGCCCCCCACTGGATCTATAATGATCCAGTAATGAGCTTTCGGTTATGAAAGAGAATTAATAGGCCTACGGTATTTCTAATTTTTAAACGTGTTTTTGTGAGAACGAACGTTCTGAGCTTCGTTCGGAAACACTAACGAATGTCTGAAGCCTTAAAAATGGCATTCGGGCCAGGCCTACTCAACTGTATAATTAATTTTTTCTCAATTGTATCATTAGTCACTAGATTGTTCCCTACGACTGCTTACAGGGCCCACTAGAGCAGGGATGGCCTCCCGAAAAGACCTGTAGTTGCCCATCCCTGCACTAGAGGATAACAGTTGAATAACCAGTTTAAATCCATGTCACGTGATTGAGATAAACTGGTGGCCATAGTTATAAATATATGTTCATGAGTAACTACACTAAAATAAGAGCCTTCTGTTTGGCACATCACTTTTAGCATTTTGCAAAGTACGGGTTTGCACCCTTTGCCATTGACTGCATGTGAACTAATGCCAGAGCTAAATGTGGTCCGTGGACCATGGAACAATGAATAAATTACCATAGCATGAGTAAAGCCACTTCAAACTTGCAGGGTAAAAAGTGTTCCAAAATGGGCCACCTCACATGTGATTGTGACTCCTCTTGATAATTGGGTGTCTGATCTGCCTGTGCGAGTTTGAGAATTCACAACTCAGCTTGAGAATTGCAGAAGAAAGTCTGCATGCATGTTTACCCTCAAGCTCAGGACATTACATCAATGGGAACGCTTACACTTCTGACAGAGCACTCCAAATTGGGAAGAAAATATGTGAACTAAATACTTAAATAGCCCTCCTATTATGTTTGGGGTCAATTTGACCGCATTCAGTCTTTGACATCTCTTAAAAACCAGTTAACCTCATTTTTCTATCTTGTATGACTTTTCCTCATTTGGAGGGATTCAATAGTAAACATTCAATAAACGTAATGCTTTCAAAAAGTTTTCAAGTCTTTGTATACAAAGGTGTTGTGTGGGATCATCTTGACCCCAGGCTCTGTAGCTGTATAACACATAAGAAAATATAAAACCTTTTTATTCCAGCTCTAAAATATTTTATAATATTTAAGGATAAAAGGCTAGGCAATTGCTAGACAGTAAGAACGCGACACACAAGGTGTCAAGGTTTTTCAATTACAATAATTTTGTAATTGTGCTCAATTTGATCCCAAATATAAAAGGCACCATAAAATTTCAACATAGGAGGTAAACATTATACTGTGCATTCACATTAAATGAATAGATAAATGCACAAAAAAGTTAAAAAATACATATTTAAACATTTCATAAATAATTACATTTAGTACTCCAGTTAAATCTGTTTTTCTAGGATGCTATTTGTTCAAGATTAATCACACACACTAGTTCAGGCACATGTTTACTCACCTAACAAGGATGAAATCAGGGAAATACCTTAAAGGGGCAGTACACCCAAAAATACATTTTTGAGTTTCTACATACCCGGAGTGCTATCTATCCATCCAGGTAGTTTCACTGGCTAGTTTTGTAGATATCCACTGCAGCTCACCTTGATATCACCATGATAGAATGGACCTCAATGGGTCCAAAGTTTGTCGTGCTCAAAGCACCAAAAATGTTAATTCGAAAAAAACGGCTTTACTGATATAATGACACAGTTACTCAGGAACATCCACAGACCTTGTTGTGCATGATTTTGTCTAATTCTACATAAGTATGCCAACTGTGTATCCGCGCAAAGTATAAACCAAAGTATGCCAGTATTCTAGGTCATACTGTGTTGACATAAGCCCCAAAATACTGGCGTGCTTTGGTTAAGACTGTGCGTATAACAGTTGGCTTCTCCAGTTCCCTTTTTGTATGTTGTAATGTAAAGTGCAGGCTTATTCTCTAAATATTTAGCATATAAAGGTGGTATGGATTGGGCTTTTGCTTTGTGGACAAGGCAGATTTACATGCAATACATCAGTTTCCATATCAAATGTATTATTCTGTAAAAAATAATGTACACACTGCTGTGAGTATAAATACATATAAAAGGTTTGTACACCAAGCTTCTGAAATACTGTAAATATAATTTTGCCTAATCCCAAATATGCTGGCTCTAAAATGTCAAAGGCAGCTTCCTCTGTGTTCTAGTTTTGTTCTCATAAAGCCCAATACTATATCCCATGGATGCTGAATGATGCTGGCCATGATAAGATCAGCAGCTTGTGGTGTAATACAGTAACTGCTTACAGAAATTGGTGGAAACCGGGAGAGCAGCAGTTAATCGGATTAGGAAACAGTCTATCATAGAGCAGCTGTCTCTGGCCTTTGGCAGATTTCTTCTTATCATTGTGTATGGCAAACAGAGATTATAGACAAATCTAATGAGAGTTGAACTAATAAGCAGATAGAAACAGAGGATCTGATAGCTGTTGTCTTGAAAGGATAGTATTAGTTAATGTAAAATGCATAATAAATATACTCCTGCCATTCCTTCAGATGCTGATGAATGTCAGAGAAAAGAAACTGAAACAGCTGTTGTCCCCCTCAGTGGGAATCAATTTGTAAAACAGATCACAATAAAAACACCCTTTGCTTGCTTTATGATCATCCATTGCGAATGTCCATGCTGCAGTCGACTGCAGATGAATTAGCAGTTTTTAAACATGTGCTGGAAATGTGAAGCCATATAGTGATTTTCTCAATATTGCAAAGTGCTGGAAACATCTGGATATAATATTGATAATAAATGAAGAACAAGACTGCGTTGGCTTCAGTAGAAAGCAGTTTTAAAATAAACGTGCACAACAAGGTCTGTGGATGTGGCTAGATGTAACCGTGTCATTATATTTGTAAAGAGACGTTTTTCAAATATACATTTTTGGTGCTGTGACTGCCACAAACATTGGACCCGTTGAGGTCTGTTCAGTGGATATCTACAAAACTAGTGAGTTCTCAGCTAAACTGCCGATGAATAGATAGCACTGCGGGTATGTAGAAACATATCAAAATTACATTTTTGTATGAACTTCCCTTAAGTTGTGTGACATTTTTATCATTTTTAACTTAAACTTGTTTGGCAATGTGGACAACTGCAGTTTTGTCTTTTCATGAACATTTTGATCCAGTAAAAAAATTGTGGATATCGGATGACTTCATGACCTATGTATTCATGCAGTAGAATAAATTCTCAAAATTATGTGATAGTATTCCTGTTATTTATGGAACTGAGCCAAGTACCCTAAGTTTTATTTTTTTCTTACAGATTCCCAGTAGAAATGTCAACTAAACTCCATTTTAAAATTTCAGTTATAATTTCACATACAAAATAATATATTTTCAGTACATTATAAGCATATAATTAAAACAAGCTACCTGACATTTTATTTTGAAAGAATTGAAACATGGCCCCCTTTGAGAACCACAACAGTCTGAGAGAAAACCCTTAACAATTAGGTTAATATAGAGGACATGAGTGTAATATGACTATACTTATTTATGTTATGGAATCTCAATATCTTTTGAAGATATACACTGCTCCAAATTCATGTGGAGCATTACCGAGTGTCATTGTTCTGCGTTTTCTCCCTGAACATAGAAACGGAAGCAGTGAGCCACAGAATTCATTTTGTCCATGCTCCACTGGAAGAGAACAAATATGCTGAGCTCCAGTAGTTTCGATAGTTTGTTCGGACAACTTTACAGCTTCAAAATAATTTGTCTTTATGTCTTGTGCTGCCAATGTGCTCAACTTTAAGTTTTAGTTCACAAAACCCTGTATAACCAATGTTGTTGTTCATTATTGCTTCAGTTTGCCTAAAATGCTTGTTTTTGATCTAATTTAACAAATTTGATCATTGATGACATGTATTTGTAGTCCCTTTCTCATTCACTGAGATAATGCATTTAATGCTACTTAATTATGAAGAGATATGATAAGAGTTAACAGAGTTAATGAACTTGTTTTGGTGAGCACAGGTCCCTGTTCACTTTGCTTTCACATATCGTCTGCATAAAGAAACTACAAACCGGATTTGGAGTTTAGACAGCACTGATGAAGTGCTGGTGACTTTCACATTTTAAAACTATCTACAAAGCATTGGAAGCTATTATGGAATTTCCACCTGACTAAATCCAATTCCATTTATGTGATTAACCCCTTAGTGCAGATGGCATATTTGGTAAATCATGGGGGTACTCTGTTTAAGGCTTTATAACTCCAGGTGTGAGCATCACATAAACTTGGTAAATGGCTTAAATGAAACAAAACCGGTGTACCATTTTTTGTACAAACTTAGATTTGTTTATTTTCATAATTTAAGGTCAAAATAAAGTGCCGGAAATGCAAGCAAAACTTTGCAAAAAATTCTAAAACATATATATTTCTTCTAAATACTGAGAGCTACATAAGTGAAACAGGTAAAACTACACATTTCCTGGATCATAAACTCCTTGTCCACAAGCATTCAATAATCGCAGGGTGATATACAGAACTACTAAAGCTCTATGACACAAAATATAAGCAGTGTAGCCAGGTGTACCCAGGGTCTCCAAACCTATCCAAATTGGCTAAAATGTGAATAGCTGTAAATCTTAAACTAATCATACATTGCAGTGCAAATCAACCGTTTTGACTAATTTAACTCACCTTTTTATCATTTTCATATGGGAATTATTTTGGATCAGTACAGGGGGGTGGATATCTAGGTGTCCAATAACCTACCCAAAACCTCTCCAAGAAATTATTAAAAAGCCTTTTGTCCTTTATAAAGCATATACATTATCCCTTACGATAACTTAATGGATGAAAACATTGATATTGCACAGTTTCAGTTCAGTGTTTGATGCCTAGTGTGCCATTTTTTCACCATTATCCTTCATATACTGCTTCATCCTGTGCCGTGCCTTCATGGCCAACATGCACTCATCAATGGCACGTTCTTCAGTATGCTCCAAGGATCTGGTCCTGCAGTGGCTTCACTCTGAACAGAGGGCACTGCTGGAGTGGCAGAGGTGGAGGGTCAAGCATGTTATAGGAACAAATTACATAATGCAGAAGCATTATAACACTGTGGTACACACAGCTAAATATGAAATCATTCACTCTTGTACTTCAGTAAACACTTTATTCTGTATGCTACATTATGTTATTTTTTGTTGCGTGCTCTAGGATGGCATTACTCTGTAGTGTGTTTCACAACTGTTGCTTTTTTATTTTATTTATTTTACATTCATCTTGCACACATCTGGACAGTAAATTTGAATACATATTTTCCATTCCCTAAGTGAAAAGCATCACCCATGGAGATACTAATACCCCATAGAGTACATTATGCACAAAGAAATTACAATACAATAAAATAATATCGGAAATCACTACCAATGTTCTAGCTTCACGGCAAATCGAGGCATACAAAATAACGTACGACTGAGCAACCAAACAGAACAGCGCTAAAATACTCCATTTCATTGTGAATGCTATGAATTCTAACAAAGCAGGCCACCACGAGCCACTACGCGAACGGCACGAACACATGGCATCAATGCATTACATTACATTAGTTATTTGGCAGACGCGTTTATCCAAAGCGACGTACAATAAGTGCATATTGAAGGTCATAGACACAATCTACGAAGCAAAGTCAAGAAAGCGCTACTTTCTCACAACATAGAAGCTATCGCTAGTACTCAACAGAATACAGTCAGCTATACATTCTAAGCAATGAGATAGCTAAACCAAATAAAAAATAAACGGAAAGAACGTACTATATAATTTACCTTATACATGTAGTTATTCAAGGTGGAGTCTGAAAAAGTGTGTTTTCAAATATGTTCAGCATTATTAGCAGGCTAACAGTGGTCTATTACGACCGATGCAAATACAAAAATAACGAACATATAGCACGCAGTGGAAAAACGAATGTATATAATCAAAATATTACAAGCAGTAATACTTACATGTCGAGGAGGATATCTTCCCCATATTGATAGGCACCTCTTCCACAGAATCGATGCTACAGGGATTAGAAGATTCTCTGTTGCTGTCCTCTTCTGATCGACTTCGGGGGAAAACTAGTCACTTCAAAGGTGGCGGTGCGCGCAGTTTTATTGCGTCAAACCAAATGCGTCATCTGCGCATGCCAGCGTAAAATTGTCGCGATATAACAAGTATTGCAGTTACGCTCGCCCTTAAATAGTTAATCCAAGCTTTCAAGTACACATGTAACTTACTTTTGGGGAAGTTTATCGTGTCTTCTATTGGATAAAACCATCGTCGATCAAACCAGAATAAAATTGATAGCGTCACGACTGTGCAATCAGGAAGTAAGTGTTACGCAGAGCTCGTTTCGTTTGTCTAATAGTGTTCCAATGCGCTGTGTATTCTTCAAACGGATTGTCCAAGACAATAAATGACCACGGAATCTTGAAAGGGACATATCTACGCTTAAATCCATGGTAGGATTGCACATGAATTCCATATTTAATCGCAGATATTGATAGTAGAATGGCATTGTATGATTAGAGAATGATTCAACTTGTTTATGTAGGTATTGATTGAGCAGCGATTTGCACCGCTGTATTTGCATAAGGTGGGTTTATCTGGTTGCTATGACGGTATTCTAATATTATATGATGAATACATATATTTATGAACTCCAACATAGACGCTATTGCCCACTATGTCACGCATGGGTAGGTATAGGCTGGGTGGGGAGTGCTTGTTAAATGGACTTGCTACGGAAAGATAGTGACACTTAGAAACTACGCATTGGCCAGAAATCGTCGCGAATCGTCTACCAATAAAGTTAAAATACCGCGTTTGGGTTTTCCACTAATAGTTTGGCTGCAGGAGCAACGCGTGTCTCAGTCGCAGGCGAGACAAAATAGACTATCTGCACTAAGTAGTTAACTGAAGATTTTTTTCCCCCAAACAATTTGTTGTTTCTTCTCTTCTCAATTTCTGATAAATGCAAGGGAGTTGATTTAGGAACAAACCTATAGTAGTTTCATTGCCTGCAGTTGCCCACTTCCTATAACCACTATGGCAGTGTCCAACTTTGGACACATTAATTTGAAACATGTTCAGTAGTTTATTTGCTGCCACTTCACAATGGAAACGTTATTGTGATAAATTAGATCTTGTGATTATTGCCTTCTACCCATGAAGTTGTAAAGCAGATGAATAACAAAAATATTTGTCTGAAAATCTCCAGTTCCCTTTTTGTATGTTAAGTGCAGGCCTATTCTCTAAATATTTACAATAGCATAGAAAAGTGGTATGGATTGGGCTTTTGCTTTGTGGACAAGGCAGATTTACATGTAATCGAGCAGTTTCCATATCAAATGTATTATTCTGTAAAATATTATGTACACACTGCTGTGAGTATAAATACATATAAAAGGTTTGTACACCAATCTTCTGAAATACTATAAATATAATTATGCCTAATCCCAAATATGCTGGCTCTAAAATGTCAAAGGCAGCTTCCTATGTGTTCTAGTTTTGTTCTCACAAAGCCCAATACTATATCCCATGCTCTGGATGCTGAATGAAGCTGGCCATGATAAGATCAGCAGCTTGTGGTGTAATACAGTAACTGCTTACAGAAATTGGTGGAAACCGGGAGAGCAGCAGTTAATTGGATTAGGGAACAGTCTATCATAGAGCAGCTGTCTCTGGCCTTTGGCAGATTTCTTCTTATCATTGTGTATGGCAAACAGAGATTATAGACAAATCTAATGAGAGTTGAACTAATAAGCAGAAGAAACAGAGGATCTGATAGCTGTTGTCTTGAAAGGATAGTATTAGTTAATGTAAAATGCATAATCAATATACTCCTGCCATTCCTTCAGATGCTGATGAATGTCAGAGAAAAGAAACTGAAACAACTGTTTTCCCCCTCAGTGGGAATCAATTTGTAAAACAGATCACAATAAAAACACCCTATGCTTTGATTTTGCTTGCTCTATGATCATCCATTGCGAATTTCCATGCTGCAGTCGACTGCAGATGAATTCGGAGTTTTTAAACATGTGTTGAGAATGTGAAGCCATATAGTGATTTTCTCAATATTGCAAAGTGCTGGAAACATCTGGATATAATATTGATAATGAATGAAGAACAAGAATGTAGTGCCTCCTTGTTTTATCCAAATTCTGTGTCAATTAAATAATGACCACTGACATGCAGTTTGTTCATCTTTCAGAAATAATTTTTGGCAATGTTGCCATGTTTTGACTTCTGCAGTAAGGTATAAGGGATCTGCCATCTTGTTTTGAGGTATATGCAAATAGGTTAGACATTTGGAATGTTGCGTGTTGCAGGTTCCATTCCCTCTTTTTGTATATTGTACTTTGTGCAAGGTACTGAAGCTGAAAATATGTATACAGGCAGCCAACAACAAAATAAATAAAACCATGACTGGAAAATTTTATTATAAGGTGTTGGGCCACCATGATTTAAAAAACTGGCTGTTGCCTCCCCAGGTTTAAATTTGCAGTCAACTTTATGGCCGCTCCAGTTGATTTGTTCTTGTACTTTGAATTACTGCAGATTATTACAGACACAATCCTGGAGTATTTGCTTATATCCATTGTTGCCCTTTGCTGACGTCTTTCCCTCAGAGTTCCATGATGACATCCTGACAAATGCATTTTGTTCACTACCTGTAGCTGCATAAATGTATAACATGTAAAAGTAATTGATGGAAGTTGTGGGTAAAGCAGTTTGCAAATTAATTTCAAATGATTTTCAAAGTAAACTGAAGTTCATTAGTGAAACTGGATTGAAAAAACAGCCATTCGTAACCTTGCATGTTAAGTCACCGCAATGGAATATAGGCCACACAGGCATTCCATATAGCATGCACTCATTTCAGTTTATTGGTTCATATCATTTTAGCACAGCTAGTCCACCATATAACTTGCAGCAGTGTACCACATAAAGCAGTCACTGACTGAAAATGTTTTACATATTCAGAGGGTTTCTCATATAAAACATGATGTATTGCCAAAATGCCACCCTTAATCCTGTGGCAAAGTGATTCTGATTTTGGCTGGAGTTTAGAATGTTTGTGATTAGTATAATTGATGTAGAACCTTGATGATAAGGTGTCATATGGCCTATGTTGATTGATCACATCTGCTGAATACTTTTCCAATGATGAATTAGAGATTGTAATTAAAATGGATGTAAATAATGTAATAGTTTTCTGAAGTAGTGTGGCTGAAATGTCATATTTTATGAGTGAGCATTGCACCTTTCATTTTACCATATTGGAAAAATTTGTCATTTACTAACAGTTATGAGGATATAAGTCTTAGGATGAAAGTTTTTCTTTCAAAGTCAGGGGGGCATTCCACAATGCAGGATTACTGAGTTAGCTGGATAACGGCACTGTGTAAAACCCGGAACCCTCACAAATCTGGAACAGGGACTGAAGTAAAAAGAGCTGTTTTGGATTTTACTCAGTGCAGTTATTCAGCTAACTCAGTAATCCTGCTTTGTGGAATACACACAGTACCTGGCAGAAAAATTTGTGAATTGAAGCTCGCATCCGGACTCTTCAAGACATTAGAAGTAGTGGGGAATTCTTATACTCCTTTTTCAAATCTTCCAGATGTTAGTGCTAGTCTCCCATAGTTTATCAGCCAGTGACATCCTCGCAGCAGGGCTGGTTTGTCACGGTAAGAGGGAAAAGTAGAGGAAAGAAGCCCACGGTTACCCACATCTCAAACTCGACCCACATGGTGACACACTGGTCAATGAACGAAGAAAAGCACTGATCATGTACGATTCCATAGTCTGAGAAGTGAGTATTTTTTTGTTGGGTTTTTTTTCTGATTTTGTCCTTTTTTCTACCAATTTTTGTAGCCAATCAAACTCTATGCAATTCAATTCTCCCCGTGTAACAACCGTTAGAGAATCGCCGCTACAACCCCTTCGGCCGGAAGCAGGAAAGAGTCGTGCCCTTCAGGAGTGAGCAGTTGTCTCTCCGAGTCCTTCCCCCCACCTCGGGAGCAGCCACCAATTGCCGCTCCCTCAAGGCACCAGCCATACTCGGATATGGCAGGACCGGGGATCGAACAAAGTCTGCGCGTTTGTCCGCTGCACCACTACGGTGCCTAAGAGATGTGAGATTTTAAACCAGTTACTATAGTCAACTGCTTTCCTGGTACTAGTGCGACCGACACCGAAGAAAATTTCAAGCGATACTATAATGTCTCTGCATTTGAATGGATCTCTATGGGAATTGGGGAGTGTATGTAGGTCTGAGTGTTCCAGCAATATGCTACAGAATTTTGATTCATAAAAAGTTCTAAAGCCCCAGTGGAATTAATATCAAGAATGAAGAGCCCAGAAAACCCCTTAGGCTACCTCAAAACATCTTTTAAGCTTAAAGATTAAGCTTTGTACAGCACTGGCCACACTACCACCGTACTCACCAATTTTCTACAGAACCCCTTTTCATCTGTACCCATCAGATGTCCCCCTTAGCTATGCTACACGGGGTGCAGGAGAAGGTGTGGAGACTGTCAAATCCCTGGACAAATTTCTAGGAGGTCAGATACATGTATTGGGCTCTGCCAGATGGCTACAACTGTGAATCCTCCTTTGTAAAGGGTGATATCCATTTATCATGAGCCAAATCCCAGTGTTTACCTCTTTCCTAGGGAAGTGGAATTGCTCTAACTTTGCTGTAGTTAAAACTGCTATGTTTGTCATAAGACTACGAAACTTAGCACCAAGACATTACAAAATACATTGTATGCAGTGTCCTGAAGAAGATGCACTGTGTTTTAGTAAGATGATATTGCTAATTCATACCCATGAACCAGACAAGAAGCTGGCTAAAATAAAAACTGACCAAAGGTAGATGAGAAAAAGCAGGCCTTCCTGTGGTCAGTGTTACCCCATATTTAGAACCACACAACTAGATTGACTTGGGTTCAAAACCTTTCATGTAAAGCCCCAGGTTTGACAAGTCCTGCCACCAGTCCCTACTGCTAGGGTCCTGATAAAGGCTTATTTGGGACAGTACAACCCTGATGACCCACCAAAATAATTGTGCACTAATGGCTTTAAAGGCAAGGGCAGCTCAGCATTACACAGAAGAGTTGGTCATTGGTATTTTCTCCTGCCAAAACCTCAACTAATGGAAGAAATGTGCAACAGATACATTTACAGTGATACAGATATCACTGTAAATGTATTCCCATCATCTATGCAACAAGCAATGGTCCATTATCATGCAATGCATTTACAAACCTGGAAAGGAAATCTATGGTACACATTGTTTGGTTGAATGAGTGACAAAGTTGAAGGAACGCAGTCTGTTTTCTGGAAATGTGCACCATCAGTCAGGTTTTGTCAAAGCAACAGCGGGATGCGGCTGTTTTGGTTGCATGTTGAATACTGGAAATAAGGATAGCAAACATGGTACATTAATGCTTTCTCGATTTAATCACAGTTCAAGCAAAGTTATACTTTATATATTTCCTTTATTTGCTAAGATATATTTTTATTTTAAATGAAATATAGGAGCTAAGGTTGTGGTGAAGTTGATGTTAATCAGGAAGTGAATTTGAGAGCATGGCATTGTCTTTTTGTACATGCATAAATACTAATGAACAACATGTCACATTTCAAAAGGTTAGGGGGAAATTATATAATTTAAGTGGCATTTAAAAAGTTCAAGGTCTGCTTTATTGCCATCCAGGACAGAAGATAGCACAGGGTTGGGGACTAACCTCAGATTCTCAATCAGTATGAGGTTTAAATTACAAAGGAATACAGAAACCTAGAGAAAGATTCGTTACACCTTATTCGTGATTGCATTCTTATTGAAATCATGATCCAGGAACTGCTATGTGATTTTCTGGTTATTAGTGCTGATAAAAATTATTATTTAGGTTTGTCGGGTCATTTTTGTCATTCCTGTACCATACTATTTCAAAGTATTTTATTAAAAGTAATGAATCTACCAAAATTGCCCAACATGGGCACAATATCACACCTTAACAAGCAAACACTTTCATTCACGCACTGTAAATTCCAATTAGTTAACCTTGCTTAAAAAAAGCATGCAAACCAATTGCACTAAAAAAAACTAAGTACAGTGCAATATGTAGTGTATGTTGTATTAACAAGTGCTTATTTAGTAATACACTTGGGTTTAGGTAACTGTAAGGGTGGAGTCGAGGCGGAAGATCGCGACTGAGAGGGAATCTAAAAGTTATTTCTGTGAAGGAAATAACCACAAATATTTGCGGAGACTAATCTGCGGGGAAGGTAAGAAAATAAAGATGGGACAACGGAAATCAACCCTAGATAAGCTGGCGAATAAACTCGAAACACGAGTGAAAACAAAGGAAAACAAGAAAGAAAATAGTTACTTCTCATTCTCAACTAGAGAGAGCGACAAAAAGACACTAAAACAACTAGAAACAAAGGAACTGTCTCAGAGAGAACAGTAAAAACCCAAAACGAGGAAACAAGGCAACTAAGTAAGCAAGTCCCACGTATCTTGAAATAGTTTCAAAACAATTAGTCGCTAAATCCTATACCTGTTACCGGCTTCAAGTCAAAACAAATTAAAGCGCCGGAAGAAGGAAAAACTGAGCTATATAAAGAGAAAGTAAACCAAACACAGGTGCGAGAGATAATAGAGTGCTACAGTCATGACGTATTTTTGTAGGCGAATTCTGAGGTTTCTTCCGGGCATGGGTTCCCTCGCCGATTTCCAATGGGGTTTTAACATGGGGTTTTCGGATTGCTGCTGAATATAAGGTCTGTGGTTAATATAAGCCTAAGAGAGTTTTCACGTTTTGTTAATAAAGATAATCTCCACAAACAAATGCACTCTTTTCACTCTTTAATATAAATTAATATACACACGCAATTAATATAAATTAAATATAACGTTATGCTAAAGTGAACTACATTACTACAGCAATCAGTCGCATTCCGTAAACGTCACTCACCACCAGTGAACAGTTTTTCGAGCCTGCCATCCTCCCGAGTTCAACTAGGCCCCAGCGCTTTGTAGCCTATTTGCTACCTCCTGGAGCAAAGCTAAATCCAGAGCTGCCTGCTTATATAGGCCTACATATGTGATTTAGGCTGGTCCTTTCTGATGTCGCAGGTTGCAGAATTTTTGGGTTGTTTAAAAAAAAATCTGGGCACTACTATTGTTTGGAGACATTAGCTAGCTTATCAATTTAGATATGAATTTAGCTATTCCACCCCCTCCCGTCCACAATCGGCCTACTGTCCCGTTTGTTTGGGCGTGTTTCTGATGGGGAGGTTGATTAACTTTGTCTCCCGAGTCATGTTTGGCAATGCTGGGTTAGCTATAGCTAGATAAGCTAACGATAGCTCATGGCAAGTAATTTTAAAGGGTAACTACACCCATTGTTTCAGTCTGTCTCCGCCCAAGAAACAATTTAGAAATTTTTTTTGTGGGGTGAGCTAGGGAGAGGGGTGGGGGATTGTAAAATTAACGTAGGATTGTACAAATTATTTTGTATAACTCGGATCAAACTGTCAAACTATACATTGCACATCAAATATCAATCAAGATTCAGCAACTGCATGGCCTATTTCTTACCTCAAATATCTTCAGAATCATATTTTAGTGGACTATTTAGGTGGAATAAGAGAGTTTATGAACAGGATGCAACAGTTTTCCGGTTTAAAAAGTGGAGCCGAAACGAAAGTAACGTAGTGGGTCTAATCAATCAGGTGCTGGCTGTTTCCGTTGTGGGCGGCAACAATTATCTATATGACGTAGAGGTACCTCCAAAGAGGTACTCTGACATCACGATTGTGGTTAGCAACATACTTTTTAAAACCATATAAAAGCCTAAGAATTTATGGTTCATATATTAATATGTGTAATTTATGTTGTAGAACAAAACGTGAAAACTTTCTTAGGCTCATATTAACCACAGACCTTATATTCGGCACAAATTCGAAAATCCGATGTTTAAACGCCATTGTAAATCGTTGAGGCAACCCCTGGCTCAAAAATGCTAACTCACTTCTCGGTTTTACGACTACAAACTGTAGCACTCTATTGCAGTGCGAAAAGAAATAACCGGAACGGAAGGCAGAAAATCATATGGAATGATCTAATGGCTTCAAATGAGAAACCGACCGCAGAACTAAAGCAGGGCTGCCAACAACCATGACAGTAACAACAAAAAAAACATGTATAGAGTACTTCAGAATTTACTTTACGTACCCTTGACTTAGTATAGACTGCAGAATTACTATTTCAAACTACTCATTTTTATGTGAACTTTAGCTACTGTGTGTATTCCAAACAACACATTTATTGAAGTTGGGCTAACTAATGTGACATTTCTTGCAACTTAGAATTTCAAATTTTATTTACTTGAAGAACAATCTGATTTACTTGTTAAAACCATGCAAACCGATTGACTTAAAAATACCAAGTAACTGTTACTTGTGTAAATTAAGTGTTTCAAACATCCATTATAAATGAATGAAAAACAGGTTCCCATTAATCCCCTTTAGCATTTACAGTTACGGTTTGTACATAAAAGGTACAGACATACTTTAATCAGTATTAAAAAAACAAGGGGTTATCCGTTTACAATTTTTATGCTACAGGTGTCATTTTAGCTAGGAATATAAACATGTCTGGGCTACACTTGTTTAGCATTGCCTCTGCACAGTCGATGCAGCAAACACGTTCATGTTGCATTCACTTGTAACTCGGAATTTCCAAGATCCCGGTACGGTGGTGGGAAGCCGCCAAAACATGCCTGAACAAGTTCTGCCAGTCGATTACCTTTAACGTGTGGCTGTTAGCTAGCTTAGTTAACATTTAGCAAAAAGCTAACGCTATGGCAGCAGTCAGAAACACACATTTACACACAATTATTGCTTGTTTGATAATACGTTGGCTACTGAACGTTGGCTACTGAACGTTGGCTACTACTGCGCATCCTGACACCCAGCCTTGGTTGCTGCGTTCGTAAATAGTCGCTCCGAGTGAGTGAAGATAACTTAAAACAAAGTTATCTTCACTCAAAACAATAAGTAGTTTTTTTACCCTGCAATTAACCTTTACTTTATAAAACCTAGGAAGAAGTACATATGGTTGATAACCAAGTAAAGTTAACTAATTTATGTAGCTAAATCATGACAGCTATTAGAATTTACAGTGGGGGTGCGTTCTTAAATATTCGCTCCGAGTGAGTGAAGATAATTTAAAACAAAGTTATCGTCACTCAAAACAATAAGTAAATAGTTTGTTTCACCCTGCAATTAACTGTTACTTTATAAAACCTAGTGAGAAGTACATATGACAGTGCACTTCAAAATATTGTATTAACAATTATTTACTATTATGAACACATTTTTGCACAGAACCTATACAGTAAACTCCCGCATAACCAACATCAGTAGGAGCAGAGAGGAGGCCGATAGATGAAAGGTAGGATAAACCGGTACAAATATATTTAAACTATATTGTTCAATGTTATGAGCTTAAGTTTGTACTAGCTAGCTGGCTAATACATTACATAACAGAAATTTTTCTGAAAAGTGACCAGATTTAGTGATCAGAAACTGCCTGCTAGCTAGCTGACGGTCGGAACATTTATGTCCTTACAACAGGAAGCAGTTAGTAGCTACCTTTTCTGTTGAGCTGATTATGGAGAGAATCACGTAAACACAGGTATTGGAGTAATCACATTACATATATCCATGTGTACAAGATAATTTAAACACCGCAATGAACTGATTACTTCTAATAATGGGATACTGCTGTGCATGTGTGCAGTGCATGTGCACTTCCACAGGGTGAATATTCCCACACAGGCTAGGAGCAGGAGGCAGCTGGCAGACACACCCTCCAGTCGGCCTCTCCATCGTGCTGCTGCTGCTGCCGCTACCGTTTCAACATGGCAAGCTTTGTGCTGGTGAACCAGTGGACAGGAAAAAAGTCGGCGCATTTAGTTTGAATTTACTATAGCTGTATAGTAAACCTACACCACTATTTAAAATAAACAAAAAAAATTCACCACTTCAACTAAGTTCCATTAATTTCAGACATGCACTTGATAAGATGAATGCACACTCACTAGAGAAATAGCTCCACAGCCAGATGCGGCTCTGCCTCTCTCCGTATGAAAGTCCTGTAATGTGTCTTCTGTGAGGTTTATGTTACAAGCCTTATGCATGTGACTCTGCCTCTCTCCGTATGAAAGTCCTGTAATGTGTCCTCTGTGAGGTCTATGTTACATCCAAGGCATATGTACTGTAGAACACAGTGCCACAAACAATGGACTGACTTTCTGATCCTTCCAAACATCTGAAATGAATTTTTAATATTCCAAAGGAATAATGTTCGCTCAATCATTGACCTTGCCCTGCCAAACACATGAATAAAGGCAAGTTGCCAGTGTGTTCTCGGCACAATGTATGCTGTAAGTAGCCCCAATTTTAACAGTATTTATCTTACACTATTTGATTGGTGTAGAGCCAGACCCCCCATCTCATGCAAGCAGCTTATACTATAAAATCCATACAGATGCATTGCCTAAATACCTAAAAACCTGGCATTGGACTGCATAACTGAACACAGCTTGCATTTCAAATTGTAAAATTGAAATAAACAAATATTTCTTGCATTTTTGTTGTGTTTATGCATTCATTTGTGCGGCGCATTCATAATGCCACCGAAATAGCAAAATGTGCCAGCGTTTGAGTTAAAACCTCATCTGGGTTGGTTTAAATGCAAATGTATTAATCAATGCCGAACTTGGACAGTGCAGAATGTTTCAATTTACACACCCCCTATTGTGCCACCCAACCCATGTTGATGCAAACAGGTTTTGTGCAACTACCAAGTCTGGCACAGGCGAAAACATTTAATTTGCTTGAGACTAAACTAATGTTTGCACTCGCGTCACCAAAATAGGGCCCGATGTGCCTTTATTACAAAAGTTAAGGTATGTTGCATGTATTGAGTAACTTTAAAATATTTCTATTATTAAATGTAGCATTTAGTCTCATAGCAGCATGGAATAATTTTATTTCTGCACATTTATAAATATCATAAATTGTCACAGCTTCCAATGGAGTTCATGGCAGCTCTATTTTTGTTTTATTGACCTACTCATTCACCAAGAGATATTCTATGCCATAAACATGCAATGCAAATAGCTTTTACAATTGGATTGCCCGTAACCTATCCCATAAGTGTAAAGTTGCTGCTGCAATGACATATGATTAGAATTTTTCCTGCAAGGCATGCTAATGTAGTTGTGTGCACAGGCATAGTTGTAGGTTTCATCCTTGAACTTGTGGGCCGGTGTACAAATATGTGGAGCCCATAGAGGACACATAACATACACTCACTCTATTTTTATTTAGTGAGGTTTCTAAGGAATGTATCAATCAGGACAATAAATAAAAGTCTATACTGTAAATTAAGTTTTCAAGAAAGTTTATAAACTATTCAAATTATGATATTACGTGCGATAAAAATCACGCATTAATAAATTAGAATTACAATGAATAAAGGGCCTTGATTTGAAAGTTAAAGAAAAAACAAAAATAAAAAAAGTAATAAGAGAATAATGAATAGACAGATATGATATACATAAGCAGGAGATCATTGACTGTATCCTAGCTCACTGTGGGCACATGCAAGCCAGAGGTCAGTGGTCAGATTATTATGATTAATCTCAGATCGAAGGTCAAATAAAGAAAACACACTGAAGACAATTCAATAATTAAGCAAAAAGATCTCAACAAAATGGCAACTGCTCAACATCCTGGGGAGCACAGAAGAAACTTTGGAGTTCTTTGGAGCTGCAATGGTCTAGAGGTCCTCCTAAAAAATAGGAGGACCTCTCGTGGAATACAGAGACAATTGTTCTAGATGCGTATTGTATGTTATATTATAATATAAAGTATAATAAACTAATCAGAAGAAGGCAAAATATTCAGGAATTTATATAGACCCTACCAGATTGTGTGGATTACATTACTAAAAAGGGAAAACAAAGAATGTATTTCCTCAGGAAATTAAATAGTTTTAATGTGGACTGCAAACTTTTAACATTGTTTTACAAATCATTTGTTGAAAGTGTTTTAACCTTGTGTATTATCTGCTGGTTTGGTAGTGCTACCGTTATACAGAAAAACGCTGGCAAACTCTTGGGGACAAATCAGTTAGGTCTGGACAGTATCTAAAAGACAAGGGCCCTAGACAAAGTACACAACATTCTCTCTGACCCCAGTCACCCCCTGTTTGTAGAATTTGTGTTACTCCCCTCTGGCCATAGGTATAAGATCCCGGCCTATAAGAAAAATAGAATGAAACAGTTCTTCATCCCCTTAGCTATATCTCAACTTAACAAACCACACTAAATTCAGTCCAACTGGTCTGGAATACTGCCCCAGTTAATGCCCTCTCCACTAAATGGTCGACATGATGGGTGTTTGTATAGTTGTATAGTCGAATATGTACATTGCCTGATGTGTTTTGTATGTCTGTTTTTTGTTTTTTTTTACTCTATTTTCTTATTTGTATTTTAATTTTTTATTTTTGTAATGTCTCAACCTGGTACACTGCAAACCAAATGTCCCCACTGGACAAGTAAAGATACTACTACTAAAAGATGCTGTAGCAGCAGCTTGAAAAACCCATCCATTTTTTTTACTTATATCTTCTTCATATGCCTATACATAATATATGAACACTCAGATTTACCAAATAGTACGACATTAGTAGAACTACAACGTTCAAGAAATGTTGGCATGTAGCACAACTATAAAATATAAAGATGCATTAAAAATATCTAACTGTATTCCTGGAGACAAACCTGCTGGGCACAGTTGTTCTCAAGGGCTCATGTACAGAATGCAGGTATATAAATAAAATTAATCATCCATCTGGATCATCAGCATTCTCACTAGTCTAAGCAGTCAGCTGATCTGTTTATCTCCCTCCTCCCCAACCCATACTCAAAGCTGCAGCTACAACGCAAGCTAAAAATGCCATTAATAGGAACGAGTTGCCGGATGATGAATTAAGGAAGCCACTGTTAATTTTTCATTTTGACAGATTATTGCCTGTCTAGCAGGGGAGAAGACGCCTCTTGTACGTTGGGCTTGGAAGCTTGCTCTTCTTAACGCAGCCGTATTTTTAAATTTATTTATTGAATAAGGTAGCTGCTCGTAGGATGAAAAATTCATGACGATCTATAATTTACAGAGTGGAAGATAAATAAAACCTGTCATCAAATTGGTTCTTTTTTATTCATCTCTAAATGTTCCCTGGACCAGTTCACAAACAATATTTAACACAAATTCCTTCCCCCCAGCAAAGGAAAAGCTATTTATATAATCCTTTTCTAGGTGCCATATTGAGCATTGGACACAAGTCATGTGCACTGCTTTTTTACCACAGTGCCTCATCTTATCTTTTCAACTTCAACCATTCAACTATTCAATTATGCTTAGAACAAGATTCCCAGTACCCATTCAAAATAATTCTGGCATCACATGCATGCTGAATGACTGTGAAGAGATATTCAGAATATCACTAAGAAGTATTGACCATTTGGTATAAATATTGAGGCTTTCGTGGTAAATCCAGTAGACACCGTAGGTGTTCTTTATTCCTCAGAGACCTACAATAAATATGACAATTGTATTTTCGAGCTAAGAACAGACAAGCCATCTATTGATTACACCCAAACCTTAGCCTGTCAGTTAATAAATACTGTACGTAGAATTTCCTATGAAACATGAGATATCCAGTGTGAAATACCAATCCATTATGATAAATATAAGTATTTTATATAATATATAGTTTATATTTTGCTAAATAGTACAAGTACAAGATTAAGGGAGCACCAGATAGCCTACCCGTATGTATTACATGCAATTGTGTTATTACTTTAATTATATAATGTGAAGAAACACATGAGATACAGGAAAGAGAAATATATGGGCTCACTCACAATTAATTATTCAGATAATTTCTATTCTTGTGAATAAAATAATATATTGGTGAAATATTTCTTTAAATGTTTTCTTGTCTTTGAAGGGTAACTACACCCTAGATCACTTTTTTTGTATGCCTACCTTATAATGAAACATATTACATTACATTACAGTTATTTGGCAGGCGCTTTTATCCAAAGCGACGTACAATAAGTGCATATTGAAGGTCATTGACACAACTACAAAGCAAATCCAACAAAGAACAACTTACTCACAACATAGGAGCTAACGCTAGGAACATAGAATACAGTCGGCTATACATTATAAGCTATAAAATAGCAAAAAAACAAATAGAAAATAGAATAAACAGAAAGTACATACTATATAATTGGCCTTATATATGTAGTTATTCAAGGTGGAGTCTGAAAAAATGTGTTTTCAGACCACGACGGGAAACAGACAGTGTTTCAGCTGATCGCAACGGGGTGGGGAGTTCATTCCACCACTGGGGAGCTAGAGTGGAGAAGCTCCGCAGTCGGGACGAGCGAGAGCCGTTAACGCGGAGGGAAGGAAGTGCAAGGGGCGTAGTGCTGGACCAAGTCCTGGTAGGAGGAGCCTGACCTTTTGGCTGTAGGCCAGGGTCAGAACTTTGAACCTGATCCTGGCCACGACTGGCAGCCAGTAGAGTGACCTCAGCAGGGGGGTGACGTGTGTGAACTTCGGGAGGTTGAACACAAGCCGAGCAGCCGCGTTCTGGACCAGTTGTAGGGGCAGAATGGCTCAGGCTGGCAGGCTTGTGAGAAGGGAGTTGCAGTAGTCCAGACGTGAGGTGACCATGGTCTGGACCAGAAGCTGGGTGGAGTAGGTGGTCAGGTACGATCGAATCCTCCTGATGTTGTACAGGAGGAACCTGCAGGACCGTGCCGTCGCCCTGATGTGGTCTTTGAAGTCCAGCTGGTCGTCCAGGAACTGCCCCAGGTTTTTTGCAGAGCGGGAGGCAGCCACCACGGTCCCGTCAACGGTGATGGAGAGGTCAAGTAGCGGGGAGGTCTTGTATGGCATGAAGAGGAGCTCTGTCTTGTCGAGGTTGAGCTTCAGGTGATGGGTAGTCATCCACTCAGAGATGTCGGCCAGACAAGCAGATATCCTCTCCTTCACCTGTTGGGTAGAGGGTGGGAAAGAGAGGAAGAGTTGAGTATCGTCAGCATAACTATGGTATGAGAAGGCATGTGAATTAATTACTGAACCAAGAGACTTTGTATAAATGGAGAACAGCAGAGGACCCAGTACAGATCTCTGCGGGACTCCTGTAGACAGGGGATGGGGTGCAGAGACAGAACCCTTCCAAGAAAATTGGTAGGATCTATCACTGGTACTCTTGAAACTGAATGGTACGAATAGAGCCGACTCAGAAAAAAGAGCCGAACTGCCCATCACTACATGACTGGCCATAGAAAATTAATGACTTCCGGTACGTTCTTGTACGTACGTTGTATTCAGGGGAAAGGCGGCTTTAGACCCACTACGTTACTTTCGTTTCGGCTCCACGTTTTTAAACCGGAACAACGTTGCGTCCTGTTCATACACTCTCTTATTCCACCTAAATAGTCCACTAAAATATGTTTCTGAAGATATTTGAGGTGAGAAATAGGCCATGCAGTTGCTGAATCTTGATTCATATTTGATCTGCAATGTCTAGTTTGACAGTTTGATCCGAGTTTGTACAATGTAGCTACGTTCATTTATGCATATGACGATAGACACAGCTCCTCCGGCCCCACGCCTCTCCCTCGCTCACCCCACGAAGTATTTTCCAAAATTGTTTCGTGGGCGGAGACAGGCTGAAACAGTGAGTGTAGTTACCATTTAAATAATGTTTTTTTGTATGTTGATGTATGCTCTCTTCGTAACTTCCTCTTGCTTCACCTTACACAAGGTAATTTACATACATTTTAAGATTGATTTCATCAATACTAAGTATAAACCTGTTTCATGAGCTTTTACAATTCACGGTGTTTGAAGATTAGACAATGCATCTTACGTTGAAAATAGTCTCTGAATTCACACAGAGAACAAAGAGTTTTCCAAAAGTTCAAATAGCCTCTGAGCATAAATACTACACTAAGTGATGTTTGTGATGTAAATAAAAATAATGACAGTAATCATTATTAAATTTGGTATTGATTATTCAGTGAAATAAATTATTCTTAATCAGGGAAAGTAAAAGGATGAGAGTAATGATCAGTTTATTGGTAAGGATTTAGGTCTCCTGAGTTTCCAGTTCAACATTTTTACATGTACGTACATTTAAAACGATGCGCTTTATCCAGAGCAACTTACAATTTACATTCAAGCAGGTTACATACCTGAGTATTTACAGAGGCATGTTCAGGTTAAGTGCCTTGCTCAAGGATATAACGGCAGTTTGCCAAAAATTATGCTATACTACGACCCATAATTGTACAGCGCATTCCAGCTTTTAGCAGACACTTGTCCAAGGCAACATTCACAAATTTCACATTGTTGTAGTTATTGTGTTTCAACGTACAATCATCTTATACAGCTGGATAATTTTTCTGTAGTAATTCAAGTTAAATACCTTTCTCAAGGGAACTGCAACACCCCACGCTGCCTACAGCCCAGTAACTCTATGTTTTTATGCATGTGCTTATGCTTATGGCAGTCATAAACAGCTTCACTCATCACAACATTAATTATTTTATCATCTGTCAGTTTGCCTTCGTTCCTGTGATGGCCACCCTGCTTAATAATTGACTCGTAAACACTCAATGCATACCGAGATGCATACATTCAAACACGTTTTTGCTGAAAAGAAAATTAAAATGACATTTGGTTTAGAAAAGTAAGCATTTGGGTTCAGCCTTTTCCCTTGTACTTGTGAAGAGCAAAGAGCTTTGAAGTTAGTGTACCAGCTTCTTACAGTGTTGGGATCTTTACGAAGATTAGTGTGCATTGTCTGTTCTTTGTTGTGTAGCAAGAAACCGTGGTTGATTCTTTCTCCTCTCTCAGAAGAAATTATGTAGATAGTCTGTGGAGAACTCTGTAATCATTAAAGGGAACAAATGGGAGCCAGAAAATTATGTATTACATGGTTTCAACACACACACACTGTACAATTAAAAAAGGAACGGTCTAATTTTCATCCTCATATTTTTTTTAAGTATTTGCACTTAGCCGGCATGCCTGCAGTGCTGGCTCAAGCCATTTCTTGTTATTGCTTTCAGCTTATGGGGTTCATTAAGCAAAAGAGGACACCTTCATACTTCAAGCTTTGCATTACCTGCATTATTTTATTGTTCCCCGGGGTTTATCATTTTATGATTTTGTTCTTTTAAAGGCAGGGCTTATATCAGCACGTGCCCTTTAAATAATATTCTCATAAATTATGCATGTGATGATAAGTATTTTGACTGCATAGGTGCATCTGATGATAATTGTATTTTGACTGCATAGGTGCATATGATGATAATAAGTGTATCTTAACTGCATAGGTGCATGTGATGGTTGGGGGTACAGGCTTGGGCCCCAACATTCAGTGATATAAAAATGTGGCCTCTGCCCCATTTTTAAAAGTTTTTTTTTTAAAGTTCATTAATTACATTTTCAGTTCAAATTAGTATCAGTATTATCACCCAGCCTGTGTCCACCAAAATAATTTGA
Source organism: Ilyophis sp. 1 JC-2022 (assembly GCA_022702515.1). Classification (NCBI taxonomy): domain Eukaryota; kingdom Metazoa; phylum Chordata; class Actinopteri; order Anguilliformes; family Synaphobranchidae; genus Ilyophis; species Ilyophis sp. 1 JC-2022. The sequence continues at coordinate 35,767,813 of CM040405.1, read as the reverse complement.
TGTGACAATCACAAGGTATTCAATACCCTAAATGCAACAGACATCAACCTCCAGACAGACAAAAAAAAATACAGACCGACTGATCACATGTTCATTTTTGTAACTGTAGGCTACTGAAGATGCCACCTTAATATACCTTTTTTAATTTTATGTTATTTTGAATTCTGAAAAATGTTATGACGCCTTTTATGTTTGAGGTCAATCTGACAAAAATAAAGACCACAAATTTCCAGCTTGATTCTTATCAGGGACTATATAAATGACTCCATAGTGGTTTTGAATCATGTCAGATGCGAGGGTTGGTTTGTGGCAAGATGGCACTACTGGTTATTTTTGGGATTTTTGACCTGAAGGGGAATCTTAGGCCTGGTGTCACTTCTGCAACTGTCCTTTAGATGCATGTGACCCATGAACTTTGGGTGGTATTTTCAAACCATAAAACCTGTGCATTTTCTACAGTAAACTTGACAACCAAGTATAAACATATTAATTCTGGAGTGTAATTATTCGTCAACTGTTTAAAACCTTAATTGAAATGTGTTCTTCCACGATGCAATTTTTGTTATTTAACATTCTAAGTTTGAGTTGGCGCATATTGGGGGAATACGTGAATATTACCAACATAACTGGTAACTCAGTGTGAAGCTATTTATATTTATATATTCTCCACATTGGGGTATCCATGTGAAGATTGTTAAGACGGACTCATTTAAATTATCTGTCCTCACCAGTACCAAATTTATACGTAAATGACACACAAACAAACAGAAAAACCTGAGTTCTACTTACTTATTTTGGAACAGGGCAGGTTTCTAATAGCATGCATATAATTACTTAGATTTTTTGTTATTGTTGGGTGAGTTAAGTGTGTTTATGTGTACTACTGTATGACTGTAAGACCCTTGATGACTTAGAGCCATTTAGCCAACCATGTGTTTCATACTATTCCCGTGTAATTCACAGCTTAATCTAGTCCCACCCCCCAATTCCCACAGAGATCCATTCAAATGCAGAGAGGTTATAGTATCGCTTGTAAGAGTACCTGAAATTAGAAAATAGTCATGGCATGGCATGGTCATGGCATGCAAAGGATATGCAACAAAATATTAAATATGATGACTTCATTGAAATTTATGTTAATTACCTTTAGTGCCCTAAAATGGGGGGACTATGTAAAATGGCTACAATTGCTAAAGTAGAAATAGAATGAAATATAAATAGTAGTTTGTAACATTATCAATGTCTTGACTGTATTTTCTGATAAATGTAATGCTACCTCAGTGAATAAAAGTATCAATTTATTTCAAAAACATAAAAATGTCTAAGTGATTCCAAACTTTTGACTGCTAGTGTATATACAGTATATATGCACAAGCAATTATGGTAGGGTCAAAATTTGGCATGAACAACGGTGCATTGTGTCAACAGTGCAGGCTGGTGGTGGTGGTGTAATGGTTGGGGTTTTCCTGGCACACATTGAGCATCATTTGAATGCCACAGCATACCTAACAGTGTTGCTGACCATGTGTATCCCTTTATGGCCACAGTCTTTCCTTTCTCAAATGGATAATTCCAGCAGAAAAGCATGCATCATCTCAAGCTGGTTCCACAAACATGACAGTGACTTTAGTTTACTGCAATCGTCAGCAGTCCCCAGATCTTGAGGCCGAAATATCTGCAGGAAATGCATGCCACGAAGAATGGGGTCCTACTCTGTACTAGATAGGTGTACATATACAGTACATATAAATTAATCAGTTGATGAGATGGTTCTATAACATTTTCATCAGGAATTTTATTCAGTGCAAACTACATGTTTTACAATGTCTGCTGATGGCAGATCTTGAGACCAAAGTTAAATGCAAGATAGCTATGCTCAAAAATTAATAATAATAATAATAATAACTCACCAGTCTGATCTCATCTTCTCTTGCGACTTTAATCTGAACTGGGATTCATACTAAATGTATGTACTGTATAAGATATACTGACATAAAAATAGAATTTTTTTTGGAATCTGGTATATTTCGTGCTTTGGGCTTAAGTGGCCAACTCTGGAGAAAGAAAAAAAAAAAAAAAGAAAAAAAAAAAAAAAGGTTTAAATGAATTAATGCAGCAAGCATGGTTTGGAAAGCTCATGAGGCCAGAGCCACCTTTGGGCCATTGTGTTTTATTGCAGCAGTTTGTACGATGATATTTTTAGTTTTCCATCTGCAAGTTGTCATTAAATAAAGAGAAAATTATCATACAGGAGAGGTTTATAAATAATACTTGAGATTGACTTGGCTACTCTTCCCCAGAACCTTATTATTTTGTCCCACAACACATGTAATGTAGAACCACATGCCACAAGCTACATAGACAGCAGTCCAGGCCCCAGATGAAACTGAGTAAGGTGTGTTTGGAGACATACAGTATTTCAAAGTGAATCTTATGATGCCTTGGATCCTTGCATGATTTATTAACATTCTCTTGCTGACGGATTCTGTTGATTAGTTTTAGATCAATTCTCCACAATGGCTTGTATGACAAAGCAAAGTTAAATGATTGTCTGTATTACAAATATAGCTAGCATGGTAGCTAATGAGAAGCATGGTAATAGACAAAAGACTAATTGTGGCCACATCCTAATATGATGCACAGTGTGTCTGAAAGTTTGAATGAGATGTAAGCCCAGGCTCCAATAATTATACATTGCCCACTTGTAAGGTGTGCCATATACAGTACACTGCATACAAGTACTCTTGTGCTTTACAGAACTCATGAGTTTGTGCCAACCAACATTTGTCCTAATCTCTTAAACACTTGCTATTCAGCTACTTACATACAAAATAGAGGACAAATGACAAATACAGACTACAGTATCAGAGTTCAAGGTAGGACAAAGAGGCAACACAAAAAAAAATACATTTGTTTATTCTATTTTTTTGTGGTTCGTATTGCTCAAAAGCAAGAATAATGTGAATTGGAGATGCTTTAATTGCATTCATTTTGTAACTAAAGCTTGTTTTTTTTAACACTTCTTAACCTACTCAGATGAATACTTGCATTAACAATTGTAGGTAGGACAGAAGCAGAAACACTTCCCTACGTAGCATTTTAAAATACCCATTAATAAATTACAGCATGTTGCCATTGTATTAGGCACACTCATATATATTCATATATATTCAGTGCTGATTCAGGTTTTATAGAAATAGTAAAATGTGTGAAAAGAAACAATAGAAAGAGGTATAGATAATTTAGAATAGATATGATATATACAATATTCTCATATAAAATATTTTACAATATTCTGGTATTTTGTATTAATTTACAAAACATGGCCTTAAACACTGAATTTAAGCTGAAATGCAGTATGTAATGGATTTTAGAAATTTGGATCTGTAGAAAATGTACACAGTATAATATTTGAAGAACACTTATTTTAATATATCATGACTGATGTCAGTTTTTTAGTTCCACTGAAAATACAAGTCATTAATTAAAATTAAAATGTATAAAGAGTAAAATGGTAATAAGTTTATTTACAAAAACAGACCACATGTGTAAGTGTACATTGACACATTTTCTGGTCTACTGTGTGGATTTACAAATATATGGATGGTTTTATGCAGAACGTCAAATGGAACATCAATGTTAGGGCATTGAGGAGCATGATAAATTGATTACGATATGCTTTGTAGATTACAGACGCATGTTACAGAGATGTTTTAGGGGATGCAAAAGATACAAAGTAACCACTATTCTGGGCTTAGAGTGTTTGCAGAGTCATCAGAATTGATCAGTTCAGGCCATTAGGTAAACCCCAGGAGAATAATAAGCATGCTGATGTCTAAACAGCCGTCTACAGTTATTCCTCTCTATTAATGATGAACCCTCCGTTTCCACTAATGGCTGTTTTTGTTTCTGAACAAAGCTAATATGTGGGTTCTGGCTGTGTCATATGACCACTGGAGAGCATAAACAATGACAGGTCATTAAAATGAATTTATTACACTTTAAGTTGCCTTCCCATTGCATTTCACAGCTAGGTGCCCTCTGACAACCTAACACCTTGTCGCAGAAAAATTAAAATAACAGCAATTTTCTTGCTGTGACGGGGATCCAACGTCAAGGTACTGAAATTAAAAATCCATGGTTTCCAACTGTAATGTATTTTGATGGACAGCAAGTCATAATTTCCATGAATAAGATCTACAATGTAACCACTTCTATGTTAATTTTAGGAATATTATCACTATACAGTAAAATAAGAAGACTATATGTTTAATATAATCTAGTATCTTTCATTTTATTTTAACAATAAATCCTAAATCCTAAATCCTAGACAGGAACAGGTAGGTGAGTATATAAAGAAGAAATATCATGGGCATTTAGAAATATACACTGATGGGTCAAAGGATCCGGTGACGGAGAGGGTAGGGTGTGCATTTGCGGTACCGGAGTTTGGGGTGGCGGTGGGGAGGAGAGTGGATGATCAGCTGTCAGTATACACGGGAGAAATGGTGGCAATTATTTTAGCACTGCAGTGGGTGGAGGAGGTGAGACCAGATAGGGTGGTGGTGTGTTCAGACTCCAGTGCTGTGCTGGAAAGTCTAAAGGGAGGCAGATCTAGAAGTAGGCCGGATCTGATTTGGGAGGTGTCACAGGCGTTGTATAGGTTGAGAAGGATGGGGTTGGTGATTAGGTTTGTGTGGGTGCCGGCGCACGTGGGGGTAGAGGGAAACGAGATGGCCGACGTTTTGGCTAGGAGGGCGGTAGGGAAGGCCGAAGTTGAGGTGGGTGTGAAGATGGGTAGGGCGGAGGCAAATACATTAATTAAGGAGAGGGTTAATGAATGTGGCAGGAGGGATGGGACCGGGAGGGCAGAGGGAGGCAATTGTATAGGGTTCAGAAGACAGTGGGTAGGATCAGACATGGGGGGAGGTGTAGAAGGGAGGAAACAATAATAACAAGGCTTAGGGTGGGGCATGCGGGTTTGAATGGGGGTCTAAGGGTAATAAAAAAACATCCAGATGGGCGATGTGGGTATTGTAAGGAGGAGGAGACGGTGGAGCATGTGCTAATGAAGTGCGGGAGGTATGGGAGGGAGAGGGAGAGGATGGTAGCACGAATGAGGGAGAGTGGGGTGGAGTTTGAGATGGGGTTTTTAGATAGACACTCTGGGGATGGGGGATATAGGCACTTATTTAGATTTTTGAGGGAAACGGGTTTATATAAAAGGGTTTAGAGGATTTTGTTTGTGGTTTAATTAATGTACGGTAAGAGTTTATTTTCCATTTGTATGTATTCTTGGTGGTAGTAGGGTGGTTTAATTTGTTTTGTAGGATGTTTAATGTGGTTGGTTGGGTTTAGTGGGTTGGGTCCCTGGTCCATACTCCAGTTCGGTAGGTGGCGGTAAAGCTCCTAAAGTTGGATGCAAACCGCCATAAAATATCTAAGAAGAAGAAGAACTTTCTCAATTTTGGACCTATGGGCTGTGTCTATTTGCATGTCTGCATCATGGCTCCACATGGAAAAGAATTGCCAGCGGAATTGAAAAATCTGATTGTGAGACTTCACAAAGATGGAAAAAAATACAGGAAGATCGGTGACCAACCAAAAATCAGTTGAAACAGTTGCAGCAGTAATCAGGAGGTATAGAACAAGCCATAGTACCACTAATCAGAGCCGCAGTGGCCGTCCTCCTAAAATGACACCATGGACAGTGTGCTACTTGCACAATCTAGCTCTGAAAAATAGATGGGCAAGTGCTTCAGACTTGGCACAGGGGTTATCAATGGAAATCTGAGTTTCTGTGACCGCTCAAACAGCGTGAAGGACATTGCATAACGTCAACCTCTATGGACGGCATCCAAGAAAATAACCCTCGCTTGCTCTTTGGCACAAAACTGCAAGATTAAACTTTGCTAAAGAACATGAAAAGAAGCCTGATAAATATTGGGAGCACATTCTTTGGTCAGATGAGACCAAGGTAAATGTGTTCGGCTCAGATGGGGTCCAGCATGTTTGGCGTGAACCTGGCCAGGACTACCACAGTGAATGCATAGTCCCGACAGTGAAGCACAGAGGTGGGAGTGTGATGATATGGGGCTGCATGAGTGCAAAATGTGTTGGGGAGATGACATTTATAGAAGGCGCCATAAATGCCTGTAGATATACCAAAATACTGGCTGACAAGATGACTCCCAGTCTCCAGAAGCTTGGCAGAAGAGGAATATTTCAGCATGATAACGATCCAAAGCACACTGCCAAAATCTCACAAGAGTTTCTAAAGAAGAAAAAAGTGAAAACTATGACTATGACTATTTAAAGGCTCAGGAAACCTTTGCAGGTGTTTTGAGTTAATTAGCTGATTAGAGTGTGACACCATGAGTTTCCAATATTGAACTTTTTCACAATATTCTAATTTTCTGAGACACTGAATTTGGGTTTTCATTAGCTGTAAGCCATAATCATCAAAATTATAAGAAATAAAGGCTTGAAATATTAAACCAGCCTAAAACCATCACTCTGCTGCCAGAAATACAGTAGATATAAAAGAATAACTTGAAGGGGTTCTTCTCCTGACTTATTTTTCCAGAGAGTTCAATAGGAAAATTTGTCAGGAGAAACAACCCTTAAAGTGATCCATCCATATCTACTGCATATCTGGGAGCAGAGTGATGGTTTGAGGCTCGTTTGATACCTCAGACCCTTGATGACTTACAGCCATTTTACCAACCATGTATTCCATACTGTTCCAGCATAATTTACAGCTAAATCTAGTCCCACCCCCCAATTCCCATAGAGGTCCATTCAAATGCAGAGACATTATAGTATTGGTTGTAAGAGTACCAGAAAATAAGATTTCAAGAGTCTTTTGATGTTGTTGCGTCACAGACATCAGGAAGTCATGTCATGCAAAAGATTTGCAACCAAAAAAAATGATTACTTTATTCTACAGTATGTTAAACTCCAGTATTTTTTGATGCCCGAAAATGGGGGGAACGATGTACAAAAGGTTCTATCATTTCTAAACAGTTCATCCGATATGGATCAAAATACCCTCAAATTAAAGCTGACGATCTGCACTTCAACCATTTTATCCTTTCAAACTCAAAGTGCTAGAGTACAGAACCAAAATAACAAAACATGTTTCACTGTCCAATGAATAATGGTGCTCACTGTATACACTGTATATATATATATATATATATATATAGTAAATAATATAGCATAGTAAATTTTATATACTACAATTCTAGTCTTCAAAATCATTTCACAGGTAATTCAGCAAAAGTCATATTTTACTGATGCAGAAGAAATGGGTAATTGACATGTATAAACATGGCAATTTTGCACTTTGTGCCTGCAGGAGATTAAACATTAAGGAAACAGACTATTCAGAGGGAGAAACATGTTTTCTATTCATAAACACCAAGCAGTGCCCTGCAGCATAATATGAAAACAGTCACTGAAAGGGTAGATGTGTCTCAGATGTGCCCCTGGGAAGCAGTGGTGTAAATCTAAATGTAATATGCCTAACAAAGGATCCACAAGGCAGGGGCCCGGGAATCCATTTGTTTCGTTATGTTAAAATAACTCCACGCCAGCTTCTTCCACAACACCACCCCTTCTCCACCACTCATATCAAGTGTTTTCATTAAACTGATAAACAAATTATAGTTTAGAGCCTTGGTCGTCACAAACCCTCCTTTAGTTTTCACTGAGAAGAAAAGGTCATTGCTAATAATGTGTTTGGGAGGAATGAAAAGTGGTTCAGGCACTTCATATTTATCACTGCTTGATTACTGTGAATCTCTGCCTACTGAGTGGCACGGATAGCATTAGGGTTCCCAGTGGCTTCAAACACTATTTTAATGAGCTGGTTTTGGTCCTGAAGTCAAAGGCTCAGAAATATAACTAATTTCTGAATGAAATAATTTTGTGGATGGAAGCTAATATATTTGCAAAGTCTATTCCATGCTAAGTCAAATGTTCATATTATGATGTATACAGGGTTGTAGGTCACAGCTGTCGGGATGCGTATGGGATCATACTGGCTTTCAGATAATGCAATTTTTATAAATCGTCAGTTTCTCAACACAGAAAAAACACTTTAAAAAATGTTTCATAGTTGTATTTGGCAAATGGATGTTATAATGACTACTGTATAAATATACAAAAGAATCTCCAAAAAAAGTTACAAATATTTTTTTTTAAACTGTAGCAATACACTTTAGTGGATTTCAGTTGTGACAGATTTTCTATCACAAAATGCTTGACGAATATATAGGGCTCAGTCTTGACGATCTTAGCGCATAGTCTAAAACGCATCGTGTAAAATACATTTAGGGCGTGTCCAACTCAACTTTTGCTAGTTAGAGGGGGCATATTTTGAGCGCAAAGTAAGGCGCAGGGTTTAAATGGGCTGAACTTAGCCTCTTTATTGTAGGTGTGTCTTGGGCGTGACATGCAATAGACCAATCAGAGTATCTCCTATTCCCTTTAAAAGCCACCTGCGTTTGCACCTTGGCGGATTGCTAATATAATTGTGGGTTTAATAAGACTGCAAAAAGAGCGATTTACGGCTGGCAAAACAGACCTGCTTGTAAACAAGGTTAAAGTGTGCGAGCAAGGAATAGCCTATATGGATCAATATCAGGATCAATATTATTCGAACCAACCATTATGACATAGTTTGATATACACAATAATAATCTTAAACATTAAGGTTTAACACCGGCATGGGTTCCCGGTAAAATTTCCCACTTCCCAGAAATATAATAAGGGGAAAATATTTTCCATTAGGTTACTCCAGTGCTGTTATTTTAGAAAATATATGCGGTTTAATTTCGTTAAAAGCACCCGCAACAGCTGAGCATAAGCTACCAGAATATGGCTTCTGTCTCATCTTTAAAAAAAGCTAATTAACCTGCTTGTTTAACAAATTTAATTTGATTATACAATGAAGCATTGTCAAACATCAATTCCATGAAGCTGTTCTCACAGCGGACAGATCACAAGCAATACAATTCGACTAGCGAAGCTTCATATTTCCTGCATTCTAATATTGATTAATAATATAAATTATTTCCCACTTTCCCGGGATTCCAGGGACAACGTGTGTCTATAAGAAAATGTTTTATTTTTGGGAAAAATATTAATCCCTATTTCACAATGTAATCTTTATATTTGAATGCATACTTGCGCATGCCCATGTGTAACAGACATGAGGGTGTATGTGCGTTGTGCACACGCCTGTGCACGCGCGTTGTAGACGCACTTATATTGTGCCGTTAAATAACATTGAAACAACTGCGACATGACTGAAGACCAGGTTTGTGGTGGTTTAGCACAAATACTTTTTGCTCAAGATAGCAATACGCCAAAAATGATACTGGCCACACCTCATCTTAAGACCAACCCGCCTCGGTTCACTTGCTATGGGCGCAAGTTCACTTGCTAGGTAAACAACGTGAGTGCTGGACACTAAAATGACAACTGCGTCAGTCTGAAACAAGCAAAGACACTTGCGTTTGGGTTACCGCCCCTTAGTGGCAGGTGTAAGATAGGGCCCATAGAGTGCTGCATATGCATTCACAAGTTAAAAAAAAGTTATATAAGGCAGAATAATAATGTACAGTTTAATAGCCAAACTACATTTCAACTGCACATTGTCTTTTTGAGTAATAGCCAAATATAGCAGGTGATCATTGCTTTTATATCTAGGCTACTATAGATTTTGTGCAAAATACCACGGAATACATTTTAAGGTAAGCGATAAAATAAAGTGAAGCCAGTAGAACATCCTGTGATCTTAGTGATGTATGCAAATCATTTTAGAGTGGCCTGACTAGAGTAAGAATAATCAGATTATATGAATATGATAACATTGTTCCCTGTAATAACATTGTTTCATTCCTCAGTTCTCATCCATTGTTTTTATCACGCTGAGTTAGTTTGTTTAACAGTTGCTTTGCAAATGGTTTACTATTCTCACTGGAACTGTAATGGTGTTTGTGTGCCATGCAGTAAAGTCCAGAGCTCTATAAAGAAAGGTCAAGAACATCCTTTTCTCTCTTTGGAGCAGATGGCATCATCTAATCTGTCAAACTGAACATAGGCAGGCTTTCAATTCTGTTGATGAAAAGTAGAGGAGACTACTCACCTGAAATTATGCCCAAATAATTTGAAATACACTTCAGTTTATGATGTGGAAGAATGAACGCTGTTACCATGTCTAAGCTTAGGGTTGTGCCTCTTCTATGTCCCCTGATTCCCCTCGGTATATACAGTGACCGAGATATTGCTGGCTCATGGACATTTTACCTCCATCTCTGTCACTGAACTTTTTTGAGAAACAGACTAATAATGACTACTAATGATACATCATCCCACTTACTGTACATCTTCCCATTTACTTAAAGGGATATTTAGTGACATGGAATTTGTTTCATACCCTTCACAACTAGACTGTAACTTTGTTTTTGAATTGTGTCAAGTAAAATCATAAATTGATACTTATTCTTGTATGTATTATGGGTATAACTAGCTTGGAAATATGACTGTAGTTTGGCAGAAAAAGGCAGGGTTTTCTCCATTTTAATAGCCTACATATTGGTTTATTTGATAATAGAAGCAAGTGGTTAGCCTATAGACGATAGCCTATATATAACTGAATGTAAATTTTTTCCATTTTTGATTTTGAATTGTGACACCCAACTAATTGTTTAACGAATTTAGGTTGCCACAACAAAAGGTCTGAACACCTCTGAAAACAAGCTTTCATTGAAATATACGTTCCTTTTTAAAAGCGTCATGTTTTCAGTCTCTGGAAACAGTCTGAATAATTGTGCAGGGAACTGCACATTCATACACTGTATGAGAAGATGAGCTTTATAGAAATGAACATAATCAGTGCTACTCACTAAAACTGGTACAATCATTTTGCTTTCCAAGAGTTTGTATTCTGTTTGAAGAGCAGGCAACATATAGATACAAATATGAGGAACTGTGTAATCAATAACATAAAATACAGGCATGAACAGAGGCAATGGTTACAAGACTCATTTAGAAAAAGAAATGCTTTTTCTAAACTGAACTTTTTCAGTCAAAACCATTCTATTTACTTACAGGCTGGTATGTGGTTTTTGACCTATGGGTTTTATTATGCATTTTTTGATATAGCCTACATAATAATAATATTTCAATAATAAATTAAATTTAAAGGTTAAATTAAGGTCTAGAAAGACCATATTTTATTGACATATCATTTTCAGATAGCATTTACTGTTAAAGTAACCACTACAAACATATGGATAGCAAAAATGCAAGCAAAGCATGTATAGAAATCATTATACAAATGTTTTGTGGTATATCTTCAATGTTAGAAAATCACATGTGGGCATATTTGTTCAGCCTCATAACTTTCACATTTTACAGATGTCTGTATACATTTAATGTGTAGAATGTGTCATTACCCTTATGAAATTCCTTCATGGTTAATTAAAGACATATATGGGATCTTGACCTTCAACAACCTATAGCAGATCTGATTTCCAAGACACAATGAGGAGGCTAACAGCACCAGAAGGCTGAGACCAACCTTTTGAAATTTTAACATGGCAAGGTTGGCAAAGTCAAAGCCAGGTCAAGTGAAGGCTACCTTGCCACCTATTGTCCAATATGTGTAGTAGTACAGCACACTATTATTTTAATGAAATATTGCCACTGGTCACTAGAGGTCACTGTTTTAGTCACTATTCAGTTGGAGCTTAGAAAATAAACAATGACTAGGAATGTAACCAGGTCTGCCAAGACTGTGAGTAGCCCTGCATTGGCTTTGTTTCACCTGTTGTGTAGAGTTTCCGATCATCATGACTGAACAAAGACATGATTGTTTGAGTGTGTGTTAAACAACAGGTGTACATTACATTACATTACAGTCATTTAGCAGACGCTTTTATCCAAAGCGACATACAGTAAGTGCATACAGAAAGGTCATCGAAGTAACTACAGAACGGATAGGAAAGCACATTCTTCCCATACAGTAGCAGCTATCCCTAGTAATGACACTGGTGGTGTAGGGGCCATTGGGTCTTTGATGGATTGAAGGATTGTGTGAAAATAATATGAGAACAATGTGAGACCTAAGTATGCAAAATCAGAAAATCCTCATTGAAATAGCTTGGTCTGACCCGTAAACAGCACAAAGAGTTTGCTACTTTTCAGAGTATTTCCTACAGAAATAACCACAGTGACTCTCAGCCATTAAAAACATTAACTTCTGCACCTTCTGACCTCATGTAAACACACAGAATTCAATTACAACATCACACGTCCACACAATAAAGCCCCAAACTAGGGTTATTTTTGTCTTCTTCTACTTGCCGATGTCCTCAAACAATAATTCTCCCAATTGGATAACACTGGTCTGCCAATAAGAATGTCTGATCAAAGTAGACGATCGCAGGATTCACAAGTAAAAGTTCAAATACCCACATAAAAAAATTACCACTTAGAAATGTATACTCAAGTCAAAGTATAAGAACATGCTCTTAAATGTACTTAAAGTACAAAAGTAGAAGTAGATAATCTTTTGGAGATATAGGTATTAGTTATCTGTTACATAATGTTAATCTAATCAGTAATCAGTCAAGAATCATAGTTGATAAGGAGTCTGCACTTCAAATGACATAAGATGTTTGATTACTATTAACTTTTGTAAGTAATTCTACCTTGGCATATCGAGAGAGAGAGAAAAACTGGCTCCCTTTTGAAAATTAATAATTTAGTTTTACATGGAATCTCTATTAATCTGGTGTTATTTGGAGTTGTAAACAGCATAGCCTACAGGCTAAAGCCATATGACTGCCACTAGCTATAGCCTAAAATTATTTCCTCTTAAAAAAGAAAACATATCTGGAAGATATCCGATATCCGACTCAGATATTCCCGATTCAGAGAAGTGGACAGCAATGTCTGGTAATTTATAGGAAGTTTCTGTACAAGAACACCTCAGTACAAAATATTATGTCCATTTCTGATGGCAGACACACATCCACAAATGGCCCAATAGGCTCCAGTCTGTTTTCGGTTTTGTGCACGGTAGTGTCCTCCTCGTAAATGCAGCTTTTCGTGCAGTGTCATTTTAATAAATTCAGACATTTTTTGGGTAAATAAAATAACCGCGCTTTACAGACATAAAATAATAGGCTACTGCTTTAGGCAACAGGTGTGTGGAGGTTTCAACATGGCACATACTCAATTCAATTAATATATATTTTTTAATCACAACGGCAATTCTCGTGGCACTTTGCGGTTCTAGTTTTAATAGTTACGATTCATTTACATTTTTATTACACTTTATTAAATGTCCCATAATGCTTAATAATAAATATATGTTGTGGATTCAGTTACCCATTAGCGTTTAATAAAATGGTCAGACTTACCCATGGTGAATGTAGCTAATTTGCATACATGTGCACGCATCAATTAATAAACTAGTACTCGAGCACTAGTTTATAATTCCATGCAAGTACTTGAACTGGGAAATCAAGTCAAAAACAGTACAATACTTTCTCACTCAACAACTTCCAGAGTAAGAAAACTGCTTTAAATACAAATTACAGCCAATAAATTCATCATCTCTCTCAACTAGTGGGCCAAAATTACATTCACAGATCATATAGTTTTTCTGTGGTGAAAAACACATTTCATTTTATTAATTAGGTGGAGATTTAAAAATACAAACAACAAACTAGCATAAACACAATAATCGATTTTGATGTTCAGTATGCTAAGTGACATTTCAAAACGGGACACAATGATTCTGTCTGTGCCTTTGCTTTCTTTTAAAATGTTTTTTAAAGGCTCAAGTTCTGAAAAAGTGGCGATTAGGACGCAGCTACGCAACTTCCCTCTTTCTTTGTCCCTTTCTCTCCAATCTAAGCAAGGCAACACAAGGGTTTGCGTTTGACTTTCTGTCAACCAACCAATCGCAGTTTGAAATGAGAAAACATGTAGGGAGGAAGACTATGATCTTTTTTAAATGCTGTTTTAAAAAAAAAACTGAATACAAGAGTAACGACACTGTTTTGAAAATGTAGTGAGTAGAAAGTATTAATTTGTTATTCACAATGTAGTGGGGTTAAAGTTAAGTTTTTTTTATAAAAGACAAACTCAAGTAAAGTACAGATACTCAAAAAATGTACTTAGTACAGTAACAATGTAGTTACTTTCCATCTGCAGTCTGACTTTTTTGCAAAGTTGTTACTTTCCACCTCTGTACATTATCAATATTATTTTGGAAGGATAATATTTGATGTCAGAGTTAAATCATCCAATGACCATATACAGGCAACCATATATCAGCCATTTTCCTCCAAATCAAGGGTTTAAGAATACTATGGCATTAAGTCATATTTTAAAGCATTTGTGAAGTTATTTCTCCCTTTTGGTGCGCTAGCTGAACTAATTGTTTGTCTTCAGTGAAGGCTGACTTTCTCTCCCCATGCAATTAAAAAGAGATCAATATATCCTGACAAAGGATATGCACTGTGGTGCTGGCTAGTTCCTCAGCCCCAGTTATTCAGCAGAGTTGAGCATCAAAAGCATAAAAGCAACTAATAGAGTCCACATCCTATACCTCACATACAGTTAAATGTAAAAGTATTGGCACAGTAACTCAAGTTCTTTATTCCAGAACTTTGAAATAGAAAGAATGGATTTGAGGTTAAAGTGATGATTGTCAGCTTTAATTTTAGGGTATTTACATGCATATTGGGAGATTTGTGTAGGAGCAAAAGAAATTTGGCAATTGACTGCTAAGCTGTTTCATGGCCAGCTGCGTGTCCTTGCTTCATTAGGTCATGCACAAGAAAGCTAACAAAATGTCTCAAGTTAATTCTAGGTGTGGAACTTGCATTTGGAGTGCTGTTGTCTTCCAACATGGGGACAAAATAAGTGTCACTGCCAGTAAAGCAGGCCATCATGAGGCTGAATCAGAGACATAGCCAAAACACTGGGACCCCTATCTTGGCGATCTTAGCACTTTGTCTAAACGCATGGTGTAAAGTGAATTTAGGGCGTGTCCAAGTCCACTTTTGCTAGTTTGACGGCGTGTTTTTTGAGCGCTAAGCATGGCGCAACATTTTCTGAACCGAGTCTCTACATTAATTATAGGTGTGTCTTAGGCGTGACATGCAATAAACCAATCAAAATTTTATATCCCATTCCCTTTAAAAGCCCGCTTTTCCACCTTGGCAGATTGCTTATATGATGGTGAAACAGACATGCTAGTGCGTGTTTAGTGTGATCAAGCAATAGGCTATATGGATCAATAGTATGTAATAGACTACATACTATTAGTAATAGACTAACCATTATGAGCTCCCGGTAATTCCCGACAGTGCTGTTATTTTAAAAATGTAAATTAATTGTGAATTAATTGTCTAACGTGCTGCAAATGTTTTTGTTTCTAATTAGACGCTTAGTTCTCTTTAAAATCATTTTGTTGGAATAACATGTGAAATCAGCAGGGTTTGAATAAGCTGAGAGTATGGAAACCTTGTCACTGTAATTTAAAAAATATGAAGGACGAAGAATAAGATTCAAATTGAGTTAACACGGTGACATTTATCTCCATTTTTTAACTGTAGGCTATCGAAAAAACCTTATGCACAGTGTATCCACTGTAGCCTAGGCTACTTGAAAAACAATAAATGCAATATTCACTGGACAAGGTTTAAAACTTTTTTCAGTCTAAACCATTCTATTTACTTACAGGCTGGTATGTGGTTTTTGACCTATGGGCCCTTTTATTATGCATTTTTTGATATAGCCTACACAATAATAATATTTCAATAATAAATTAAACTTGATATTTTTAGTCATGCTTGTGCGCGCCCCTGTGTGTAACAGACAGGAGGGTGTACGCGCGTTGTGCACATGCCTATGCAGACACATGCCTATGTAGACGCACTTATAAGTGCCCTTAAAATAACATGTAAACAACTGCGACAGACCAGGTTTGTGGTGGTTTTAGAAAGTCTGGCGCTTTCTGCTGGCTCAACATAGCAATACACCAACAATTATCCTGGCCACTCTTCATCTTAAGACCAACACGCCCAGTTCACTTGCAATGGGCGCAATAATACATGGTATTTAAACGACGTGAGCGCTAGGCGTTATAATGAACCCTGCGCTGGGTGTAAGATACCAAAGACACTTGCGTTTGGGTTAGCGCCAGGTGTATGCACTGGTGAGCTCAGCAATAGCAAAGGACCTGGTAGGCCACGCAAGACCACTCAAGTGCAAGACCAAAGAATACTTTTCAAGTATGAAGAAAAAAACCTTTTTAAAACTGTCAAACAGATCAAGAACACTCTCCAGGATGTAGCAACTAAAGTACTAAATGTGATGATTTTATTTCAGAATATGTTCATTTGTTGACAAGAGTCAACTCAATGATTACTGTTAGGAGACTGTCACACATTACAGGGAAAATAAGCAGTATAATTTTAAATACCTGTGAGACCATCTGTTTAAATCAAATAATCTAATTCATATTTATAAACCTCAAAAACACACAAACTGAAAATAATTTTGAGTGCTAAAATTGTAGTGTACATATTGTACAAGTAGGATTTAATATAGCACTATAGACAATCCTGATAGCCTTTACCCAGGTGAAAAAGTAGTATACGTTAGTGTAATAAAAATATAATTTAAGTATACAAAGGTTATTACAAGTATACTTTTCCTTTTTGTACTTAATTTGAAGTATGTTTACAATTCACTTTTAAAATGTGCACTTCAAGTATTGTCTCAAACACACTGTAATTTTTTAAAAGTTTGTTTCAAACCCACTGGGGACATAATGAAATTGTACTGCAAGTGTATTTAAAAAACCAACAAATACTTTTTGTTAGTGCACTTAAATATACTTAAGAACACTAAAATAGTCCCATTTTAACATACACACTGCACTTGAAGTACACGTAAGTTCTAGTTTTGAACAACTTTAGTGCACTTAGTATACTTAAAGTGCTGCCAATTTAGCACAAAGTACATAATTAGTACAAAACCTACTAAAAGTGTAAAATATATTTCAAGTATAATCTTTTTTCACCTGGGTATTCTTAGTTGGTGAACTAAAATTAGGCTAAAACTCTCCCTCCCAATACAATCCCCTCAAGAGGGGATTTCAGTTTAGATTAATCTAACAAGATCTTTTTTCCCCAGCCATACTCAGGTGGAGTAATTGCCTTGGTTGAAAGTACTGCCATTCATGTCTTTCAATCTCAGTTAGATAATAACCAGCTTAAATGAACTGTCCAGAGAAAAATTGATTAATAGGTTTGTTGAACACATGGTTGCTGAAGATTAGATGAAGTTATGGTGGGCATAAATACAATAAAATAAAAGTATAGAAATATAGCTGCAAGCAGCCATTATAGGTCCAAGCAATCTTAGCTAAAGTGAAGACAATTATATTGCCAGTCTATAGGGCGTCACTTTTAAAAATCTGTTCCAAATTTTAGTTGATGATGGATATCATACAAAGTTTGGTATAGAAAAATTTGGTTTTACAAAGGTTCCAGACTTTTATGTTATAATGCTCTGATGAGTCAACTCATGTTTAGATGTAGGTAGGTTTAGATTAACCATTACATCTAAAATGTAATGGTCATAAGTCAATGTGTTTGGGATTTTTTTAATTTCAGAGCAATGCTATGTTTTTATTGGCTCCCTGTGGCTAATGCATAATAGCTGAAACCTTTGGATCACATGTACATATTTCTACGTACACCACTATCTACACCATGTTAGCGTCCTGCCTTATACATTTAAGTTATACTCCTTTTCAGTTATCTGCACTCTGGCTTTTTTGCAAAAAAAATTTCATTTTGTTCTTGCCCTTCTTTATGTCCAATATTTTAGTTTTTCCCAGATTATATTCTTTAACAACAATGCTAACATATGACCCTAGTTGTGTTAGGATTTCAAGTTTTATATTAATGGACATTGTAACCAGTTTAAATTTCAGTTTAATGCTATAGTCTTCTTATATCAGTTGCAATAAAGTACTTTATATGAATAAAGTGTAATTGCATTATGCTGCATTCGGCTTCACACCACATTCGGTTGACAAATCAGTTTGTAACCAATGGTTATATAATGCTTGCTTTAAAACACCCACCAAACAGGGGCTTTCAGGACAAAAATAAACTCACCAGTTAATATACAATCTGTTACAGAGCATTTTTAGATTCAAATCAAGAAAACAATTAGATGCAGGGTACCTTGTAAACAACACAGTCATCCCTTACTTCTAGTATAATAAAGTATTATAAAACAGCTGCTATTATACATTAGAAGCAGAAAAGAGAGATGACAGAAAGATACACAGAGCAGTTCAGGGGAAGATAACAAATAATGTGTGGAAGACAGCGAGAGTAAAAAAGAGAACCTAGACAGAACGCTAATAAGTCACACCTCAGTAACAATTATATTAATCGTCATGCACCCCACACACTACTGCAAATGCTGTGAGGTTATACTGTGTGTGTGTGTGTGTTATATACAGTTGAATGCAAAAGTATTAGGACAGTGACATTTTTTTTAGGGGAGCAAAATTAATTGGATAAATTAACATAATCTGAAATAAAGTCATCATATTTAGGACTTGGTTGCAGATCCTTTGCATTTGATGACTGCCTGAAGTGTGCAACCCATAGACATCACATTTTGTTTCAGGGGTTCTTCGCCTTTAGTCCTGTCTTCAGTAAGTGAAACACAATGTCAGTTGAATTCAGGTCAGGTGATTGACTTGGCCAGCCAAGTTAATATTCCACTTTTTGGTCCGGAAAAACTCTTTGGTTGCATTAGCAGTATGTTTGAGGTCCTGCTGCAAGGTGAAGCGTTTTCCAATGAGTTTTGAGGCATTTGGTTGGATCTGAGCAGATAAGATGTTTCTGTACACTTCAAAATTCATTCTGCTGCTGCCATCAGCCGTCACATAATCAATAAAGACAAGTGAGCCAGTTCCAGTGCCAGCCATTACACACCCAAGCCATAACACTACCTCCACCATTTTTCACAGAGAGGTGGTATGCTTTGGATCACACGCAGTTCCTTTCATTCTCCACACTTTCCCCTTTCCATCACTTTGGTACAGGTTAATACACTGCCTGGCCAAAAAAAAGCCGCACTCTAATATTTAGTTGGACCACCTTTAGCTGTGATTACGATGCGTATTCGTCATGGCATTGTTTCGACAACCTTATGCAACGTTACAACATTTATTTCCGTCCAGAGTTGCATTCATTTTTGACCGAGATCTTGTATTGACGACGGGAGAGTCAAACCACTCTGTAAAGTCTTCTCCAGCACATCCCAAAGACCTTCAGTGGGGTTAAGGTCAGGAGCCCGATGAATCTTGGCATTGTCGTGTTGGAATATGCCCATTAATGGGATAACCTGGTCATTCAGTACATTCTGGTACTCAGCTGACTTAATTTTAGTGCTGCATAAAATTGCTGAGACAAGACCTGACTAATTGAAGCAAACCCAGATCATAACACTACCTCCAGAGGCTCGTACAATGGGCACTATGCATGACGGGTGCAACAGCGACTTTTTTTTTGGCCAGGCAGTGTATTAGTCTCATCTATTTTTATGACTTTGTTTCAGCACTACAGTTTCTGTTATGTGTTTTTTAACAAACTCAAACCTAGCCATTTTTATCTTGAGGATTTCCAGTGGTTTGCATCTTGCAGTGAACCTCCTCAGGTTATGCTGGTGTAGACGTTTTTTTATGGTAACAGCTATGCCTACTTTCTAAAGACTGTTCTTGATCTGTTTGACAGTTGAGAAGAGGTTTTCTTCACAATTGAAAGTATCTTTGGTCATCCAGTACAGTGGTCTCTGGGATACCAGCAATGCATTCTTGCCTCTTAACAATGTACCAAACAGTTGATTTTGACACACAGTGTTTTGGCAATGTCTCTGATTGATTTATAAAAAATATTCAGCCTCATGAGTACCTGCTTTACTGGCATTGACACTTTGGCCCTCATGTTGAGAGACAACAGCAACACATCCAAATACAAATTCCACACCAAGAATCAACTCTAGACCTTTTGTTAGCTTTTTTGTGCCCTCAAATTTAAGCTGACAATCTACACAGTCATATTCATTGTTTAATTTCAAATTCATTGTGTTTGAGTACAGAGCCA
This sequence comes from Ilyophis sp. 1 JC-2022, assembly GCA_022702515.1. Taxonomy (NCBI): domain Eukaryota; kingdom Metazoa; phylum Chordata; class Actinopteri; order Anguilliformes; family Synaphobranchidae; genus Ilyophis; species Ilyophis sp. 1 JC-2022. Next base: position 35,747,585 of record CM040405.1, on the reverse strand, counting down.
AAACAACACAAATTGTGTGAAATACTTACAGACTGCACTATACAGTGCCCTCTATAAGGTTTGGAATAAACACTTTGGCTCTGTACTCCAAAGATTTCACATATGGTTAAATTGCAGATTCTCAGCTGTTTAAAGGGTATTTCTGTACATTTATGTAGAAATAACAGCACTTTTATACATAGCCCCCCATTTCAGGGCAATGTTTGGGACAAATTACCGCACAGATGTTTCTGATTACTCAGGTGTGTTCAATTTCTTTATTGCAGGGATAAGAGTTTGCAGGACCAGAGTTGTGCCAATGAAAGTCAAGGAAGTCATTATGAGGCTGAGAAATAAGAAAAAACTGTCAGAGAAATAAGCCAAACCTGTGGCTTACCGAAACCAACTGCTTGGAACATCATAAAGAAGAAAGATCTCTAGAGTTCAGTAATCACAAAGGGCCTCTTAAAAGAAGACCTCAGTTAATGACCAAATAATGCTCACCATAATGAAAAAAACCCCAAACCACTTTCTGGCAGACCTGAAACACTTCAGGAGGCAGGCATGGATGTGTCAGCAACTACTGTCCACAGAAAACCATGGTGGTGGGTGTGTTATGGTTTGGGCATGTATGGCTGCCACATGTACAGGCTCACTTGTCTTCATTGATTAGGTAACTCCTGAGAACAACAGCAGAATGAATTCTGAAGTGTACAGAAACATCGGTTCAGCTTTAAGCAAATGACTGCAAAGTCATTGGACAGTGCTTCATCCTACAGCAAGACAATGATCCCAAACATACTGTTAAAGCAACAAAGGAGTTTTTCAAAGCCAAAAACCGGAAAATTCTTCCCTGTCCAAGCCAGTCACCCAATCTGAATTCAATTGAACATGCCTTTCACATGCTGACGAGAAAACTTAGGGAAATTATCCACCAAAACTTGCTTTTCATACACCCAAAGCACTGGAGGTAGACAATTGACAACATATAGGGCTCGATCTTGACAATCTTAGCGCATGGTCTAAAATGCATGGCGCAAGTGCATTTAGGATGTGTCCAACTCCACTTTTGCTAGTTAGACAGTGGATAATTTGGCGCAAGGTTCAAATGGGATGAACTTAGTCTCTTCATTAAATATATATGTAAAGGGCTGGGTCAGAGGACCAGGCGCGACAGTAGGGATCTGGAAGTGCTTTGGGAAAAACACCACTAGACGGAGAAACTCCGTAGAAGGGAGACAAACAGAAAATAAACAGACTCCCTAGAGGGAATACTAGAGGGAGACTGGTACAAAGGGATAACACAAAACAACCCACAGAAAGGCGGGCAAACTCGTAGACACGAGAGATTAGAGCAAGCTCTCACAAAGAGAGAGGAAATGCAATAAACAAATAACAACCCGGACCGGGCGAAAAGGCTCAAAGACTTGAGTGCTTAGAAAATATAACAACAAAGAAAAACACTTCTTGCTCTCATAAATTAAAGCAGTATAACAAAGAGGTAAAAACAGAAACGGGGAAGAGAACTGTCTTGAGCTAGAGAGACAGGTAAACTCAACAAAACAAAGACAGAGAGATGAAAAGAGTAGGAGACTTCCTAAGACATTTGAGAGAACTTTTTTTCCCATCAGAGAATGTGTTTTCTGTAGCTGTTTGCGTCATAGTACATTGACTAGATTAAAAATTATGTTATGCTGGGTTGTAAATTATTATTCAAAGCATCCCAGAAAAAATGACAAACTCTGTTGAAAAGGGTATACAGTCCTCTATCGGATAAAACAGTTGTGAATAAAAGCGGAATCACATGAAATACTTCAGAGCTTCAGGTACAGTATATGGGGTGTAGCGCGCAGGCTGTGCGCAGACAATGCCGTGTAATAACGAGTTAAACTGCTGTGTATTTCTCAAATAGATTGTCCAAGACAATAAATGACGATGGAATTTTGAAAGGGCCATCTCTATGCTTAAAACCAATGGTAGGATTGTATTTTTATTTCATATTTAGTAGCAGATATTTATAGTAGAATATGACACAATAATTTCACATGTTTATTTTGCATTTGTGTGAGCAGGGCTTTTCACAACTTTTTTGGCATACGATCAGGCTATTGTTGGGTTTATCTTGTTGCTATGACGGAATTCAAATTTTATATGATGAATAAATATATATGAACTCACACATAGACACTATTGTCCACTATGTCACGCATGGGTAGGTATAGACTGGGTGGGGGGTTGCTTGTTAAATGTACTTACTAGGGAAAAAATTTTACACTTAGAAACTCCGTATTCTGCAGAGTTGTCACGAATCGTGTAGTAAGATAAACACTGAATTTGAGGTTTCCATTTATAGTTTGGCTGCAGGAGCAACGAATGTCTCAGTTGAGCAAAATCTTGGCGCCAGCATCCTGGTCACTAGGCATCTGCGCAAAGTAGCTAATTAGACTTTTAGTTCTCTTTAAAATAGTTTTCTGGCATAACAGGTGAAATCAGTGGAGTTTTAACTGCTGAAAGTATAAAACTGGAAAACCTGGTCACTGTAATTAAAAAATATATAAAGAACAAAGAATAGGGTTAAAAAATCTGTTAAAATTGTAAGATTTAAATTAATCTCCCTTTTTTTGAACTGTATCGACAAGTAACTAATAACTTTATGCACAGTGAATTCCCGGGACTGTAGGCTAGCCTATTTGAAAAACATTTGTAAAAATGCATTAATGTGATTTAAAAATTCTGAATAAATAGGCCTATTTGCTGAACAAAGTTTTGAACTTTTTTCAATCCAAACCATTACATTTACTTACAGGCTCTAGATGAAGAGGGTTATAGTATAATGTTCGGCCTGTTTTATCCAAACATTGGAAGCACATTTTCAACACTCCAAATGTCCGTCTATTGCAGCGCGTGCTTTTGTGAGTTCGATGGAATGACGATTCACACATTGTTATAGGTGCTATCAGCAAAGTTTTTAATGGATAGACATTGTCACCTAACAGAAGATTGTCTACCCCGGAAGATTGCAGGAACTATTGGACAATATAGATTCATAGCTTGATCCAGGCTAATTTCTGAATACACATTTAACCTTAGATGTAGCATCATAAGTCACCTGGATGTTGATGGAGTGGGCTCCATTAAGTTTCACATATATAAGAGCGTTCTCTACAGAACTCTAGAAAATCCAAAGTTTCCAGTGAACTCCTGTTTTACCCATGGTGACAGGTGTGAATGTAGACTATTCATTGGCATGTTGGACTAGGCAGAGGTAACTGCATGTAGCCTACTATGGCTGAATTTACGGCAGATTGGAATATCCCTCCACTTGAATTTAAGAGAAAAGAACTACCCACTCGCTGAAAATCTAGTGCATACAGGAACAGCAGACATTCGTCTCCAGCTCAGCTGCCAGGAGATGATAGAAGTTTGTTAAAACCTGGCAGGATAAATGCAATTTTAGGGGGCATTCTCCTTCATTGAGGGGCAGGTATGTAGTCCTTGACCGATAGACCCTTTTAAATGGATTACAGTAAGTGTTTTTAATAGCTAAAATTTATTTTAAAAACTTGGGGTTTGCAAGGTAGTTACAGTACCATAGCTAAAGTGGTTAATTTTACCATTTTCATTGTTTGAGCTAATTATGTGCACAGGTAAGTGCCATAATAGTCCAGCAGGTGACAGACAAACTAAGATTCTAAATAATGGGTTCTACTGGGTTTAGGCTTTGTCTTGGAAAATACTTTCTGGTTTTCTGCAAATCATCTTTGTGACAATGTAAAAAGCGCCATAAAAATTTAATTGAATTGAATATAGTGTATGCGTGCTTGTGTGTGGTAACACATACAATTTTTAACAACATTGTTTATTTTTTCCTCCTTACTTACTGACATTATCTCTTTTCAAGGCTGAGGATGCATGATATCAACCTGACACCATCTGGAGAAAACCAAGAACAATGATTAAATTCCCATGGCAGAGTTAATGCTGACACTGCTGATGCATTTTATGTTGTATTATTATTTCTCCCTATATCATTCTTCTGTTCTGCTAATGATTCATAAATTGCCATTTATAATTAAATACAATTGTTCAGATTTTATCTTGTTTCTGTCTCTACTGGCTTTTTAGCCGATATGCTGATACACTACAAATAAACACAGAATATAGGGATAACCTAAAAATGTCAATATGAGGGTGCCCAGAAATGGAAATAATTTCAACAGCCATTAGAAGATTTTAAAAAATTATGAGATTATTCAGGGATAGTGCGGCGTGTTCAGGCAAGTACTCACCTTATGAGTGATAGCTTCTGTAGTCTGCAGTCAAAGCATTATTTCCTTAGAGGGATATCCATCTGGGCTTTTCTTTATATACTTTCAGGCACATATCTTATTCTAATGTAATTTTTATTTTCTGTTTACAGTACAATCAAACTATTTATACAGGGGTATATTGTTTCTTCTTATTGTTCAATTGAGTATCAAGGTAAAATAGGAGCTTGCAATGGCTTGAGCTTTACTGCATAACCTTTAGTGGGATTTATATATTTTTAAGGGTTTATTTTAAATGCTGAGTTGTTTGTCAGGTAGCAAATCCACTACCTTTTTTTTTTTTTTTAAAACACCGCCTTTGCCGTATCCTTTCTGCATATGCTTTCAAACCAACGGCGCACACTTTTGAAATCATATTTCATGTTTGGCTTTTGAGTGCTTCTTACAATTATAGCTCATTTCGATATACAGTAGGTGACAGCAGTAAAATTCAGAGGCATATCTAGTACATTTTGCAGCTGTGTTCTCTTCATTTATCTTACATAGATAAACCTAGTACTATGTGTTAGCGAATGTACAAAGCGCAAAATTGTAGGAATTGTGGATGGCTGTGTATTAAGGTATTTTATTTGTAAAAAATTTAATGTAAAGGAATCCAAAGAAAAAGCAGTTTCGTATCCTCCTGTCTCCATGCCACAAGGTTTGTAACTTCAAAAGGCCATTTTAGACAGCCAGATCCCTCTGTGTATGCTGCTTCTTTAGCGCCCTCTATTGAAAGACAGCAGGAGCTGTTCTGAGAAATGCCTTCCCATTCAACCTCGTCTATGCATGCTTTCTACACTTGCACTGTTAAAGCCCTTTCAAATAAAAATGATAATGGGAAATCTTCTTTATCATGATAAACAACAATGAGACCAGCTGCCTGATGGAAAATACAACTCAACTGAATTATATTTTGCTTGTTAAAAATATAAATCTCTCTGTTGAATCTTTTTATAAAAAAAGATAATTGGCTGTAAAATATGAGACAGTAAGTTATATTTACTAAGAATCTATAAATTGGTATCGAAGAAACATTTGAATCTGTTTTTAATCTGCTCCCGTTTCTCCCTTATTTAAATGGATTTACAGCACTGCTGTAAGGGATGGAGGTGCTCCTATTAAAAATATTTACAAGACGCAATAAAAAGTCAATGGCACTTTATAACAATGATGGTCTATGAAAGTGGAATTGCCACTTCAGATTCTTTTAAAAATAAATCAAAAAGAATTGAAAAGAGTCATCTGATCTCACTCTGCCTTGTGATTTCACACAATTTTGCAATACCTTGCTGATGAGATTGTAGAGCATTTCCAGGACTGGACTAAATGAGACTGCAGTTTGACATAGATCTTCTCTAATTTTTTGCATTAACATAAACAGCACCCTCATTTAGCAGTGGGAGACTGAATGATTTGTATTATGCATAATGAACATCAATATTGGCTACTCTGTCATTATCATGATAGATTCATGTGATGACTTTAATCAGTATCATTTAAAATAAATGTTTTTTTTGTCCAAGAAAACCAATTACACGTAACACTCACCCAAATCTGCAACACATTCTGGGACAGACAACAAGCAAAAGTAGCCATGAATCACTGGCGGTACTTCTAATTGCATTGAAAATGTATAATGTATGCACATGAGGTCAGTTCAGAATAACTATACATCTGATGATAAATTGAACATCCCTATATGATTAGAAATTCATGAATAAAGATGTGTCTATTGTTTATCCGTTTGTTTTTCAGAAACTATAATGGCTGTTTCATGTTAAGTAAATCAACAGCTTATTGTCACAACAGAAATAGTATATAAAGGACAATTCTGCTGGGTTGGAAACAGTAATAATTTTTCTCCTTTGGCTTTGTTCAGTATATACAGTAGCCTAGATTTCAGTTTTTTTTGCCAATGTAAAATATAATGTTAATCCTTGGTGGTTTTTCATTTTATTAAAACATGAGTTGGAATATAATTAGTATTTTGATGACATCACTCTTTGAACAAATAATCTCAACTGCATTTCAAGCAGTGCACTCCCATGCACTCGTCCAGTAACCACTTTTCATGCTCGAGGCCATAAAGTCACACAGTTAATCCCTGTGGTTGGCGGATAAGCCTGCTGTACTTCTCAATGACTATAGCTGCTACCTGTGTGTGCTACGTTTTTGTTGGGGGTATTTCTGCAGCGCTGACCAGAGGAACCAAGATTGACATAAGCATCTTTCAAGACCAGCTGGGTCCCGCCACAGTATACCTGTGGCTGTTGGGCCTGGCATATATTTCTGATACTCTGATTTGCCAAAATGTTTAAACGATGGCAATTATGAACCTAATGAGATACGGGGCATTTCTGATGTGCGTATATTATTTAGCGTCAAAGTTTTAAACAAAAAGCAAGTTGTTGAGGCATTGGTAAGTGAAGGCAGGTTTTTTATTTATTTATGCTCATTTGCCATGTGTTGACTATGCACTCAACAGCTTCTGTTTGGCTTGTCAGTTTTAAATTTATGATATCATTTACGATTAGTGCTAACCTGTTATCGTAGCAGATGCTTTAATGTTTGGAGCTGACATTTTTAATATAAGGTATGTGGAGTTTTGTATTTTCTATAGAGAGTTTTTGTGTATTTTTTTGGTTTTAAAGCTTTATTGTTCTTGTGGCTGCTATGAGATATGGGCTGATTGAATTAATCTAATGATTGACTGACAGTAAGAGTAAGTAACAGTAAGAGACATAAAGAAGGTTCTCAAATTGGGCAAATTATTATATGTTTCATGAGAAACCATGTCTAAGGTAATGTTGGTATGGAGCTCAGACGGAAATACATCATCAACAAGACTGTAGTCAGAAGTACACACTCCTGGGTTGTGATATCTCTGTGTTAGTCAGGACGCAGTGCTAAACAGGCGAGCAACACTAATTCAATTGACAGCAAATTTCAATCTAGGGTGTGAGCAGGCAGTTTAATCAAGAATGGTCCATGGAGAGCTCTACAGAGCAGGATACCATAGTTGGGTTGCACTGTGCAAACACCTGCCAAAGCGCGTTTTTGAGTACAGTGGTACAAAGAGCACAGACAGATCTGATCAGATGAGTCATCCTTCACCATGTTTCCCATAAATGGAGTAGTGCACACACTGGCGTAGCGCAGCTTCTCTGAACCCCCCCCACCCCCCAAAGGTTCAATATTTAATTATTCTTAGTGATCACTTTCATTCTATGTTACAGCAAGTTTGTCCTATTGAGAGGGTTGACAATGCCCCAATCCACAGAGTCACCTATTGGTTTGATGAGCATGACAATGATGTTATCCTTATGCTAAGACCTTCTCCGTCACCAGATCTAAGCCCAATCAAGTATTTATGGGATATTCTGGAATTATGTCCGAGACAGTATTTTCCACCTCCATCAACAAGGCATGAGTTGTTTGAATTTCTCGTAGAAGAATGGTGCCACATTCCCTCCTGCACAATTTCACACACACAAACACACACACAAACAGCATGATGATGGCTTAAATATTTCATTATTATAGCTAGTTCTATACAAAGCCAAAGATGATGTCCTAAAAGCTTGAAGTGAGAATGTTATAAAAGTTTTTAAAAAGTACATGCAAGGTATATTTATATCTACCATGAATTCAGCTTTTATGGAATTCAATTTTGCAATAGCTTTTGTTCATCAATATTTCTATTTTGGATATATTTCTAGTTTGGATGTTGATGCTAAACATGTACAGTGCTTTCCTGAGACATAATCTAATTAAAAATGTGTTGTTGGTAATAAGGCTGAGAGAAAAAGCCAGATGTGCAATGTAGGTCTTCTGAGAAGACATTTATATTGTCTTGTAATTTTTTTCAACTCTATAAAATTTGCCAATATTTTTTTTTTCCTTGTTCATGCCCACTTATTCTACAAATAACTTATTGGCAGTGGGCAAAATTACTGTAGAATATGAAAACTTAATATTTGTTTAATATTAAGTTTAATATTAAACTTAAATATACTACACACAAATAACCCTATCACAATACATTACTTACTTTACGATGTGAAACAGCAAAACAAAGTATCTTTTCAAATGGGTTTATGGAAAGATGATACCAAATTACAAAAAATTCGGACTATAGGGATTTATTGGTGTACACACCAAATGAATGCTCTCCAACTCAGAGTACAGCGAGGCTTTAACTTACACTGTGTGATGCATTCAACAGAAAGCCCTCAATCATTCGCGTTAAAGATGCCTCTGCCATACATTAGATACCCCACAAGCCCCTGCATTAGCGTGTCTGCAGTAGATATTAGACCATTTCTGCAGTCATTTCTCTTTCTGCTGAGCACTTTGGTGGCAGAGGAATAGGCATCATGAGAACGTTCAGGGTGGAAATCATTTTAATGTGGACTCATTCTTTTGAGTTTATTGGACTAAAACAATGGCGCAGAGAGAAGACGTTCCACCTCCCATTGGCAATAAATTTAAATAATTCTCCAGCCAGAAAAACAGCCCTGATCCAATCAAGAAGTGGCTTAAGGCCAGCCATCTCTTAGCATAGACTACTGGGCAATATCTGTTGTGGATTGGTACTGAGAAACAAAAATGCAATTTAAAAATTTGGTTATGCAAATTTAAAACAATAACAAATTTGGCATATAATGATAGCCTTTATACTATGGAAGAAGTTTGGCAAGTCACTTAGCTCCGAGACTTTTTAGCAACTGAGAAGAACGGGCAAGTCCACAGAATTCCTTCACTGACTGCAATGCAGAAATAAACATTTGCTGTGTTTTAGATACCTTACCTAGCAGTAATAACATGTTCTATGTAATTGGCTAACTAAATGTTGTTGCTAGAGATTAACAGTGTCAAAATTATAATACCCCATGCAAGTTGTCAGGGGCGTCATGCGTCCAAATTTTTTGAAGGGGCACAGTTGTACAAGTGATATTCAATAAAAAATATAGCCACAACTCAAAATGGGTAGTGCTAAAAAAGGGTAGCGACAGCTATGTATCCTACATGTGATGCTAATAGCCAGAGTTCCATCAGATATTGTGACTAGTCCATTTACACACATCTGAATTATCCTTTTACTTCACATTAGTGAAACAGCTGCTACATCAACAGTCAGAACCGCTGATACAAGAGGGAGAGGGTTTTACAGAAGATGCCATGCTCATCATGTGGCTTGATTTCATCAAGTTTTACAAGCTTGGACTTGACATCTTTATAGAATAAAATAACAGTATTGGAGGGACCTTCATTATGCAAGCAAATTTTAAAAGGAATGAGTGCTGTGAACAAAGTGTGCATAGCACGTTGTGGGTATTGCAGCCATTTAAAAAACCCGCCATCTTCATAGCCTATTTGCTTGGCTATATTTTTCCTCAAATTGTTCTTCAAATCGTTGTCATTTTAATGTTCACGTTTTTTATCAAAGAGTATATTATGCTGGGGGAAAAAACTGTTGGTCTACCATGGATGTTTGGTTTGTGGCGCTTCTACAGAGGACTTGATAAGACAGATAAATAATGTTGCCACCAAAAAAAAAAAAAAAAAAACTTGCTCAGAATAAACTGCCGCCTTTTTGAAAAATTGTATACATTTTTTAAATCACATTTGATGTGCAAGATTTACGAACAATAAAGCAGTTGGGCGCATTCAAGAAGGAGAGTCAACCTATGATTTGCTATCCAGCCACGTTAGGTGGCCGAAGTTGGGTACCTTTTGAATTAAATTAATGTAACAATGTATTATTACGTTGTACTTGAGAAAATAAATAACATCTTCATGAAAAAGTAATTTACTTTACAAGGGTATTAGCTTGCTATGATAGACAAGATGTGGTTTGCTAATGTTACTTATTCCACACACGATTCTATCCTTACATCCCAGTTATAAATGAATGTTCAGAATAACGGTAACTAAATACTGAACAAACAAGGAAAAACACCACAAGATAACTTTAGCTGAAACTGTACTAGGGAGTAGCTCCCATTACAGTAAAGAGGTACACTTTTGTGTAAAAATAGTTGTATCACCTGTTGACTCTGAAAAAGACTATAAGTCAATAAGTCAGTCATATTTAACCCCTTTGTGCAGATGCCTAGTGGCCATGGTGCCGGAGGCAAGATTTTGCTCAACTGTGACATTTGTTGCTCCTGCAGCCAAACGATGAGTGGAAACCACAAACTCTGTGTAAAAACTGAGTTTCTAAGTGTCACTATTTTCCCGTAGCAAGTCCATTTACCAAGCACGTAGCAAGTCCTCTTATAAGCTTTGACTGAAGCATGCAGGATAACATTTATTTCATCATTATAACACTGCCTAATTACTGTTGCCATTCATATAGAATAACGCATGTTACTAAAAATGTTATTTTTATTTTATCTTCATTTACATTTTGCTTCTGTGCTCAAGCATGTTTCTTGCCCTCAACCGAAGTCAGTCGGCGGGGTTTAAGATGGAGGAGGAGACTTCTTTGACTGTAAGCACAGGACCAGAGCAATGCCCCCCAACTGTAACTTCTCACACTCAAGCCCAATTCACATCTTCTGAAATTGTGAAGTGGGTGGAGACATGACAAAAACTGGTGTTGCTGTACACTTTATTATTGCGTTGAATACACACCCTTTTTGTCTTCAGCATGTGCTTCAACAATTGAGAACTCACATTAGTCAAATTTGGGAAAGAGAGTTTTTATAACAGCAACTGTTGTTCAATCTGGCTCAAAATAAGAAAACAATCTTAAAAAAGCACTGGATTCGTTTTGTTTACCCTAAATTGATTGTGCAAGTCTATTTCATGTTGGTCCATTCAACATGCAATGATTGTCTTTATGTTCATTCAGGCTTTTAATAAGAAATTGCTTTTAGGAGCTTTCACAGAATTGCAAAAGACTATGAATTACCCTCCCCCAATGAACTTTGCACAAGTTATTCTGTCTGGATAGTGAGAGAAGGTGGGAGAGGGACAGAAACAATGTTCCTCTTTAGAAAAAGCCAAGACAATATTGGATTGGAACTTTTTGAATTTCACACATCAGCAGACTTGCTGTGCTATACATTCCTAGAGTGCTTCATTGGCTATCTTGACAAAGCTGATCAATCTTATCTATAGCTCCATAATAAAGACTTGGATCATTGTCTCCCTGTTCAATACCTGCCAATTAAGATATCCTTGTATTAACAACATCTATGCCCGTATATTTTGCTGTGTACGAACAGTTGATTTAATCAGGCTATTTTGCTGGTATTCAACACAAACATCTCTACGATGTCAATGTGAAAAGATACAATTTGTTCCAAAAGTATTCAGCCCCCTTGCTTCATTGTAATTTAAGAGCCATACAGGCAAAACTTTGTTCAAACTTTCACATCATAAAGTGCCCAAACATCATGTTTAGATTGTATTTAATTAATTAATCAATATTTTCTTTTAAAATGTGTGTTAATATTGTCTTTCTTGCTAACAAAGCCAAGAGCAGGTCCCTTCAATACATTTTAATGGCTCTTAATGTGATTTTAGGAAGTACAATGGACTTTAAATCGCAATACTCAAACAAGAATTTATCTGATATTGTTCATTCATGGATGGCATTTGAGACCAGTCCCTGGGGGGTTAAAAAAACATAAATCATCACCTTTCCATCACTTTATGGGAAAATGTCGAAGGTGCAAATTCAGGAACCTTTTCCTGTCTGGTTTCATTATGGAAGACAATGGAGAAATATGAAGGGAGACAGTCTTAGCGCATGGTTTAAAGCCTTTAAAGTGGATTTAGGGTGTGTCCAAATCCACTTTTGCCAGTAAAATGCTGGATAATTTGAGCGCACAGTAAGGTGCAAAGTTCAAAGGCACGGAACTTACTCTCTTAATTCGCCTCTACGTTGTCTAAGCTAGACCCCTTGCTTCATTCAGCTTTGAGATACATTACAAATTCCAAATATAGGACCCATCACTGTGTGTTGTATAGTCTGGTTGGTTGGACATCCCTTGCAATGTGTAACACTGGTACATTTTTATCTATAAAGCTATTTTTGGCAAACTCACCATGTATATTAACTCAAGTTTTTTTTCTTTAAGTTTTTATTCCTGCAAGGTAGTCACAACCTAAGATCTCATAAGTGGTTGCATTGCATGGTACCTGCTGGCCGAACTGAGGCGGGCAAGACTAGCCTGTTCTATCCCATGGTCCTGGAATGAGTTTCAGGCTAAACTCAAACTCGAGTATCTCATCTTTTTACCAGATTTTAAAAGACGGATAATGGATATGCTTTCTGTTACCTGTTCTTGCTTTAAACCCTGAATTATTTAACACTGCCTTAGCTTATGCATTTTATTATTATGTTGGTTGTTTTATTGTTGAGTACTATTGTTGTTATTGTTGCTGTTGTTTTTATATGCTGTTTTATACTGCTCTGGCCCTGTCTTGGCTCAGTCTCACTTGTAAAAGAGGTTTTAATCTCAATGTGTCCTTCTGGTCAAATAACGGTTTAAATTTTAAAATATATATATAATAGGGGTGTCTTGAGCGCATCATGCAAGTAACCAATCAGAGTGTCATCTCCCATTCCCTTCCGCACCTTGGCAGATTGCTAATATAATATATAATGTGAAGAACAAGGAATAGGGCTCAAATAATTTAATTTTTTTTAAAAATATTTTAATTAATCTTTGTTTTTTTAGTCACATTGAGATGTACAAATCATGCACAGTGAATCCCCAGAACCGTATTTGAAAAACATTTATAAAAATGCATTAATGTGATTTAAAATTTCCAAATTATATGCAATATTTGTTGGACAAATGTTTGTACTTTTTTCAATCAAATGCATACCAGGCTATGGATGAAGCAGCTCTTCTTCCAGCGGATCCCTCCTCTGCTGTTGCTGGTGTATCTTGGTTCATTGTTATCAGCACATGCAGTTCAGCATCACACTTTCTAAAGTCCTGTAATGTGTCCACATTTATGTCCATGAGACATCCATGACTTTTGGCAATGTTATGCAAAACACAACATGCCACAGAAAATGCTCAGACCTTCTGGGGGCAATGTTCCACCTGGTTTATCTAAACATCTGGGGCCTTATTCACGAAACATCTTAAGGCGAAAAGTAACTCCTCACTTGCCGATTTAGGAGAAACTCTTTAAAATAATGGGCCTGTCCTAACTTTAGGACTCTTATGTTTTGGTATAAGAGTACTTCATAAAGTATTTTAGCTCTAAAATCTAAATCTACGGGTAGTCAAGGGGACTCCTAAGTCACTAAGACCAAATCACAAACATTTTCTAAAAAAGCCAATAAATGCTAGTTAACCCCTTAGTGCAGATGGCATATTTGGTAAATCATGGGGGTACTCTGTTTAAGGCTTTATAACTCCAGGTGTGAGCATCACATAAACTTGGTAAATGGCTTAAATGAAACAAAACCGGTGTACCATTTTTTGTACAAACTTAGATTTGTTTATTTTCAGAATTTAAGGTCAAAATAAAGTGCCAGAAATGCAAGCAAAACTTTGCTAAAAATGCTACAAAATATATATTTCTTCAAAATACTGAGAGGTACATAAGTGAAACAGGTAAAACTACACATTTCCTGGATCATAAACTCCTTGTCCACAAGCATTCAATAATCGCAGGGTGATATACAGAACTACTAAAGATCTATGACACGAAATGTAAGCAGTGTAGCCTGATGTACCCAGGGTCTCCAAACCTATCCAAATTGGCTAAAATGTGAATAGCTGTAAATCTTAAACTAATCATACATTTCAGTGCAAATCAACCGTTTTGACTCATTTAACTCACCTTTGTATCATTTTCATGTGGGAATTATTTTGGATCAGTACAGGGGGGTGGATATCTAGGTGTCCAATAACCTACCCAAAACCTCTCCGAGAAATTATTAAAAAGCCTTTTGTCCTTTATAAAGCATATACATTTTACCTTACGATCACTTAATGGATGAAAACATTGATATTGCACAGTTTCAGTTCAGTGTTTGATGCCAAGTGTGCCATTTTTTCACCATTATCCTTCATATACTGCTTCATCCTGTGCGGTGCCTTCGTGGGCAACATGCACTCATCAATGGCACGGTCTTCAGTATGCTGGAAGGATCTGGTCCTGCAGTGGCTTCACTCTGAACAGTAGAGGGCACTGCTGGAGTGGCAGAGGTGGAGGGTCAAGCATGTTATAGGAACAAATTACATAATGCAGAAGCATTATAACACTGTGGTACACACAGCTAAATATGAAATCATTCACTCTTGTACTTCAGTAAACACTTTCTTCTGTATGCTACATTATGTTATATTTTGTTGCGTGCTCTAGGATGGCATTACTCTGTAGTGTGTTTCACAACTGTTGCTTATTTATTTTATTTATTTATTTTACATTCATCTTGCACACATCTGGACACAGTACATTTGAATACATATTTTCCATTCCCTAAGTGAAAAGCATCACCCATGGATATACTAATACCCCATAGAGTACATTATGCACAAAGAAATTACAATACAATAAAATAATATCGGAAAACACTACCAATGTTCTAGCTTCACGGCAAATCGAGGCATAAAATAAACTCCTCAAAAAAAGTTTGGAAACGTTATTTCGGTCGATTATTCCTCCCCTTTAATAATACCAATTGGTATTGTATTTTATATCGTTGGAAAGCCTGATTAGTCACCTTTACAACGAGGTACAACTTGTAAGGATCATGCATTCGTGGAATGAGCAACACAGCTAACCGTGTGGGTAGCGGCCCAAAAAAATGTGCCTAAATGCCCTGCAATATTCTTCTGTTGGTATTCACTCTCGTTTTGAGCTTCAAGTGCTGCCAGGTGTATGCCAGTGGGATGGAATGGGATGCCATCCCACAGCAGTGTGTGACCAGGCTGGTGACCAGCATGAGGAGGAGGTGCCAAGCTGTTGTGGCTGCGTATGGATCTTCCACACGCTACTGAGGTCCCTGACAGTGTAAAATGAATAAAGTGTAAAAATGGCCAATATGTGTTGTTTTTTCCTTATTACTGTGGGAGAGTGCAATCATCCAGTCCACCAAGCAACTCAAAACGAGAGTGAATACCAACAGAAGAATATTGCAGGGGATTTTGGCACATTTTTTTGGGCCGCTACCCACACGGTTAGCTGTGTTGCTCATTCCACGAATGCACGATCCTTACAAGTTGTACCTCGTTGTAAAGGTGACTAATCAGGCTTTCCAACGATATAAAATACAATACCAATTGGTATTATTAAAGGGGAGGAATAATCGACCGAAATAACGTTTCCGAACTTTTTTTGAGGAGTTTATAACTTACGACTGAGCAACCAAACAGAACAGCGCTAAAAGACGCTATTTCATTGTGAATGCTATGAATTCTAACAAAGCAGGCCACCACGAGCCACTACGGGAACGTCACGAACACAATAGTATCAATACATTACAGTTATTTGGCAGACGCGTTTATCCAAAGCGACGTACAATAAGTGCATATTGAAGGTCATAGACACAATCTACGAAGCTAAGTCACGAAAGCGCTACTTTCTCACAACGTAGAAGCTATCGCTAGTCATCAACCGAATACAGTCAGCTATACATTCTAAGCTATGAGATAGCTAAACCAAATAGAAAATAACAAATAAACGGAAAGAACGTACTATATAATTTGCCGTATACATGTAGTTATTCAAGGTGGAGTCTGAAAAAGTGTGTTTGCAAATATGTTCAGCATTATTAGCAGGCTAACAGTGGTCTATTACGACCGATGCAAATACAAAAATATAGCACGCAGTGGAAAAACGAATGTATATACTCAAAATATTACAAGCAGTAATACTTACATGTCGAGGAGGATATCTTCCCCATATTGATAGGCACCTCTTCCACAGAATCTATGCTACAGGGATTAGAAGAATCTCTGTTGTTGTCCTCTTCTGACCGACTTCGGGGGAAAAGTACTAAAAAGTCTCTTCAAAGTTGCGCGCCGTTTTATTGCGTAAGACCAACCGCGTCATACCAAACGCGTCAAACCAAATGCGTCATCTGCGCATGCCAGCGTAAAGTTGTCGTGATATAACAAGTATTGCAGTTACGCTCGCCCTTAAATAGTGAATCCAAGCTTTCAATTACACATGTAAATAACTTTTGGGAAGCTTGTCGTGCCTTCTATTGGATAAAACAATTGTCGATCAAACCAGAATAAAATTGAAAGCGTCACAGCAGTGCTATCAGGGAGGGGGGGTTACGCAGAGATAGTTTCGTTTGTCTAATAGTGTTCCAATGCGCTGTGTATTTTTCAAACGGATTGTCCAAGACAATAAATGACCACGGAATCTTGAAAGGGACATATCTACGCTTAAATCCACGGGAGGATTGCACACGAATTCCATATTTAATAGCAGATATTGATAGTAGAATGGCATTGTATGATTTCACTTGTTTATGTCGGTATTGATTGAGCAGCGATTTGCACCGCTGTATTTGCATAAGGTCGGGCTATTGGTGGGTTTATCTGGTTGCTGGACGGAATTCTGATCTTATATGATGAATACATATATTTATGAACTCCCAACATAGACGCTATTGCCCACTATGTCACGCATGGGTAGGTATAGGCTGGGTGGGGAGTGCTTGTTAAATGGACTTGCTACGGAAAGATAGTGACACTTAGAAACTACGCATTGGCCAGAAATCGTCGCGAATCGTCTACCAATAAAGTTAAAATACCGCGTTTGGGTTTTCCACTAATAGTTTGGCTGCAGGAGCAACGCGTGTCTCAGTTGCGTAAAACTGTCTCGCAGGCGAGAAAAAATAGACTATCTGCACTAAGTAGTTAAGGAGCTTTTAAAAAGCCAATAAATCAAAAGGGTATAATGTATTATAGTGGATATAATCAAAGATGCAGTCACTTCACCAACAAACAAAAACAACGCAATGAGATCAAGGTTTTGCCAAATCTACGCTACTTAGCCACAGGTAAAATCCAGCAATGCAGCGCAGTAAAACTGGGAATATCTGTTATCTATCATTAAAATATTACACCAAAATGTAAATGCCTTCTGCAGACCCCACATCATCCTACAATTCATATGGTTTCCTGTAGATGTTCGCCAACTACAAAGAAATGAAGCCAACTTCAACCTTATTTTAGCCTAAGTAAGTTTAAATGCAGATCCAAAAATAATTTTCCGAGCTATGCCAGACATGCAAGAGGCTGAAAATTAGCCAAATATATACTTTATTAGTCAGTAGCTAGGCTATATTATTTTTGGTTTCATGTTAAATCAGGGACACTTCATTTTTATTTTAAAATCTTTCTTTGAATATGGCAACATGATTTGTACCTCCCGCTACAGTATTTCTATGAGTAATTTGACAACACACACCCATTCCCTATCAACGAATCACTGTGTGCATAGTAAGTAAGCATATTCATGAAACACAACTTCATCCATAGCACTCTACTACAGTGCGTGTTTTTATGATTTTTCATTGAATGATTATTCACAAAGAGACCAAGACCTCTGAAAAAAGGTCTTGCGTAAAAAAAACTCTAAGTAAAAAAAATGCCCAAAAATAACCACACCCACACAAACACACACGGACAGCTTTGCCATCCTTGGTGGTCACCAACGAAGATTCAGACTGTCCACCACTCGGGCGAATCCCGGGACCCAGACCGTCACTGCGCCCCGTTGCCCTCATCACACTCGCCGGGCTGGATGCGGGACACCGACTCTGACAGGGGAAAAAAGGACATACCCGCTGCCGCTCAGTTCCCCGCTCGCTCTGGTCTGAGACTCATACACACACTGCTGCTGCAGATATGATGAAAACATGTTCCTTACGGTCTGAGGGAAGTCAGTTCTCCCAGAAACAGGTCATCACCGTATCTCCTGGCACACTGGCTCCACCGCACTGATCAGCTCTGCAGTTTGCCGTTGTTGCTGTCCACCAGTGCCGGGTCTAATGCCGCTGTTGTGGTTTTTGTTTCCGCAGGCCGCCTCTGATTGCTTCCAGCTGCCCGCCTCGTTCAGGTATGTTCGCGCCATACCCTGACACAACAAATTTGCACTTGTACTAACAAAATACAACTTAATCAAACCAACAAAGTAAAAGAAAGAAAGAAAAACGTACAGATTACGGATATAACCCTGGTTTTATGAATACGGTCAACACGCCACGGTATGGGTCATCCTCGCTGAAAGGAGAAGCTGCTAGGAGACTATAGCAAATTAAGAACCACTACGGGCGGACCCATGCCACGCCATAAATCTGGCGCTTGTACGCCGCCCGACCTCTTTTGCCCACTTGAGGGCACTTACCGTCCTGAGGGCGCAAGGTTCCCCGCCTGACCACGCAGCGTTGCGGGTTGACCGCATTCATAGAACCAGGGTTAAATCCGTAACCTATACATTCTATTTCATATCAGTCAGCACACCACAGTATGGGTCACAGAGTACGAAATAAAGTCAGGCGGGGATTTAGTGGGGTACCAGGACGGCAGGTCATGTGCCCACAGCAGGAGTTGACAGAGAGACCTTTTTTTCGCTTCATTATATTCTCTCAGGGAACCCAGCCCCAGTGTTCCCTTCCAATCACTTAATCCCCAATGAGTATCATACAATCATTCAATGTTTTTTTTTGTTGTTTTTTTTGTTTTTTGCTGTCGTAACGCAACCGACAGAAGACACTCTGATGCCCTAACACGGATTCATACAGGCATAAAGGTATCAGTTTACATGGATATAGTTTATGCAAGAACGACAATGAGCTGCCCACAAACAACAGTAATGGAGTGTGTCCGACACCAACCCAAGGGCCCGAATCAGTGGTACTGAAGGGACGTGAGGGGGTGTGGAAGCCTCAGGTAGCATCTGCCCTCATGGGCAGAGAGGCCCCTTTCAGCTCTTTTTTGTATGTTATTATTGTTGTCGCTGCGCAACTAATAAGAGAAACAACCCAAGCCTAGCGGCTAGCATAAAACAGAATGGTATCAGTTTAAATTAATAACTTCTGTAAGGCACAGCAGCAACGTACATCGATGATAAAGTGTGCCCAACACGTGTTTGTGGTTTCCCTCAGTGAAGAGGGAATATGTGTGGCTTCCGTAATAGAATATGGGATAATTGCGAAGCCGGATTGAATGATTGATTGAATGATTGTTCATTGAATGAATGATCACTCTCCCCCACCCCCACTGTTTCTGTCCGCCGTAACCTCTGCTCCCTCTCGCCCTCCTCTCTTGCTCCCTGTGTCACTGCTTCCCTCCCCCCTCTCAAACCCTTCTCTCAACTCCCCATCGACTCTGCATCCGACACCCTGCTCACAGCTCTCTTCACATCACTTAACTCTCTCTGCCCTCTTGTCTCTAGGCCCACACGCCCATCTCCTCCCTGCCCGTGGATGTCTAATGCCCTGCGCACCGCCAGGGCCGGTCTTCGCGCAGCAGAGAGGATGTGGAGAAAATCCAGAAACGCATCAGACCTCTCCTATTACCAGTCTCTCCTAGCGACGTTCTCTACAGCAGTCACCGCTGCCAAGGTAACTTACTATCACACAAAAATTTGCAAATACAGTTCTAACCCCCGTCAATTGTTCTCCATCTTCTCCTCCCTCCTCAGCAAATCCCCTCCTGCTCCTCATTCCTCGTTCACTGCAGACGACTTCGCAGATTTCTTCGATGAGAAGATCGCAGACATCCGCAGCTCCTTCAGCCCCACTCCCCCTCCCCTCACGGACAATGTTCTCCACTCTCTTCTTCTCTCTACCCCTTCTGTGTCCCCCCCCTGTTTCTCCACCTTTTTTCCCCTTTCTGATACCGATGTATCCCATCTCCTACTCTCCCATCGCCCCACTACTTGTGCCCTCGACCCTATCCCTTCATCTCTCCTCCAGGCAATCACCCCAGATATCCTTCCGTTTGTGACCTCCCTGGTGAACTCCTCCCTGCACTCCTCTCCGTCAGCGAGATGCTTCATGCAGCTTGGGCAGCCTCCCTCTCCTCTGTACTAATACTCCTAGACCTCTCTGCCGCCTTCAACACTGTAGATCTTCCTGTCGTCCCTGTTTGCAGCGGGGATCTGGCCTGGATTGAGTCCTACCTCTCGGAACGCTCCTCCCAGATTGCCTGGGCTGGTAAAGTATCGGCACTCCATCCCCTTACCACAGGAGTCCTCCAGGGCTCAGTCCTTAGTCCTTTTCTCCACCTACACCAAATCCCTTGGCCCTGTTATCACTGCTCATGGTCTTGCTTACCACTGCTATGCTGATGATACTCAACTCTTTTTCTCCTTCTCACCCTCTGACACCAATGTGTCAGCCCACCTCTCCGCTTGCCTGAGAGACATCCAGAGCTGGATGGACAACCACCATCTCAAGCTCAATCCAGGCAAGACTGAGCTCATCTACATTTCTGCTCTAACCTCTCCCCCTCTCAATCTCTCCATTTCCCTAGGGGACACTCCACTGACCCCAACGCCCTGTGCCAGAAACCTAGGAGTGGTGATGGACAACAGGCTGTCCCTCTCCGAGAACATCGCAGTGGTAACCCGGACGTGCAGGTTCTTCCTTTTAGGGTTGTTTTAATGCACTTGAATCTTTTAATCGGGGGCAGATCCAAAATTTGTTGAGGGTAAGTTCATTCAAACTAAGCCCATCCCGCAGTCGTACAGTGATTATTTTTATCCTCTGTGGTGGCTTATTTAGCTTTTTAAATATGTTACATGAACAACCCATACTCTCAGTCTCAACCATTACTATTGTTGAAATCTTAACAAATATGTTTGGCTGAGGTATACTTATTGAATACCCAGTTGGATCAGCAACTGCTAATGTGTAGTACATTATCATGAATTTTCAGAGCAATTAACTTGTGGAAATAGCACCACTACACAGTATGGAACTTATTTTGTGCTACATAACTGTTTCTGTCTTTCAAACAGATATGTAAAACAAGTCTATAAACATCTCTTGACAAGAGTCTCTATTATTCCTCACCTTAATATGTTTTGTTCTTCCCATGAGCTAAGGGTACAAGGACAAAACAAAACAAAAAATAAGTTCCCATCTGCTGGAAAACAAAAAGCAGCTCTGTATGGCATATGCTCCAACCAGACAGTTCTTCAGCAAAGGAAATGTGATTAAGAATAATTGTCTAATATTTCTTGTTACCCTTATACGCGTAGTTTGTCCTACACTGCCACTGCAGACCCTCTAGCTCAATAAAAAATGGAAAAAGACCATGATCAACCAGGCATTTTTTGTTTGTTTGGTTAGTTTTATCACATGAAAGGATTTGGTATTATGAACTATTATTTGCTTCAGTTATGTGGTCAGGGTCCGCTGTGGCCTGCAGTTGAGGCAGAAGGAAACTCATAAACGCATTCAGAATTGCACTTTAATAGGGTTTAAGAGTGTTTTGGCTCAGCCTCTGGAAGCTGAGGTGAAGCTCGTCCCTGGTGGGAAGATCGCTGACCCTTTCAGAATATGCCTACCTACATTTATGATTTTAATGTACTAAAAGCCCATCTTGACCTAACCTGCAGGGCTGGAAATAATGAGGGAGCTGAATACAATGCTCCTTGGGCAACAGCTTAAGCTGATAAATATTCAAGTGTGGCCCAGTTCTAATTCAGTTGCTCATGTACTTCACGCAAAATGTCAGAAATGCCACACTTCATAAAAGGGGGGCATAAAACTTTTATTGAATACTTCCCATGTTTCAAGTAAATAACAAAAAAGGTTAGATTTGACAAATGCCACCATGTGACACTATAGCACAATATGAAAAAAATGAAAAAGCATTAAATATTTCAGGCGAATGGCTTTCAAACCATCATATCAGTTGCTATGTAAATGGCTTCATCTCTCATTATGGAAATGTCTGTCAGCCAGGGTTCGAATCTTTCTTATTTGCAAGGGTTGATATTTGAACAAATAATGGTTTGACAAGGCTAAAATTGCTGTATAAAAAGATTGTGTTTGTAAGCATTGCCGACACAAAATTTCAATTAATTTAAATTATGGTACCTTTATTTTGGGCATTTAAGAATTTTAGTTCTGCACATTATTACTTAATTTTTCATATCATTATGTATGAAAGAAGAGCAGAAACAAGATGAGACATAGGGGGCAGGGCGTCGACAACGGTCGGCCTGGCTCTTCATCTCGGAGACATGTCGCAACAGAGTGGCCCTTGCCCTCCTCCAGGTTATGGCTGGTTTCGGGGTGGCATGCCAACCAGGAGGCGTGAGCCCAGGTGAGCGCTTGGGAGCGCACAGGTTCAGGAATGTACAGATGGCCCTCGGGAGTGTCGCTAGGATCCATCCACCTCCACCACAGAGTCTGCTGGGGTCAGGTGGGGATAGAACAGGCAGGGAGCAGGCAGGGTAAAACGTTGGAAAGTGTTAACACAAGCACGAATGCAGGGCACAAGACGATCTGGCACAGAACAAAAAAAACAGGGGAGCTTATGTACCAGATTAACGATGAGACGAGGAACAGGTGAGACAAAACAACATGAGGAAAGACATATCAAGTGTGGGAAAAGGGAAAACGTGGAACGGAATACAAACATAGACAACACATAGAAATGGAAAACCCAGAAATGGACTAAGATGTAGAGGCACGGGACATGACAGGAGACAGGATGGCAATGACCAGGTTTTAAAAACTTTGTTATATTTGCTGAAATAGCATCTCATGTGCATTTCCTTATATGTCCAAAAGCGTCACATGTTCACACCCTTATATGTATGTCAAAAGCATTACATGTGCACATCGTTCATTTTGCCTGTTTATCTTGTAATTGGCTACTTTGTTCAGACTACTTTTATCAGATGTTGTTATCCAATGGGAATAATTGTTTTTGTGGGCATTGGGCATTTGTAATGATGAAATCGGCAGGAAAAAGAAGAAGAAGCTAAAATAACCCAAGTTTGGGACTTTATTGTGTGGCTGTGTGAAGTATCGGAATTCTGTGTGTTTACCTGAGGTCAGAAGGTACAGAAGCCAAACTCTCAGTGCTGTGTAGGCATGACTTGGCTAGGCAAGTCATAACTTGGCGGATGGCCATCCTGCCATCCCAATATAAACTGCGCTGCTATACAGTACCAACAGGTGATCAGGTGAAACATGTCCACCCCCATTGAACTTTTTCCACATATTTCTTACTCCACTTTAACATTTCAATGCATTGAAATATTTTTCCCCTTCAACAATGAATTTGCATCTGGATGGCTCATTCAGTTAAGGCACCATGCTGTGGTACATGAATGAGCCTCACAGCCTCAAATCAAATCCAGACTTGTGCCAGTGCCAGTGCTGGCTGTGGTAGCAATTGGCTATTGCATCGCCCAGGGTATGGGAGGGTTCAGTTGGTTAGGGATCCATGTTCATCGCTCTCTTGCGACCCTTGCTGGTCGATCGGGCACCTGATAGCAATCCTATTGTTTATAACTCCAGTAATTCCAAAGGAAACGTGGTTTATTGAGAGTGCAGGTGTAGAGTGGTTTATCCAACTGTTCGTTTTAAAGAGGCTTGAGGCTGTGGATCACACAAAAGGCTTTGGGGCCCTGGGGCTATTCTTCTTCAGTGCAACAGTGTCTACCCTAAAACAGCTTTTTTTCCCATCTCTCTTTTTGAAAAAATAACAGACATCATGGCTCCCCAATTCCAACAGACTCAAGCAATAGATGGGGCTGACATAACAAAATTTTATTATTTGCACCCCCACTGGCTGTACAAATTCCAGCTTGCCGAAGCTTTCTACACACAAAAGCTCAACAACTTGATCAGGACATATGAAACAGCATGATTGCCACGTCCTAGTTGATTTGGACGATATTTTATTCCATAAAGGACATTATTTGAATAGCTTGGGAAGGATAACCTCTTTTGATTCATCATTTGGCATAGAAAATTGAAAATGAAGACAATACCGTAATTATGATCAGGCCCAGAGATGGGAAGTTTCACTTTCAGCAAATGGTGGTGGTTTGGGATCCTTTCAGATCAATGTTTACTGTTAGCTTTAATATGAGCAGTGGTTTGCAATTCTCAGCTACTATCCACTATATACTCATTTGAATTGCAGCTCATTCCAATTACTTGGTAAACACATTTATATTGTATCTAGATGCAATAATTTTTGTGACACCCCACTCTATGCCTTCTAACAAGGTGAAAAGGTTTCTGCTAAGCTAAAGTATGTTATCAGATGAGATATTAATTCCTGGAATTGGACTATGAAAGGCAACCTTATTTCCCCGAAGTATTTCTGCAAAGAAAGATCTAGTTTTGAACAATTGAGCGGAGGCTCCACAGATTATATAGTCACATTGAAAAATACCATGCCTCAATACAGCCTAATACTTTCAGGAAAAACAGGCTCCAGCATTCTACTGTGATAGCAGCTGTAGGTTATGCACTGTCATACTGTTCAGCACACTTATAATGTTCATGTTTGATTCTTCTGTGGATTAGTAAGTTAATATAGCATCCCTTTCTGAGACTAGCCGTAGGGTGTAGCCATCAGCATTCATGGTTGTGGATTCAGTAATTAAAGTATAAGCTAACCTGTGAATAGCATATTTCAATATACTGTAATGCGATTGGCTCAGGAAGAGAGCTGCACTTTGGGCAGGGGTACCGAAGGACACCTGAAGGTAACATAGAAGCTTCAGGGCAGAGAAGCGCCTCATGAACCAAAAGCCAAGGGAATGGGAAGGCTATTTTTATTAAGTGTCCACCTTATTTTCTTAGGGCCGGATTCAGAGATAGCCAATTTAAGTCTTAAGTGCCTCTCCTGCGCCGATTTAACGCGAGCTGATTTACGTCATATTCTAACTTGTGTTGCGCAGGTGCTTATCACAAAATGTGGGTGGTACAGGGCATGATATTTTAATTACCTGTTTCTTGTACCTGCCTCCCGGGTTGCCAGGTATGTACAAAATTATTATTTATTTTTTTACGATTTAGCCTACCTAATTAAGTAATGTACGGTAACATAACAGCCTAGATGTGACGTCTTCCACTTAACCAGTTGAAGTCACATATACTTAATAATACCCCATGCGCACAATGGGGCGCATGTACTGGAGAAACGCTTAAAACAGCGGATAAGTCAAATGACAGAATCACAAATAGCTTAAGCTACGTGGAATTTCAAGAGTAAGTCCCATTTGCGCATGCTTATCTCACCTCTGAATCTGGCCCTTTGTACATACAAATTTTTGTACATTATAAGTTAAAGGTGGACTATGCAGGATCTTTAGAATATTTTGTTGAGGTCCTGTGTTTACAATCAAAGGAGTCTCCTCATCCATCCTCAACCCCGCTCACTCAGGGTACCCCACTTTGGCCATCTAGCTACCTAACATAGTTAGCTGGATAGCTAGAGGTAACATTAATTACAGTTGCAACAGAAAAAACACCAACGCCACCTCGGTTTACATCCCTTTGCTAAACTTCAACTGTCGCCATCGAGGAAAAGCAAAACCTAGGTTGACTCTGCTTCTTGGACACGCCCTATCGGCTTGTTGTTTGACTTCACTGTGCTTGCGTTTCTTCACCTCCGTCATTGCAGTAGCTATCTAACGCTCAGATGAAACCTGATCCCAGCCCACAGGCTCTGGAACCACATCCACCCCTCCCCACACAGAAAAGAGCGCCATGCTCAGTAACATCCTAACACATCTTAGAATAATAAATACAGGCAGAGGAGAATGTATTTTGCAAATGTGTGCAAACACAGATTGCCATTGCATCATAGATATGACTGAGGATGGTTATATTATGATACTTTAAAAGAAAAGACCCTGCATACATAATGCACCTTTAAGGACAAATGTTTATTGAATCCTGTCCAGCATCTAGATAAAAGTATGTGTGCTTATTGACCATGAACAGAGCACAAACGCATAATGCTCTGATCTTTTTTTTCATGGATTTGCTGATTTATGTTTGTGAGTGTAGTGTGTAGGTGAAATGAAGCAGACTTGGCGATTCAGGTATAAAGTGTATGAGCAGCAGAACATGACGGATATGTCACGTATCATGGGAAATGAAAATCTGGTAGTTTTACTGAATTCTAGTTGAACCAGAATTCTAGGAACCTTCTAGACCAGGGCTGCATTCGAATCCAATTTAACACGCTCCCTTCCCTTGCTCACTTCCCTCGAGGGAACCATCTTGTGATGCAATTTGCTACGTGCAGCAAGCAAACTTAAAAGGTGCTATGCAAGCGAGGATTGATGAGAAACAAACAAAAACCGAACCGAACCGAACCAAACCCTTGCAAGATGATGTGCAACACCATAGAGTTGAAATGTGACCGCCACATATTTCTGTGGTGACCACCCACTTTTTCCATGTGGAGCATTGCATTGTGGGATTCCCTTCTTGCTGGAAGCTTGCATTTTATACCCTTGGTGGAAGGGAGGATAAACGAGGGAGCGAGGGAATATAATTACTCCCTCCCCTTTCTTAAATTGGATCTGAATCACACTTGGTGTGGCTGCCATATTTCATCCTGGCATTTTGGGGATTCCCACCTTCAAGCAAGGGAAGGGAACGACAGAAAGAAAGAATACATTTTGGATCTGAACACAGCCCAGGGGTGCCAAACTCCAGTCCCGGAGGGCCACAGAGGTTTTTGGTGTGTTTCAGCATGAGTGAGTAATTCAAGTCATTGATTGGCTAAAGAGTCCACACACCTTGTTCTCAAGACCCTAATTGGCTGCTGATTGAAAGGAAACCACAAATAACTGCAAATACTACGGCCTCCAGGATGAGTTTGACACCCCTGTTCTAAACTGACAGATAGAAGCTATGTAGGATACAGAACCTCCTGTCTCTCGACTACCATGGCAGCATTATTTGTAAATGTGTAAAATAAATGAGAACCTCCTTCTTATATGTCACTTGAACATGTGTTTTAGATTCTTTGTATATTGCTGATTATTATTTATTTTATTATCTGTCTCTGGACACAGCAGTGCTTAGTTAATTTTCAATAGATTTAAAAATATATATATTATTTCACGTTTGGTAAATGTTTTGACCGTTGTTTCTGTGCAATGAAGGATATTTTAGATACTTACAGACGTTTCTGAAGACCTACCAACATAACAATGGTGGGTATCAGGGCCAAATAGTGAGTGAGCACAATTCACAAACACAATAGATCACAATTTTAGTTGCAACACATAATATTTAGGCCATCACATCAGCCTTTATAACATATTTTTGAGCAATGGTTGTGCCAAGTTTTTCATCTTGCGCCTCATCTCATTTTTCTGAACACAATTATAATTTTTTTATTCAAAAATAGGTCTTGGTGTCACATTACCTCTAAATGTGCAAATTAAGTAAAATGTTATTTTTTCAAGTGAAGCAATAACATTAATTGGAAGCTTGCCTGTCATTTTACAAGGGATTCGTTTTAATTTGGTATACAAATTATGGTGCAGGAATAATAATGATGAAAAAAGGAATCATTGAGCCACAAACAAGATTGATTGGATGACCAGCAAATGGACCTCTACAATATTACATTCAATGAATATTTCAATTCATTTCGAATTAATGATCTATATGAAAGTAACATGGTAATCAGAGCTGTCAAAATATTTGTCTAATACAATGAAATACCCTACTTAAATTATAGCAGGAAAGAAATTACATATCATCTTTGTTGTCAAGTAATTCTATCATTGAATGCCAAACATAGTAGTGGTGTGTAAACTAGTTTTCCCAAACTACCCAGGTAGCCAAATGGGTCTGGCCCAGACCTGGCATTCTGACTCAGTGTCTGCCTTGAGTCCGTCCGCCTTGGTGTATTTTTGAAAGTTGAGTGTGTGTTGGAGGCCTGATAGCACAGGGAAGGAGGCCAGCAAGGAGAGAGTTGCAGGGATTAGACCAGGAACTGAGTGGAGTAAGTGATGAAAAAGGATCAGATTCGTCAGATGTTGCAGAGGAAGAACCTGCAGGCCCGGCTCACCAACGCTATGTTCTCAGTAAAGGTAAGGTTGCTGTCAAGGGTCACTTCAAGGTTCTAGGCAGTCTGGGTGGCAGACACTATAGTGTTGCCCAGGGTGATGGAGAAGTCCTGGAGGAGAGTGGATCTGGCAGGGATGTACAGCAGTCTTGATTAAGCTTCAGATGTTAGCTGTTCATCCAGGATGATGATACAAGGCAGGTTGAGATGTGTGAGTAAACCTGTGTGTCAGATGGGGGAAATGAGATAAATAGTTGAGGGTCATCAATCAGGTCCAGTAAACAGATGGTCGGTGAGCCAGTAGAAGTACTGAGACATCACATCAGCATCTGCAAAGGGAGATAATACAGAGAGAGAGAGTAGGCAGGGGTGGGCATCAATGGGGAGGAGGCTAGAAGACTGCTGGAGATTGCATGTAGGAATTGCGGATGTCTGCTACTTTCAAATACTACGTTCCTTATGAACTTAGCAGTTCGGAGCTCCAACGGGGAAACACAAAGTTATGAGCTTGGAGCGTTCTAGTGATTATGGATAAAATTCGGACCATGACATGAGGTTAGGTTAGATAGCTATAGTAAAGCTATTGCTTAAACCAGGGGTGGGCAACTCCAGGCCTCGTGGGCCGGTGTGTATGCATGTTTTTACTGCAACCAGTTACCACGGCTCAATCAGCTAATTAGTCATACACACAATCACAGATTCACTCGTAAATTACAGAACGATAAATGAATGTGGTGAATGTATGTGTGTGTTTGTGGTGATTGTGTGTGTGTGGCGAATGTATGTGTGTGTGGTGAATGTGTGTGTTTGGTGAATGTATGTGTGTGTGTCTGTGGTGAATGTGTGTGTGTGTGTGTGTGTGCTGAATGTGTGGGGGGGAGTGGGTGGGAGTGAGGGGGTTATGGTTGTGGGTGAGTGGGTGTGTGTATGGGGATGTTTTCCATCTGCTGGATGATATTAATATAGTCTTACCCATTCATTTTCTATGGCGGTCATTTTTGACCGGGAACACCACAAGTGTAACAAAGTTGAATAAACCGCTCAAAATTTAATTAAAGTGGTGATCAGCTTTTTTACATGTTCAAATGTCTAGTGTGGAGGATAACGTACAGTCTTGAGACAATCAGAGGAAAAATACAATATTTATGGTTTAGGAAAGTGCATATGGTTTAGTCAGATTTCACCCGAACACAATAGGAGGGTTAAACCGATTCACGTTGGTCCCTGGTGGTAGACATATCCGTCCCAATTACAGTATTCATGTTTGTCTGAAATTATAAACTACAGTTTTACGAAAACCCCAAAGATTTTGATGCTGGATTGTTTAAAATGGTCGCTGCTTGCAAAAACCTCTTCTGTTGCACTGCATGGCAATAAAATAGCAGGGTGCAATTAATAGCCCAAAGTGCTTATGACCCTCATCTTGCCACAGCCACAGACTGTAAAATGCATGAAATGCACCGTTTATAGACGTTAAGAAAATCTTGTTCAGATATAGAAACAATAATATTTTTTAAAAACGTTGTACAAATAAGCACTCAGCGTTTTTTCTTGCTTACTGTACTATATACAGTACTCAATGTACTTTCAGTTTAAAAGACACCCAATTTTTTTTCTCCCAAATTTCTCATATAAATATGTTTATGAAACCAAATATTCTACCTGGTAGGAAGCTACAACTGGTTTCTGATTAACCCTGAAAATTTTATCTTGTTACATTACAAGTCCCATACAGTCAACATTTTGACAATGGGACTGAAATACGTTGCTGTTGTAAAACAGTAAAAACACACATGATTTGTACGTTTAAAAAAAAAACGTATTTAAAAACATTAGGCTACATATTCCATGCGTATTATCTATATACTGTATGTGACGATTCTTAAATAAATGTATTCTGTTTCAAATTTCTGAATGATACTTCTTCAATTTGAACTTTAAACCATGGATTTGCAGTGAATATTTTTTGAGATATTGACAGTTAAATAATAGAAACGAGAAACAATCCTCTGGCAGCAGAGTGATGGTTTGAGGCTTGTTTGATACCTCAGACCCTTGATGACGTCCAGCCATTTAGCCAACCATGGGTTCCATACTATTCCCATGTAATTTACGGTTTAATCTAGTCCCACCCCCCAATTCCCATACAGATCCATAGTAGTATCTGTGTAGCGGCAGCTAGTTAATGAGATTATTTGAGTTAAATAATCGTTGTAATGTTAGGTTGTACTATTGACACTGCAAACGAGCAATACAGTGACCTTGCGGTTTCACAAAAAAATATTAGCCTAAAGTACCCAAGTTTTTAGTTATTTTTTTTATATCGGGGAACGGTCGTGCTCAGTTGGTAGCAATCATAAAAATAATAATAATAATAATAAATCCAGCACCATACACTGTGTTTATACCATGAAATTCTGCATTCTAAAACCAGTGATTCGGCCCAAATTTTTGTTTTCAAAACAAAGTGGTCATGACAATCGAGATAGGCCAGTTGCACGTTCACGATGAGGTCTGTGGAAGGTTGTAGGTTGGATGACAGTGGGGAGGGGGTGTGTCTTGTTTTCTGTGGGCAGGGCCAAGAGATATTATGACTTTGAAATGTTTTGACAACAAGTGCGACCATTGAGAAAGTTGCGTACTCGAATTTGCCATGTTTTGTTACGCTCTCGCTCAGAAGTAACAAAAATAGTTTCCATTAAAATGTATAATGGAATGGTTTCATGTTTTTATAAAACTGCCTTTTCATTTGATTATATATTGTACCTCAGATTTCTTATCCAAAATTATTGTTCAATGTCCCCCAGTTAGGGGGTGGGGGGTTAAATAAATAAGTCCAGAATATAGTTCTTATAAAAGGTTTTGAAAATAAAAAAACAGAGAGGGAGGGGGTGAATACTCATAAATTGCAATAACAATACATTTTAGACTAGACAATATGACATTCCTATATGTAACACCATGTCCGGTTGAAGTGCCGCCCACTTCCGGTTTTTATCCGAATACAGATACAGATAATGTTGATGGTCCAACATATACAGATACAGATAGTGGCATCGCTGCACACCCCTAATAATTACACAAGAATTTTACGTTTATTTCGCTTTTCACGGCTGTATTGGCATACGTTCGGGCTATTGTTGGATTTATCTTGTTGTTATGATGGAATACAAATTTTGGGTGGTGAAACAATATTTTTATGAACTCACAGATAGACCCTATTGTACGGAAGCCCTGAAGCGCAAGGTGAAAAAAATTTTTTTAAGAGCTAACTCGTTATTTCGAGATAGTAAGTCGTTATTTCAAGATAGTAAGTCGTTATTTCGAGATAGTAAGTCGTTAATACGAGTTATTATCTCGTTAATACGAGTTATTATCTCGTTAATACGAGTTATTATCTCGTTAATACGAGATAGTAAGTCGTTACTACGAGTTATTATCTCGTTAATTCGAGATAGTAAGACGTTTATATGAGTTATTACGTCATTTGTTCAAGATATTATCGCGTTTATACGGCTCGTTTATACAAGTTATTAACTCGTCTGTAAGGCACGTTTTTACGAGATATGAACTCTGATTTCAATGTGTATTTTGAGTGCAATTAAAGCTGTTTTTGAGTCCTTGCGTGCTTCATTTTGACATGGGGGGACGAGGGGCTGTATATTATTTTTATATTTGTAACACTTAAAATATAGGCTAATGTTACTGAAAACACATGTGCTAACTCTAGCTACATTGTGTATTGAACAAATTATGCATCTATCAGGTTTAGAGATAATTAGCTGCCAACCGGTGGTGTTTATTAGGCTATGTTTTATTAGAGATTAAATGCATAAACTGATATTTTACAGTGCAATTGTAATAGAAGAGATGTTCTCATTCTTGTCAGGAGAGGGCAGTATGGTCACGCGAATCATTGATTAGTTCCTTTCTGGGTGCGGGGATTTTGAATACAAAATGTGACACAATAAAATTAATAAATAAGAAATGAAATAGATAATGAAATAAATCAATATATATATTAATTATTTTACACGTCCGCCATATTATGCTGTCAAGATCAGCGTATTTGGTAGTGTATTGACAGATGCAGAGCTCACCTGATAAATAAGAATTAACTCGCTTAGGGAACTCTCAACTAATTTTCGTAAAATTTGACTTGTTATAAACGTGAGAAATATCTGCATAACACAGATTACCTTATTTCTAAATTCCCCAGAACAGCTATCCTATTTGTAAAATGCCATTTTAACTAGGCTAGCCTACAGGAGTTGTCAACATGTAGTAATCGGCGGGGTAATAATGATAGATAACTGTGAGCAGTTATGGCTCCAAACTTTAACAATATTGTTAATTTTTATTGCATTATGCTATAGCCTAGGCTACGGCCTGTCGTAGTGCATAGTTACATGTATATTACTTGGGTATATCATACGCACATCTAATTATATATGGCGAAACACACTACATTCTCGGTGAAGCTGATCTCCTGAATGAGGAAGCTATTTTTCCCCTGCTACGAGTAGCGAGGCTAACCCCCGTAAAATTGCATACGTAGGCTACGAGTTGTTAAGAAAAGCGAAGGTATCTAAACGTGTGAAGGTATCTAAGTGGAATACTCATTTTGTAATTATAGCTGGGCTATTTCTGCAGAATGCGATATGGGTTTGGGTTCATTATTACCCCGTCAATTACGCTTACCCTATACCACGGTGGCTCCCTACTCGTTGAGGTCGCAATTATAGTCGCCTATTCATATTTCTCTGAAGTTTTAAATTAATTAATGCCTACTGTACTCCTACAAGCAATTACTACATGTTGACAACTCCTGTAGGCTAGGAAATATGTATTTCTATTTCATTTCTTATTTATTAATTTTATTGTGTCACATTTGGTCTTCCAAAATCCCCGCACCCAGAAAGGAACTAATCAATGATTCGTGTGACCATACAGCCCTCTCCTGATGAGAATGAGAACATCTCTTCTATTACAATTGCACTGTAAAATATCAGTTTATGCATTTCATCTCTAATAAAACATATTTAGCCTAATGAACACCACCGGTTGGCAGCTAATTATCTCTAAACCTGATAGATGCATCATTTGTTCAATACACAATGTAGCTAGAGTTAACACATGTGTTTTCAGTAACATTAGCCTATATTTTAAGTGTTACAAATATAAAAATAATATACAGCCCCTCGTCCCCCCATGTCAAAATGAAGCACGCAAGGACTCAAAAACAGCTTTAATTGCACTCAAAATACACATTGAAATCAGAGTTCATATCTCGTAAAAACGTGCCTTACAGACGAGTTAATAACTTGTATAAACGAGCCGTATAAATGCGATAATATCTCGAACAAATGACGTAATAACTCATATAAACGTCTTACTATCTCGAATTAACGAGATAATAACTCGTAGTAACGACTTACTATCTCGAAATTACGACTTACTATCTCGTATTAACGAGATAATAACTCGTATTAACGACTTACTATCTCGAAATAACGACTTACTATCTCGAAATAAGGACTTACTATCTCGTATTAATGACTTACTATCTCGAAATAACGAGTTATCTCTTTTAAAAAAAAACTTTCACCTTGCGCTTCAGGGCTTCCGTACTATTGTCCACTCTGGCATGCATGGGTCGATATATTTGCAGGTGAGACAGAGAAACTCTGTATTTGGCAGAGTTGTCATGCATCATGTGTTAATAAAGCTAGAGCATGGAGCATGGTGTTTGCGCTCATAGTTTGGTTGCAGGAGCAATAAATGTCTGAGTTGAGCAATCTCATGGTGCCGTGGTCACTAGGGGGTCTGCACAAAGGGGTTAACATGCTACCTCCTTAAGTTCATCTTAAGTAAATTTTTTGGGAACTTCTGTTTTACTGGGGTGTAAAAAATGGGGAACATGTAAATGTGTCATCTACCACAATGGAGAAAGGCAAAAAAAAAGCTTGCACGAAGAAACAAGATAAATGCTTGTTGACATTCACAAGTAAAGAGATTTACAAACAAATAAAAGCTAAGGATACCCCCTTTCCACTATTAAGTCAATAATTAAGTACTTTAAAACCACCCGAACAGTGGTAAACCTACCCAGTGCAGAATGTATGCACATGCACGCACAGACAGACAGACACACACACACACACACACACACACACACACACACACACACACACACACAGAGTGAGGCAGATGGTTTGGGAAGCAAAGAAAATTCAAGGACCACAAAACTTGCATCTCGGGGCTATAAAGTCTCCAGATATAGGCCTACCATCAGTAACCACATCCATGCCAATAGGCTTTTTGGATGCATTGACAGAAAAGGCCTCTTTTGAGGGCAATCAACAAAAGTAAGTGTCTGGAGCTTGCTAAACAGCATTGGAACTTTGACTGTGTTATGGTCACATGTATGATACCAGAACATTATTATCAAGACAAAATGATTTTTATGGCTTTAAGGGGAAAATTCTCCAAAGTTGTTTGTATATTAGTTGTGACCTCTTCTTTATATAGTGTAATAATCTTAATGCTATTAAGATGAACATCCTTCGTTGGAATTTACTGAAGGGGGAAAAATATCAAAGAAATGGCAAACAGGATTCATTCAGGCAAACAATGA
The DNA here is from genome assembly GCA_022702515.1 of Ilyophis sp. 1 JC-2022. NCBI lineage: Eukaryota > Metazoa > Chordata > Actinopteri > Anguilliformes > Synaphobranchidae > Ilyophis > Ilyophis sp. 1 JC-2022. The sequence continues at coordinate 35,712,639 of CM040405.1, read as the reverse complement.
TACCAAATTACATGCAATGTATTTAAGAAATTTGTATGCATGCAGAAGCAAACTGCCTACTTTGATTATTCAAATGTATTATTCAAGGGTGTAGTCTGACATTATGAACATACAGTACTGTGAAGAATAATACAAAAATATATAAACATAATTTGCTTTTCAGGAACAGGGGGGTATTTCACAAAGCAGGATAACTGAGTTGGCAAGATAACTGCACAGAAAACCTGAAAACCTTTTTACCTCAGTCCATGTTTCAGATTTGGGAGGGTTCCGGGTTTTACTCAGTGTAGTTATCCAGCTAACTCAGTAATCCTGTTTTGTGAAATACCCCACAGGTTTTTCTATATTTTTATACTCCTAATTTACATGGTAGATAATCTGACCTTTCAACCGGAATAAAGTTATATTACAGTACTAAATGGGATATTTGCAAAAAAGCACAATTTAATGCAATTGTATAAACAGCTTTTTAAATATTTTACAATTTAGTTTATGCAATGTCATTAGTCGCATACACTGTGTACACTGAAATAATCTCAATTGTGGCCAACTGCATTGTTTGACTTTATTCAAAATCTTGTTTATTGGTGGTTTTAATTCATTATTTAATGTAAATATAAATGCCACCATTCATGTTCAACTTGATCTTATAGCAAATCAAGTTTAGTTAATTGATTTAAAGCTAATCAATTGGAGTTACCATAATTTCTTAAAGGTACATGCATACACTATTTACAACAGCTAAATTTTACAAACTTAATTTCTTAAGTTAATTAACTTAATTTTCTTAGGTTTATACATTTACAAAATCATCAATCAAATGTATTTGTCTTAGAAATGTCTGCAGTTAATGCAGATGTAAAGCTAGAAGAAAATAACCTATTTAATTCAATTTTAATAGATCACATTTACATTTAAACTTACAGGTAAAATGTATTTTTAGGTTTTGTTTTTTATGGATTGTGTATGTGTTTGATAACAAAAACATGCACAACACACATGCACTAGGTGATCCAAACATGTGATTCAAACCTTTTTGCAGAAACACAAAACGATACAAATGTGTTTAGAGGTAGTCTTTGTAATGGATTCATTTGAGAGTTTGGAAACAAAGTCTTGTTTAAGACCTACGAATGTCCTTTTGCATTGCGAAATTCAGTCCCCAGCGTCATATGGTGTCAAATGTCATCACTACAGCCAGTGCCTTGACTCCCCGCAATAATGGACATAATCTGACAATACTCTTACTGCAAATAAGTTTGTTCATCAACATTTACATAAAGATAACCTCCTTATGGGGCACTGCAATGAATACACCAATAAATGTGGGGTGAATGTTAAAACAAGAGAGAGCTAGCAACGTAATATCATAGGGAAAATAAGGTACCGTACTACTCCACATAATTTCTCTCATTGATTACTTATAATCATCACTGTAGATAATATGTGTCCTCATTCCTTCACGTGCTACATGTCCTGGGCGCTATTCTATTTATCAAGCTTGCAACAAGATGAGGAGGCACAACTTTGTATATCAATGTATTATGTACATCACATTGACCAGATGATGTACTTATACACGCACACACACACACACATGCATGTATACACACAGTGACTAGTGATAGAATGTTTTTTTGTGTTTTCTTGTTTACATACCAGTCTATATCTTCCAGTCTATTTTGTTGTTTTTCTATTTCATTTAACTTCTACCGATTAGATTTTTCAATGGCGTCTATGTTCTACTGTTCTATGTTCTTATGTCCATACTGAAGCAATTATGCACTCGGTGGCCTCATTTATTTACCCAACAGCGTCCTCTGGTGGAGTCATAAAATGCAGAGGAAAGGAATTTCCATAGTTTCATAGTAATTTTCATAGTACTGCGTCATTATAGTCGTGAAGACATTGCCTCATTATTTGGTCATTAGTCCTAGTTTTCAGTTCTGAGAAGAAACAGAGTGTGGGCCATTTGACCATGTGTTGCACATCACTTTTGTGTGGTGGAATCATGGCCTTAGCTTCAGATGTTAAACTCACATTTTTTACCTGTATTGATAATGCTGTGATGTAAGAACTCATCAGATGGTTATATGCATGTATGCCCTCATATCTTAATTGTTGAGAAAGAATATAGGTATGTGGGGCAGAAGAAGAGAGACATTATAATTCCCATTCCTGTTCCTTTACAGAAACTTACTGTTGCATTCCAAATACCTTTAAACTCAGAGATGCATGAAGGCATTTTTTGGAAAAAATGAACATTGTCTGTTGAGATTTATTCATTTTATTAACCATATATAACAACCATTATATTTTAGCCCCCCCCCCCCCATTTTCTCTAGCTTGTAAAATAAATGTATGCATATTTCACAAAATGATCTGCCAGCACTTTAGTTAGTGCATCTGCTACACTATTCTGACAGTTCCTGCAGTAACCAGGGCAGCTGTGTGCTGAATTAGTTTACTGTAGGTGGTCAAATAATCCATTTAAATGTGCCATGCAAATCATTTATTCCAATTTGCATTTTAATTAACTCTTGCCTTTTTTTAGATTGCCTTAATGTTTTCGCTTTCACCATAAGGAGAAGATTTATCCATTCCAGATGATCTGTTTGCTTTAGAAGGTGTTTGAGTTAGTGATTTCTACCAGTGCAACTATTATTATTCTACTGGAATGGTTAATGGACTTTCAAATTAATATTAGAAGTAAACATCTCCATGCATTCTGTCATATTCGTTACAATAGATTTGAATGGTAGGCATTACAGGTGAAGTTTAAAATGCACAAATAAGATTGCATATGCTGGTTTTTTTGTTTCACAATGCAATTTTTTTTTATAACCCAGGTACTGGAAAGATAGAGATAGTGACCATATTCTCTCCATCAAATTCAGGGCACCACCCATTAAGAAAATTTAAGGAATTATGAGATTTCATTACTTGAAATAATCAAGTACGTAGTAGAACTTCACCTGAGTTGAGTCGTGAAGCTGATTTGTAAAGAAGGATGCAAGGAGAATGCAGGGGGTCATAAGTCAAACAAGTTGCAACTGTGAGCATTCAAAGTCATAAGACCCTGAAAGGCATGAAAGCAGCCTGCAGGAATGTCGCAATTAGAGAAAATGGGTCTCTGTTTCGACCTGGGAAAATGTCATATTTGATAAATAAGAAACAAGCAGGTTTCCAGAAATACCACGGATGCTTTTATTTTAAAATTAAAATGCATTTTTAAAGTAAAAAAAAGTCATTTACAATGCGCACTGGAATAAATAGTTTTAAGTTACACTAACTTGTGCCTATGTGAAGTTGTGAAACAAATGTAATATGCATACGAAGCATGCATATTACATGAATCAATCTACAAGCAGTGCCTCATTCAGATATTATAACATATTTATCTGTTGATTCTAGTGTTGTATTTAAGGCAGGTTCTAAAATAACAATGAATCCCTTTTTATTTGAGTTGCAGTGCTCAGTTTAGTATTCAGAGAATTACAAATATTTCACAGAATGACTCTGAAAGTAAAGTTCAGAGCTTGAGGTTTTGGAGTATTGAAGCTCTGAACTTCCTCCCATAAGCCCCTTTACAAAACATATTTCTTCACTTTCTGCATAATTAATGCAAAAACCCAACTGTTGTTACTAAAATGAATCTTTTTCTCATTATTCTGAACTCTGCATGTGGTTTGACAAAAAGTACAGACAGTTTGCATAAAATACATACAGAGAATTGTGTGTGTGTGTGTGTGTGTGTGTGTGTGTGTGTCTTGCATTCTTTTCAAATATATGCTGAAAGTATGGCATTCAAGGACATCAGCTGTTGTACTGCTTTGAAGTGTTTTGCTTCCAGTTCAGTAATAAAGCAATCGCCCATTTTTTCTGGCTTGTATGCACAACCGGGGGTGTATACTGCGTTACTGCACCGAGTAAAACCCGGAATTCTCCCAAATATGGAACATGGATTGAAGTAAAAAGAGCTGTTCTGGGTTTTACTCTGTGCAGTTATCCAGCTAATTCAATAATCCTGCTTTGTAGTATAGCCCCCCAGGTGTGCACATGTGTGTACAGCATGGAGTTAACATATAGTTAAAATCATAATGCATTTCAAACCTCAATACAGTGCGCAGGATTTATAAATCAGACTGTCATGGGCTGCCCAAAAAAATTTTTTAATAGAGATTGCGATCATGGCCGGTAGGGTGGGGGGTTTGGGTTGGCTTGGGGAGATTGCGATTGTGGATGGGGGAGGGGGTGAAGGGGGAATTGTAAAATGATTAAATTAAATGATAAAATGATTCTCAACTCACCCACGTCCCGGTATAGAAGTCTAGGCGACGAGGACGTTGGATGAACTGAAAAAAATTATGTATATCCTGACAGAACTCAGAGGCTCAAACTGCCATCCACTGTAAATTAAAGCAAACTTCAAAAAAATTTGACTGTGTTATTCACATGGCAACCGTGTGTGTGCACCAAGACGGACATATTGAAATGTGGAGCATAATGAAAGCAAATATATATTGTTGTATTAAATAATATTGCCAAGTGGTTATTTAGAGGCAATCTAGTGTTTTTGTATTTTTATATTATATTTTAAATTAGATATAAAACAAATACCGGATGATGACTGGGGTGGGGGGTTGTGGGCAGCGTCAATGGCTGCACGTCCCAAAACATTTAATTCAGAACCGTGAAGTCAGCAAGTAACAATTACACCAAGCTGTCAAAAATGCTGGAAGATATGTCCCCATCTCATGCAATAATGTCTCTCTATGCATCTAAATGAATGTACATGTTCATACAGTTGTGATAGTTAGTTAAAATAATTGATAAAGAGGTTTCGTCACATTATCAATGGCCACTGACTCAGTTATAAAGGATGCAAAGAAGGCATTAGATCAAATGTGACTAACTGCAATAAACACAAAGTCAGAAATTAAATGTCGTCCTTTATAGCCAGAGTCTCATTGCATTGTCACATTTTTAGAATGCAATGGAGAGTGGTGTGCTGTTCATTACAACAAAAACATTTGAGAGCCCATTTGAGAGGAGCAGTATATAATTTAACTTGATGTTTTATTATGGTGACCTTTAAGACTGAATTTCAGTTATTATAAATTTGAAACGAAGTGCCAGTACAGTACTGTGGCCTTGAAATTATTCATTTGGATATTTAAAATTCATAAGCATGATTTATTTTTAATGCACATGTTTTATGTTGGCTGTGGCAGCAGTAATATAAACAGCAAAAAAAATTGTATTAGACACCGAAGCAGTAAGCAAATACAAGATATTATTTTGGCAAAAATATTTCTGGTCTGTGTGTAGAGACAGGTATCAATATGACTGTACGGTACATTCATCTGTATTTAAAATGTGTGTGCAAAGCTGTATTCTCCAAAATGTTTTCCACTCTCTTGTCTGAATTTGATTTTTTTAATCTAACTGGTCACTTTCTTTTAATAACTTGAGCTCTGATACTGTAAAAGCTTTAAACAATTCAAGTGTCTAATAGGGTACTTTATGAAATATGACTCTTAAGTTGAACCTGTTATGCTCCCTGTGGATATATTCCTATTTTGGGTTTCATATGACTGCCTACATCGTGTTGACTGTTGTTTATGGAATTGTGCAAGGAGACCAGCAGAGCAAAATGCAATGCATAAATAGATCCCCAAAGTACTCTGATAAATTTGATATTATAAGATGCGCCACAAAAGCGCTTTTGGTGAAAGGCCTCTGCGGAGAATAGTTCATCACACAGGTGGCCAGATCTAATAACAGAATTGATGCCATGTTAAAATGTGGGTTTAGTGTCAACATCAAGTACTGTGAGGTTAACGACCACTTTCCTAAGACTAGCTGTGTAAAGCAGTTTTACAAACTCACTCCGACGTTTATGGATACTATTTAACAAAAGGACATAATATCAACTGGTCATAATGTTTCTGAACAAATATGGGGCCTGCACAAGCTGTTAACCTAAACTAAATGTGAAATTAGCTTCCATAAATTGAACACGATATTTAAAGGACCCAATTCTCAATATTCTGGCTCAAAATCTGTGTCAGTTCTCACTCCTCCCAGTAATACATATAGAGATAAAGTTCTGATGCTATCCCCAATTTTTTTTTAAACATTCTTAATAGAATTGAATAGTCTATTTTCACTCATTACAAGTGATTAGAAAAACTTACACACATTGTTCTCAGCCATTACAGCACTGAATACTAGTAAATCTGGCCCAGAGAGAACAACATTTATCAACATGTAATAGGTATATGGAACTATTCTTTGTGATGCTGTACTTGAGAGATTTGACAAGTGGTGCTGTGCGATCCATCAGTGGCACAAGGGAACCGATGGGTAAAACCAATTATCAGCGTCTCCTCGGTGCTGACACTCGGGAATGTGTGTAAAACTCTGCCTGTATTATTCATCATTGTCCCCTGACCGATGCCTGCTTTTCAAAGAAAGAGGAGGGGAAAGATAGGAAAAGCTCGGTGACTATCCGTGGAGTGTCAGCGCAGGGCTGTCATCACTCTCCTGATGGGAACTCCCCTCTGAGCTGCGCGTGATCAGCTCAATCAGTGGCGCGCACAACCGGGCCTTTTGTGACTTTTGCGCCATTGACCTCGCAAATCATCGGGGCTGTGTTGAGGCCCGACTCCTCGGCGGCACTCACACAGAGCAGCTGTGATTAAATCTGGAGGAGGGGAAGAAAAGGCCTCAGAGCGAGATGAAAGACTGCTAAGAAAATGACAAGGGACCCCGCAGAGGATCTGTTTCTGTCACACAGAGCAGGTGGCAAGGTTTCAACATCTGCCATTCCTCCTGTGGCAGCATACCACAGGTCTGCTCACGGGGGTTACAGTGGGAGAAGGGGAGGGAAGGGCAAGTGTGTGTGTGTGTGGGGGGTGGTGGGAGGGGGGGTGTTTAAGCAGGAACAATTATTTAAGAATGTAAGAGATGAATTAGAGGGTTTTTGGAGCATTGCGTAATTTTTTTTGTAACTCAGACAGGGTTAATACCACCTCAATAAACAAACAGTTGATTTTAGCAGTATTTACTTTATCAAGTATTAACACCACAAAAAAGTGGTCTTTGGTCATTTACATTTAGCAGACTAACCCCATTATGCTACGCTACATGATAATCTAGTTATTGGCAGGGCCAAAAACATTTTGTTTCAGCTCTATCATTAAGACTTTTTTTTTTTTTTTTAAATAAAATGTTTTGTATATTTTGATGAGCATGGGGGTGGGGATTTAGATTTAATCAGGTCTCTTAATATACAACTACAGTACCAAACACCATGGCAAACAGCAGTTTCTGTCTCCAAATGTACAAATGGAACAAGCAAAAATACAGAAGCAACTGGGTGAAAACAGAGGTGACCCCTAGTGGCTACATCTCAGAACACATTTTACTGTGAAATATTGAATGTCCCTGATTTAGCAGAAGATGACAGCAGCTGTTTACTCATTTTTCACAGTTATTACTGCAGAGAGAAAACAGAAAACTGCAAAATGATTTATCTTCAGACTATTTCCATTTTAATATAATTGAATCACAACCTCAATAACAGGAACAACTAAAGAATTTCTCATCTTGTTTGCTTTAGTTCCTTTGAACAAGAAATGTTTACATTTTAAAGGGAACATCCACTGTAAAAAAAAGCCAACCCAAAATGCAGACATGAGTGAATTAAGAATATTGTTGCTTTTGTTCCAATATCAAAATGGCTAACTTTTTTATATATATATTTGTATATATACTTTTTTGCATTTTGTTATTAGCCAAGGGGTTGGAGTCTTTGTTTACAAACAATGGAACAAAATTCTACATGCTGACTACCTCGCTCAAATTGTCCTTTTACTTTACAAACATTTAGCAAACACTGTTGCCTTCAGTGACTTACAATGCAACAGACGTGTAAAGGTGAAGGTCAGGGGTCAGAGTGCAGTAAGGGTGTTTACAAAGGTTGTTGATTGTTGTTTGTATCTAAGGGAGTAGCTTAAATGGCTGTTCATTTCCCTGAAATGTAGGCATTCAGTTGAAAACATATAAATTAAGGCCAGTGACCAACCATTACACCTCATGTTTCTATACAAATGTATAGTACATAATGTGAGCAAAATTTTGTCAATTCTATATTACCTAATATAAAGTAGTTCACAAGAGCAAAAAATACAGTGCTCAGAAGTACATACATGGTGTCAATTGTCATTCACACCAAAAATGCATTCTAGTGCACAAATTACACATCCTTCTAAAAGTCTAGAAAAAGGGCAGTCAGGACTACTCAGGTACTGTAATCACATACGGTATACAAACTGCAAATTTGCACTCAAACAACTGAGCTGTCTTTATTTTGGTTTTGTACAGTTTTGTAAAATTGCTCCCTGGAAATACTTTTAGGATTAGCATGGACCTTGCAGTAGCATCAGGGATGACAATTAATACAATGTCAGAAGCTATCTCTGAATGACCTCACACTGAATCATAATCTCACTTTAAGCCATGACCTTATAGTTTCTCCAAGATCTCAAAAAATAGTCATAGGCTTATCAAGAGGACATGAAGTGACTAGTGTAACCATAGCCTATAGGCTTATCAAGAGGACATGAAGTGACTAGTGTAACCATAGCCTATAGGCTTATCAAGAGGACATGAAGTGAGGTGAATTAATTCGGGGTAAAAAGGCCTAAGGAGTAATACACCCTGGAATGATACAACCATTGACACATGTACAGTAGGCTTAGAAACAATGCAGTGTTATACAAAAGGGGATGAATTCAATAGTGGAATTGTGTGCAGAGTGCTGCCTCAATATCCTCCTGAGATCCAGCCATTTATTTTGAGTCCCTGGCCTTTATCTCAAAAACCATATATGCTATGCTGAAACCTACACTACAAGCGACATTCAATAAAAAATGTATAAATTATATTTTTGAAAATATTTTCACTACACGTTTTCGTATTTATATATAGAATAAAGTACTTTTTTTCTGTGTGGTCTCAGGAGGATAATAGGAGAGATTAACCCTCAGTTTGATAGCGGTAGTGCTGCAGTGGAACAGTCTGGGAAGTAGTCACGTGGAAAAGCACAACTAAGATGAGAACGGTGACTAGGAATGGAAATTAGCTCATCAAAGCACAGGAAGAGGGAAGTGAGGAACACATTCAGATACATAATTTACACAATTAGGCAAGATATAGCATACTTAGCAGATTTAGCATTAGCAGCGTCACATAACTTGCTTCTCCTCCAAATTTTAGATCAGCAAACCTGACCACTTCTCTTTTAATGTCATTACCAAGCCAATTTATGTAAGGAAATGTAGTGATCCCAACACTGACCTCTTCACTTGCATTATACCTACTGAGGTGTTTTTTATTACTCTTTGTAATCAAGCTAATTTTCCATGAGGGAAAATTCAACGCTAAGCATCAACGGGTTGGCAAGCCTCCTTATCTTATTGAACAGGAAAGAAGAAAGGAGCTGCAGTCCAATGCGGTAAATGTTCTCCCCTCATAAACTCAGCTTTCAAGCGCTATTCAGGAGGATGTGGCACAGTATCAAAGAACACACTCTTTAATCGAGAAGAGGAGGAGAAAGGGAGAGGCCAGGACATTTCTTTGCATTCAGAAATTCATCAAAAACTAGAAATGATGGAAGCGCCTCTTGCAGTTTCATTCGCTTGGCAAGAGTATAGATCTCCATAATGGCCAGAAGTTGTCTTTGTCAGAAGACGTCTCTGTCTCTGTACACGAACATTAGGTCATATGGTTGTATACTAGCTGTCTAGATATATAAGGCTTGCTATGCGGTGGTAATGTTTTAATGTTTATCAGGTGTATTAACAAGCAGAGTAGTTTCATATACGTTGTAACATTTGTCATATTAACGTATTATAAATTATGCTAAATACTATGCAGATATGAAAATAGCCTCACTATCTAGTTTAATGTGCTGTATATTAAACTAGATATACCACATTGTCCAATACACATTCTTGAGTTCAATTAGCGTCTGACCTCAAAACAACCTTGAAGAGGAAAATGAAGCTTACATAAAGGCATAAAACTTTATTATGTATGAGAACTTTGCTGTTGGTTTGCCAATGCCACATAAACATTTCAGAAAATTAAGCTTCATTATCATTACCATTTATTTGTTTAGATAAGGCTTCACAGATGAATGAAGGGATATTTTCATGTTTTATGACTGCTGCAAGTGAGTATTAAAGTAATCAACTTAGGGTTTAAATGCCTTCCAACAAGCATGTTGATTAGATGGAATTAAACTGTAGTTTCATCCACCATTTTTGCTGGTGTTGCAAACTTATATTCCTTCCACATCCCTATGAGGAAGAATAACAATACATTACATTTGTCTTTGCTTAATTTTGTACCACATTTATGGCTGATATCAGAAGCTATACTGAAGAAATAAAGGAAGCACAGCCATAACCGGCCGCAGCCCTTCAATCTAGTACTGTAACCAATCCACATGGTTATACTGTAATGAGATGTGATGCAGCTAATGTTTTTTTCTTTCTGCAAAGGTGTATTAAATGCCCAGGTATTCAGATGTCCACCTGACTGTGAGCAATGATACCAGTTTATGAATCATGCAGTTCTTGTTCAATATTGTGATATGTACACAGACATAACACCAGCAATATGTCAGTGTGTGGGTTTCTTTCATTTTTCCCTACACTCGCCTAGTACAGTTTGATGTCTCCCGTTTTAAGTGCAGCAGTCCGAGCTGTGAGCTTATCGCGATTGTCCCTGTCCATCCCAGGCTTTTTATTGGATTGGCTATGGTTAGCCTTTGTTGGAATGCAAATGTCAATGCAGAATTTGATGTTGTCTATAGAGCTTGCATATTCCCCATGGAGGAGTCTTTCAAGATGTTCCAGTCCTTTGCCTGGATTCAACTTTGAAGATGTGACAGAATCCTTGGTCTAGCCCTGAACAGTATCAGCCGTGGTCTATGTGCGTTTAATTTGCTGTCTGTACACAGGCAGTAAGGGTATACAGTGTCCAAAGTGAGGTAATGGTCTGGATAGTTGAATAGTTGAATAACAATGACATCCTTGTTGGAGCGTTAACATGCTGACAATACTTAGAGCGCCTTGAAATTGAAATCCCAAGCTACAATAGATGATGTATGTCCTGTAGATGAGTGTTCTCATATTTATTGACAACATCAGAGTTTGCTTAACATCAGATTGTGGCTGAATGTAGACCGTGGTCAGGATAACAGCATACATTTTTTTGGGGTAAGCAAAAAGGGTGGCGTGTAATGGTTAAACGCTCCAAGTCTGGAGAGCAGAATTTGGAGACAACTGACACATTAGTACGCCAAGAGATGTTCATCAAAAACACACTCCACCTCTTTTAACACTTACTGGTGGTCTCTTCTGTTTGATCCATCGGATAAATCATAAAGCTACCGAGTGGCATTGCAGAGTCTGGAATATTATAACCAAATTTGTCTGATATCAGAGTCAAGCCAGTTCTCAGTGAAACAGAAGGCACCACACTGTTTCAGCGGGAGTTTGTGGAATCGGAGTGCATCTAGTTTGTTTTCCAGGGACTGCGCTTTTGCTAGTGGCAGTGTAGCATAATGGACAAGGAACTGGGCTTGTAACCCAAAGGTTTCAGGTTAAAATCCCAGGTAGGACACTGCTGTTGTACCGTTAAGCTAGGTGCTTGGATTGCTTCAGTACGTATCCAGCTCTATAAATGAAAAATCTAAGGTGTCTGCAAAATGCCACCTTAGATAGAATGCCACCTACTAGAATATTCAGAAGTGGAGGCCATGTTGGATGCTGGTAGTGGTGTCCTCAGTGGGGGGTGGTCCCTGGGTTGTGGCTGGGACGGAGCCATCCACCATACCATACCAGAGCAGGCTGTACTGCCACAGAAGAAACTTATTTGGCAGTAACTTCTTACTTACAGTGGTGCTTTTCCCAAGCCAGTTTCCACATCTGGTGTACCTCATCCCATGCCTGCTTTGAATGTCGGATGTAGAGAAAATGCTGCCTTTTCTCTAGGTATGACTTTATCCATTGGACAATCCTGCGCTCGGTTTCATCACTGCTGGTAGTCTCACCAGTGCACCTCCTTGCCTCCCCGTCTCCTTAGCTGTGAGCATTGTCATCCAGGTATCTCAGGTGTCTGGAAAACAAAGTATTTTAACAAGTCCAATGTTTTAAGACAACTGTCCTGTATATCCAAAAGTGTTTTGTTGTCATATACAATTGCAGCTGATGCGTTTTGAACAGTGAGACAAACAGAATATGGAAGGCAAAGGGTAAAAGAGCAAGCCATACTTTGGTGCCATCAGTCATGTATAGTCTGTGTGGCCTGTGACTATTTGAAACTCGTTACAAAGATTTGTTTGAGGACAGATGGTTGCCAGGTCTGCGTTGGGTTATAATACTTGATCCTGTAGACCCACAACTCTGGAGACCAGGAGGAATGCAATCCTAGTGAAGAGTTCTTAATGAATGAGATCCAAGCAAAGGCGAGAGACCAGCCAAAGTGAATGTTGCTATCCTCCAGTGTGTTTAGTCTTGAGAAGTAGATAGCTTCCTTAAAGGCAGCAGCTGAGTAAGCTATGTAGACACACATTCCTGCCAAGGTGATGAGAGCTGAAAAGAAATAAAAAGAAAGAGATGGTGCATTAATTGCTCCTCAGGAGCAGATATAGGGTGGTGGTTTACTCTGTGAGACCAGTGCTGTCCACAAGATAAATCTGTAGGCAAGGTGAAAAATAATAATTCCATATTTCCCCTGACTTTTGGTGCAAGCATTAGAAGTGTAATCTAACAGCTATAACACATTAACCTTTAAGTGTTATTTCGTGCACAAATTGGATTCAAGCCTGCTATTCTATAGTCAGAACACAAACCAATATCTTAAGCACAGTACATATTATTTGCAGTAGTTCTCATCGGCAGCCAGATTCAATGAAATATATTATGTAAATTTTAGTAATTATATTTATTAATAAAATGTTTATTCACAGTATGAAATACTGAGAAGATGCACAGCAAAACAGTTGGTGTAAATCTAACACTGTTGGTGTAACTTTAACACCATAGGGTGTACATTTAACACCCTAGAGTGTTTATATGAGACCACCAAGATTTTTGCTGTGTGGTATCTCTTGTGAGAAGTTTCAACACTGATCCGGATATAGATATATACGCACACATTACAACAGACACCTGCTGCTTTTTCTATTTTCTATTTGGAGGTTTACTCTACTTTACTATATGTAGCATTAGAAAATAAACATAGGCCAGTTGCTGGGCACACACTCTTGTATGAGATAAGTGCTGAGGGCACAGGGCTCATGTTGACAGGGGCCTACAAGTGTGTGACCTGCTATAGCACATGCATGTGATGAAGAGTAAGTGTTGCATTGCGTAACTTAGCTTAGCATAGCTGCTGTGTAATGGTCTGCAGGATGTGCATTTGTGCTGCTCTTAATGCTCTGTTGTCTGGTGTAAGTGTCTCCGTGTGCTTATAGGGTCTACACTTATTTAAATACTGTATAATCTACATGGGTGTACAAGTTTAAATGTTTGTGTCAGGTGGTTGTTGTTACTGTTGCTGCAATGGCGTCATCTCTTTCATCCCCAGGAAAGACACCCAAAGGGAGTAGTAGCACCTGGTGTAGATGCTTGGCAGATGCAATTGGCATAGAAAGTTAAGCATGGAAGGCAAGCATGGAAATGAAAAGGGGTTGAACACAATGCAGATGGATGGGTGGAGTGCCATTTTTTCCTGCAAGGAGGACATGGCATTCTCAGTCAGCAGAAAAAGAAAGGAGGAAAAGAAAGTGCTGGTGTTTTTTAAACTGTACCGTCTATGAAAAAAAACATTCAGGAGCGAGGAGGAAGTGTGAGCATCTGTGAGGAGGTGCATGTGCTCAAGGCTAAGAATTACTGCAAGGCTCAGTCTATAGATAGATATGAAACAGCCTGACTATTGGCAGGATAAAGGCTGTAGGCCTGTGTTTCTGATGACTATGCTGTATCATTCCTTTGCCCCAGGTAAATTTTCCCAGCTGTTCTATCGACATTGGGACAAGCAACAGGAAACTGGGGACACAGAAAAAAAGCAGGAAAAAGGAGAATAATTTGGGGACTATACAGAGAGGAAATAGAAGGCATATCAGGAGCATGGTGGCTTGGGTTAACCTGATAAGAATAATGCATTGCCTTTAAAGGTGTTAAAGGCACAGGCTGGACCTGCAGTGCAGGCGTCAGGATATGGGGGTTAATACAGGTGATAACTTTGGGGCAGTAATGGATTATGCTGTGGGTTGGAACTATGTCACCCTCCTAAGGACAGGCAGGGTAAACACGCCAAACACTGTGTCGCAGCAGGTAAGTGTTATGAGTGTAACAAGCTAGGGCACAAAGTCAGTAATTGCAGGAGCAAGGGAAAGAATGTGAAGGGGACAGAGGAAACAGAGACTGCTCTGTGTGTGTGGACACACTGTGCACTGGGTGAAAGACTGTCCAGAGAAAAAGGGGGACCGAGGCTGGGAACACTGCTGCTAGATCAGAGGTGTAGCTGCTGAGTTTAGTGCAAATAGGCATAGAATTTAATACTTCAACACATATACATGCATTATATGTATAAACTGTTCTGAGACATTTCCTGCCATTTTAGTTCAGAAGACATACAGGAAGCCAGACAAACTTGCATATTTGGACTGTTTACCATAACTCTGGGAAACAAAAATAAATTAATTTAAAAATAAATACATAAATCATATTTTCTGCAGCAGTGGTGGTATGGTTGATAATTATACTTGAAGTGATTTCTTACACAGAAGTTGCCTTGGAGAATTTGTGAAGTTGACTATACACTGTCTTTTCCTCCTTTCTTTTCCTGCTGACTGAAAATGCCATGTCCTCCTTGCTGGAAAAAAAAGACACTCCACCCATCCATCTGCATTGTGTTCATGTTTCCAAAGGGGTTCACCATAGGCGAACATTTGCTATGAACTGGAAAATAATTATATTATTTAAAACGCATATAAATTAATGCAGTGCCTAGAGAACTATAATGTATGATCAATTGAAACATAAAAAGAAGACAATGTTAAAAATAAACACACACATTTGCAAGTTCTCCAGTCACAGCAAAACATATTGCCAGTGCATTAAAGGGTCAATTTACAAAAGGTTGTGTGCTCAAAATCACGCACAAAACTGTTACCGAGGTGATCAATCAACGAGGTGCGAAGAGGACTGCATGTGTTAAAATTTAAAGATACATTGATTTAGAGTTTTTTCGCGGGTTAGCCTGAACGAATAAGCAAAATTGGGCATCCCTGTTATTTCACAAAATAGTGGGAGGAGTTCATGCAAATAGATTACTTTAGAACATGTAGTGTGATTTACCAAGCCCGAAAGCAAGTTTGGGAAAGGTAATTACATGTGCATTTCAGTAAGAATGGGAAGCGGGTATTAAAAGACATGCAATCGATAAGATGATGGTTGTCATTGTAGCAAGATGCGTATGGCGTGTTTGGAATATCCATAACTGAACATTCTGAATGATTGCGTAACAATGGGGGCTAATTAATTGGCCCATTATAGCGAACGCTCAAAATAAACAAGAAAATTTGTGGATACATAGGCCTACATCAGGAACAGTAAGCATAAATACATTTTTAATCATGTTACAAGAGTAACTAGTATTTGAATCAAACAAGTAATGCAATGGCTATTATAACAAACAGTGAATAACAAAGCAAATAAAAACTTACTCAAAACAAACCCAATCATCAGATAGAAATGTGATTTTATGTGTAAGTATAGTTAAGAGTAGTAAACCTCCAGCTTCTTTAGTGTAACAGTAGCCTGTACATAACCATTCCAAATATATTTGGAAATGTGTTAGCCAATGTCTAAATTAATTACTTCTCAATCTATGATGTTTTAGTCTCTTCTCCTGATACGTCATTCTGTATGAAGGTTTCTTTGTACATTAAAATGTCTGAAGGCATGGTTAGAATCCCAATAAAACTAACTAAATTCAAACGTTGTTTGCAACAAGCACGTATACATTATCATTATGAAATAAGTATATTGATTAATATTAGCTATCAATACCATTTAGCAGCAGAAGATAAATACCAGCACTATTCTTTTAAAGATCACAGGTCTACATTTCATTGCAAAAAAACAGACGTAGGTAGTGGCATGACTGAAAGCGGAGCTGTCACAATGAGAGCCCTGGTGTTTTCCCACAGGTGTGGTCCTGGGAGGCTGCGGATAAACATCAATTTGATTCCACCCTGCTCTGGTGGTCAAGAAGCATCATGCACATCTCTTTCAACAACTTCATTTTCTTCTTTTCACTTTTTGCCTTGAATTTATATTATTTTCTTAAACCCACATTTTGGCCACTCTACTGGACATACCAACCTTAAAACTGTTGCTTGCACTGGAGCCGTCGGTCCTGTCATGTACATGGTACGTCTAACAGTAGCCTTGTGGTTCTTTATTCGCTCTGAAAACTTTAAAAGTGCAGGGAAAGAACTCGCAATTCATATGATTATTTATGGAAAATAGGTGCAATTAATCTA
Organism: Ilyophis sp. 1 JC-2022; assembly: GCA_022702515.1. Classification (NCBI taxonomy): domain Eukaryota; kingdom Metazoa; phylum Chordata; class Actinopteri; order Anguilliformes; family Synaphobranchidae; genus Ilyophis; species Ilyophis sp. 1 JC-2022. The sequence goes on along the minus strand of CM040405.1, from coordinate 35,696,006 downwards.
TTACTACCATTTGCCATTATTGACAAACTAAGTACCAACTTGCACACATGGCAGATTTACAGTTTTGTGAATTCACAATTAGCAATAGATATAATTAATAGCCTAAACATTCAATTGTCTAAAGCAAGTGCATGTTCAATCCTTATGATATTCAGATTGAAGCACAGTGCTATGGAAATACTGTTGTGAATGCAGTTTTAAAACAGACAGTGGCCAGAATATCTTGGGAAATTAACCTTTGACAGTTTCAAATAAAACATTACGAGAATCTACCAAATACCAACTCAAAGGCCTGCTTGTCCACCACACGTCCAAACCGTGTAGAAAAATACAAAGTGTCTGGACAGCTGTATCGTTTCAAACAACGTAATGGCTCACTTCTGGAATCACCAGTGTCTCCAAGCATCATAACATCAGTCACGGGCAGGTAGAGGTCACGTCGATACCCCCAGAAGGTGAGGTGAGAGACTTTAAGTGTCGCTTTCGAGTCATCCAGATACATCATGCCCACAACTCTTCTAAGGTAGTGACTAAGGGAGTAAAGCATGACGGCTGCAAAGACAGCAATTCCAGTGCTGTAACACATCAGAATGTATGTGGCTTGGCCCTGAAAGTATAGATAATGTACAGGTGGGAGCAGTAACATAGTAATTCCAGTCTGCATAAGTTTAAGCCTGGATATGACTCGGAGAATTCTGATGGCTGGAAATGAGTAAATGAGGGTGAAGTTATCTGAAGGGGGGTCTTCCGGCTTCCCACGAGCTTGGTTGCGGGGAAATGTGGATAACAAGCGACAGCACTCGACAGGCGTTGTCCTCCTGGGGTGCACCCGGCAAATTCCATGTGGGAGGGGTCGAACCCCAGTGACGAGCCATCTACAGTATTTTACAGCCAATTGCCCCCGGCATCCAAACGCTGAGAATGGACCCATTCGTGTATCCTAAATAACAGAGAACAGAGTGGATAAAGGAAATTACTTTACAGAAAATAGGTAACGTTAGTGCCAACTATTCATTGAATCATCCAAGATGTACCCAGCAGTGTTCAGAGAAAAGACACCAATGCACCGCCGCCTGTAGGCTACGTTTTTGTTTAATTTCAAAAAGTTATCTAACCAGCTCAATAACTTCATCAGACGCTAACTGTAACTAGTTCATTTATAAACTCAATTTACAAGTTAGTAAAGTAGTTACGAAACGAGAGCTGGAAAACGTTAGCAAGCTATCTCGCCGAATTGCCAGTTACTCTAACGCGTTCAGATTAATATTACCTGCCTTGCTATCAAGCCAAATATGATACATAATAAATAAATATAACCCATTTGCGTTACATCACTAAAATAATATTATACATATTTATTTATGGTGACTATCGTGACTTACTACAAGAGATTGCTTGCCAGTTCAGCACAGAAATAACGTTCCGCTGAGGGGTGAATGAAGATCAGTTTGGTGCATCACTGTTTAAGTACTTGACTGCAACCATAGATATGTTTTTCCGTTCCAGGCTGTAATTAATGAAACATATCTGTAAATGTATACCACAAATGTGAATAAACTGTCTATGGAATAAACATATGGGTCTATAAAAACATCCCTAGAAAATACGAGAAATGAATGCTTCACATAAATAGTTATATCTTACTATTCAGGGTTGTAGCCTGTAACGTGAGTGTTTTGCTCGCATATTCTCCCATTCACCTTATTATTAATACTGAATATCCATGCTTTAGACCAATTCAATTTTCCAAAAACCGAGGACCAGGAAAATCTATCTGATGGGTAAGTTGTTACAATAGTGATATTTTTCTAATTTGTTTATCATCAGACTTTTTGCGAACAAAAATACTTTTCTCTTAACTCCCTGACATTATAAGTTGCCTTTGAGACAGAGCATTATTTAACAATGTAGAGACCCTCTTGGGATAGCATCAAACACAACAGCGTAAGAGAATGTTACTTCTTTTTTCGTATATTTCTTTTTTATAATTTGGTTCCCAACGCGGGGCTGTGAAGAATGTAACTTCTGTACAGTGGTTTGATCATAGGGTTTGACCATAGACCGTAACAAAATATGGTTTGATCCTTTACGGTCTATGGTTTGATTAGGGTTTGACATGATGACGTGATACCATAGTTACCAGTTCTGTGGTAAAGCAAGGCGTATCACGAATCAGTATATCACGTGGATAGTGTGACGTGAGAGAGAAAGATTGGAATGATGCATCCGTGTTTGATCTGTATTCATGAATGTGCGCAGTGCGCGCGTAACTGACTTCCGTGAAGCATTGCTTAACCAGTGGTCGCTAAAAAGAATAAAGTTACTGCTGGTCGGCTTGCTAGGAACCAGAAACATAAAATGACTCTTTCAGGTGTGGATACAACAACGCTATGCTTATTTGATGTCGACGGAACACTTACTGCAGCTCGCCAAGTGAGTTGAATGAATATATTGCTCCACAGTGGCAGCGTCGTATTGTCGCAAAGTTACACGTCATTTTTAACTTCGCTAACAAATTGGCTGAGTGACTACAAACACAATGACAATGTAACAACAACATGTACCAAGTTATTCGTTACTTCATAGCATATTTAACTGTGTCTGTTTTCATCATATGCCGGTTAGCTGCATAGGTAGGCTACACAGTCCACCATGGTAATGAATGAATTGGTGGCTTGCTAACTAGCTAATGTGTTAGCAACTTAACGTAAATACCCTGCTACGGTATGCCTAGTTTGCTAGCAGTAGCTGCAGCTGGCCAACATGTTGCCAGCTGCATATCGAACTTTTTCTTTTCTATTTCAGCATTTAAAAATGAATGATTCACCACAAACTACAATTATAAGAAATTGTCAACTTAAATGTATTGCGGTAGGGGTAGTTAAGGTAGCCTATATTTCTTCTCAGTGTAACCTGTCTAGATTGGTTGCTCGCTAAATCAGATGATAATTTAAGGTTAGCTCAGATCGCCTATTTGAGTGGCTATGGGGAACCCTGGAAGATAACCATTGAAATACAAGTTTATATATGCCTACAGCCTGCAGGCAGTGGAAACAAGCTGGTGGCCCTAGTTATAAATACAATCAAATCAAAATTTATTTGTATGGCACATTTCATACAGATGTTGCAAGGCAATGCGCTTGACACACAGAAAGGATGATAAACCCAGATAGCTGCCTCTAAAAGTAACATATGATGCTGGGTTGTTTTTACAGTTAGCCTACAGTTGTGTCATTTTTTTATTTTTACATTTGTGAAATATATTTTGAAGGCTGGAAAGAGGACAATAGAATTTAATTGTAGCAAAATTGTTAAGAAGTACTTCTTATTGTTTACTCCCTCACAGTCAATATCTTCAATCATTTTTTTCTAAGTTTAGTTTTTAAGGGTAAAATAAATAAATACTTTTAATGTTGTTAACAAGTTTTCTGACACTATTTCACCTCAAGGGTCTGGCGAATATTGCATTGCCAGCAGGTCTTTTTAAGCCATGTATGTCCCTCTACAGAAAGTCACACCTGGGATGGATGAGTTTCTGAAGAGGTTGAGACAGAGAGTGCGGGTAGGAGTGGTGGGAGGATCAGATTTTGAAAAGATCAAAGAGCAACTTGGGAGTGATGGTGAGTTAAACCTCCCTTCTGTGTACAGTGTCTACAGTACCCACTTGTGTTGTCTTCTTTGTACCAAAGAAAAACTTCCCCGATATAATAACGTGCATGTTATGCTCTAGAAAGTGCTGTCTTTGTTCTGTCATTAAACCAAGATCGCAATTCACTGTGATAATTAAAAATCCCATGTCAAAGTGTTGACAGTTCCCTGGTGTCCTGGCAATATTCCCAATGGGGCTCCATCAACCTCGTGACTAAATCAGCTCAACCATCCGGTGGCGGTTTAGTGCAGTTTACCCTCTTCATTGTGAAGCACTCTGAGTTATTGAGTTATAAGATACTGATTAGCATTGTTAGTACTAGATTAAGGGGTCATACTCATTGTCATTGCCATAACCTTTCGTACAGACAACTCTTCAACAAATCCAAAAGCTGACATTTGTAAAGTTAACAGTTCTGACGTATTTATTAGAAACAAACATTTTCTATAAATGCTGAGCTCCCCACCTTATGATTAAGAGTATCAGCACATGTAGAAAATACAGGTTATTTGTAATGCAAAAAGTGCTTAGGGTATGTACCTTTTGGTCTGGCTATATGAGGGTGTGGAAATTTAGTTTTTATAGGAGTGCTCAGTGGATTCAACCTTCAGTGGATTTGTTGTTGTTTTGTTTTGTTGTTAGTGGTGGATGCAGTGGATTATGTGTTTGCTGAAAATGGACTGGTTGCATACAAGGATGGAAAACTGGTTTCTGTGCAGGTAGGAAAGCATTTTGCCAAGCCCTTCAAATTAATATCACAGACTTGGCTAACACAATCAGCTATTTTTAGCATTTGTTTTCTTTGTTATTCAGAATATTCAGGCTTATTTGGGTGAAGACCTGCTGCAGGACTTCATTAATTTCTGTTTGAATTACATGGCAAAGATCAAACTACCCAAGAAAAGGTAAGATGAGCACTTCTAAAGCTGACTGCTAAAGTCCTCATCAGGCTACGAGGATTCATGTTAATCCCTTTCGACACAAATTAAGTACGCTTTTTGTTTTCTGATGGCACGGACCTTTCTTTTTCATTTGAATTGGTTAAAGGCAACAACCTCCAAAGTCTTTTTCTGTGTGGTCAAAGAGTGCACATTTATTTGCAAGGTTAGGTAATAACAGTGATAGTAAAACAGACAGAGAAGGACTGGGTTTCTCTTGCTTCACAACCAAGTATCACATTTGCACTCTATAGAGGATATTCCCCAAGCAGACATTCTGATTGGGTGTCAAAGACATAAACCTGTTAACATGGTTAATGAATGTCATTGTTTTCATTTTCCAAAGGGGGACTTTTATTGAGTTCCGCAATGGAATGCTGAATATCTCTCCGGTGGGCAGGAGCTGCAGCCAAGAAGAACGAATTGAGTTCTTTGAACTTGATAAAGTAAGTCAGAATTACATTACAAATCTCTCTCTTGCTCCCTGCTCTCAGCAACACTGATCTCTGATCAGGGTGCAGAGACAAAAGACATTTAAATTGCATCACCAAATGTGTGCACAAGTGGCAGTAAGGTGTGTAAAAGGTTGCTATCCATCTGTGTGTTGCTCTGTGTAAACATTAATTGAATGTGCAGTGAGGGAGTGGTTTGGAATGCAACTATCCCACATTCAATCATTTGGCAGAACTACTACCGCAAACATTGCATAAACCTGACAATTTCTTGTAGCATTATAAATCCTTTAGATTGCTAGATTACTAGAGTGTAACCTTCATTTGTATGTTTTATCATATAATTTAATATGAACCCATGGTTTGTTTAAACCATACACATGATACATACATGACCATATACATGTTTATACATTTTTATTATCTCCAGCCATTCACTTGGCAATGAAATTGACCATATTCACACGGTGGCCATGCTGCTCTTACGTCACACTCAGGGTGGGAAACTCCACCCAGAAAAGCTGGTAAACCACTGTAAAAGTACACTATTCTTCTGTTGTGTTATGTGCCAGGCTTCAACTTGTATAAACATTCGGAATCTATCTGTATTTTTCAGTTGATAACTAAAAAATCGAATCATGAAGTACCATTCAGAAGTCTACATATTTTATACGTGGCCACCTTTAATTAGATGATTGTCTCTGAGAATTTGTGTGTATTTGTATTTCAAGGTCATTTATGTCTTCCCTTTTTACAGAAGGAGCACATCAGAGATACATTTGTTGCAGTCTTACGGGAACAATTTGCTGGAAAGGGCCTGGCCTTTTCCATAGGTAAGTACATTCTTTAATTTTGTCCACTGACTGTATTCTTCATTCTCATTGATGTACAATCCTATCTTTTAATACCATTTTATGATAATGGTTTCTGATCAGGGGGACAGATCAGTTTTGATGTGTTTCCCGATGGGTGGGATAAACGTTACTGCCTGGGAATCGTGGAAAAAGACTGCTATGAGAAGATCTATTTCTTTGGTGACAAAACCAAACCAGTGAGTTTCACCCATTGTCTATTACTATTGTTGTTATAATTACTATTCAGAACAACTACTGCATTCTTGAGTATCCCTTTGACATTTTTCTTATTACCCAAGGGAGGTAATGACTATGAAATCTACGAAGACCCCAGGACCATCGGTCATGAAGTGTCCTGTCCAGAGGACACCGTGCGTATCTGCGAGGAGCTCTTCTTCAAGTGAGAGCCATTCCTAAATCCAGGATAATGACTACAGGGCACATGAAGAGTGAACCTCTGTAGCACAAGAAAGTCTTCGTTCAGACCTTTAATTTGGCACAAAAACATATGATACTGGAGAGACTAATGTCCACTCAAACTTGATCTACAGATGCTGCAGCAAAGGCCTTTGCCCTTGGAGTGGTTTGAAATTCAGTTTGGTCAGAGTAATGATATTTGAAAGGTATTCATGCATTTCTTCTATTTTCACCTTATGAAATTCAGTAAGGTGAGCCAGCAGCATACCAAGGAACTATTTGTTAAATTAAGCATAATGACCATTTTAGGACTGTCTTTCCCCAAGAAAGGGAATATTGTTTACAAAGAGAACTTTCACTGCCCCCGAGACCCAAACGCAAATGTGCAGTAGCGCCAAATATTAGCATTATTAATGTTTTCTGTGAATGGCAGCAGCTACATATAATATTAGCATTATTAATGTTGTCTGTGAATGGCAGCAGCTACATATAATATTAGCATTATTAATATTTTCTGTGAATGGCAGCAGCTACATATTCTACCTCCTGATCCTTGGGGTAGAAAGGATTAAAGGTAGGGTCCTGAAATTTGGAACTTAAACTTGTTGACCATCTGAAAAGTTATGCACCTTTGCACTTTTACTTGCAGTGGACACATTTTTGTTGTGAGATGTCTGCCATCTACTGACCATTATGCTTCAGATAGAATAAAGTTATGAAGGGCCTGATTCTGACTTGAGATATGCAAAAAAAAAAAATGTACATATCACAATACTACAAGGCATGGTTGATTGTATAATACATTTATTTGTTCCGTATCTCAGTCGCTCAATTGCCAAACTAAAAATGTGGTTTGTAAGGAACTACTGACACATGCATTGTCATTTGTACATTTGGGTTATAGATACGGAAATTAGGCAAAACGTGGCAAAAAGTAGCTAGGTAGTAAAAGTAACTAGAAATTGAACTTGGGGCTGGCTCACTTCAGGGAAGAAGTGTTTCTTGGAATGCACTGATTTGATGGCATACAATATTTACAGTTCATTAGTAAATGCAATTTTGGTGACATTCAAATAATTATTTAAACATTTTAACTCTACATTATATTAAATATGTCTATGCTGGCAGATGGGTGTACAACCTTTTCATGCATGCATGCAAAGGCTGTCGAGATTACACTAGGTAAAAGCACTTCAGACTCAAACCAAAATTAGGTTAACTTGGAATTAAATGGGACACACCTTCTGTTCAGTTACACTTTATACTAAAAGGATCTCCACATAAATCACCCAAGCCAGGATGCACACATGGAAAAAACACTTAACTTGCACATAAGTTTTTGTGACTTATCTCAAGCCAGGACCATACCATAAATTAATAGCCATAGGGAATGTTACATGAGCCACTAATACGTAATGTAGCTGATTAAACACAATGAGCATCTTAACTTACTGGTTCATTCAATCAGAAGAAATATAGCTACATTTGTGTATTTGTGTACTATATGGTATGATAATAAAAATATTCTTTCCCAACATCAGAAAATCACACTTTTATACCACAAATTTCTCATCTCTCTCTTAAATCTCATTCATATAACAATGGTTCTATGTGTTGTGGCTGTTAGAGCTAGTGTGCAGAATATATTGGATGTTAGTATGTGCAGAATATGCATGAATGTCCTGCAGTCTATTATTTTGGAATTCAGCTCCTCTTTGTATACACAAAAATAACATGCTCAATGTGCTAATTTTAGACTTACGAAATTTGAATTTTTTATTTATAGATTATTAGAATTATATTTTCCATTGCTAGTACAGTAATGAGGCATCATAGTAGAATGTAATGCAGCACTTTTAACATGATTAGACAGTTCTCAAAAATAAATTGCACATACTGTAAGCACGTGTGAAATGTGGTCCTCATAAACATACACTGTAACCTTACTCAGAACAGAACATTTTTTATCACAGAAGCAGGAAAAGTAAATTGACCATAACAGTTTGCTTTAAAAAAACATTAAAATGTAGGGACTTTGAATGACTGACAAACATAACACAGAGAGCTGACATTCTGTAGAATGGGGTGGAAAAGCTTGATTTTCAGTGAAATCCTCACAGCACAGTAGAGAGAGGCCACCTGAAAATTTCAGACATGCAGAGTTCAGATGGTCACGAAAGGGGACAGGTGATTATTTCAACAGAAGCTTCAGAATATTTCAGGCTGTATGTTTCCAGCAGGCAGATGATTGCTGACATACAGTATGTCCGCTTTCTACAGGTATAGTCCTTGGGGGGAGGGGAGCAAAAATAGATACGTACAAAAGAAAGAATTGTAAACGTAAATTGCACATTTGTACATGTACACTGCGGTATGTAACCAGAAATTCGAAAAGTGAATGCATAAGAAAAATTTGTAAATAAAAACTTTCAAGGTGTGAATAAAGAAGACGAGTCGTATTCAATATGATTACATTTTTTGCGCTCAAAACTACGTACGTATTCTTGGCAGCAATTTCTCTCCATACATAGTGCCATGTTTGATATTTTACTTCAGTATGAAGCTAAAACATTCAAGTCAATAAAAGCAATGTTTACAAATAATGTTATTTTGAGGTCAAGGGAATCCAACCAAATGAATCATTCAACCATATTTCCTTGAACCCCCTTTAAATTGCAGTCCTACAGTCAGTAGGAATCAAAATTACATGGGATGTCGGGCAACAGATAGTAAACTTCCATCACTTAAAAAACAAGTTACCCAGTCATACATTTTCTGTGCCCTATACAGTACCTTTTGGTAATTATATTACAAGACAACACGATACGCTTTGTACTTCAATTGTACCCTGTACCACCATTGCATGAGGAAGACCAAAGGCAGAATGTGAGGTTCGTGCTTTTTCTCAAGTACATATGTCTGGATCCGTTTGCCCAATTATGGTTCAGTCCATCCAAAAGAAGGGAGAAAGCCCCAAAAGATAACATTTTAGGCCCATCTGCACCAAAGCACCACAAACGACACAATCGTTTAACATGTTGCTAGGTATAATTGTGTGTATGTGCAAGCCCCCTTCAATTAATATGGAAATTTACATTATTTTTTATAAGCATTTTATTACATTTGCCCAACAAATACAAAAATTAGTGATACATTATCCTTTCATGAAACAATGTATTTTTATGGTCCACTGCTTGTTCTGAATTCTGTATCCATTAGCAAGAATTAACTCCAAGATGAAGCCATTTCTTTAAAATCTGCAATTAACACTTATAAATGGTCGGTTATTATTGTGCTTTTCGTAATGAGTTATTGCATTGTCATTCCACTAACAAACAGAAACTGAACATATTGAAAATATGAAGTATTAACAGATACTGTCTGGGAATATTTCATACTTAAGGCCAATAGTACACCGATAACTGGAGACTCAAGACTGAATATTTATTGGGGTAAATCCACTTTTTCAAATTCAGGACTGGCATATCTTTGAAGTAATTTCTGAAGCAAGTTCAAGGTTATTCATTCATTTTTTTAATAGAAGATAAACACAAATTTAATTACTACTCATCTTTGGCTAAGTACCAGACCTTGTATTCAGCTGTACAACATGGAATATTCCTCAATCAGGTACTATCCTTCGCCGATCCAAACGCTCGTCTTTTCTTTAAAAAAAACAAAAAAACAATGAAGAAGAAAATGCTTTACTACAGCATGGCTCTGTGTTCCCATTCTGTACATTTCCTTCCTAGTGCTGAAGACGGAATGGCACCCTCCACCCTCAATGTATACATCACAGGGACCCGCATGTATACATTCCACATTGGCTCAGATTCCCAAGCAGTCAGCAGGATTCTACATGTAGAATCTTTGATGCAGCCAGGGCAGCCAGGGCTCCATAATTTGCTGATCCCTATTTATACATTATTCTGAATTACTGAACCAGGTTAGATTTCTGGAAAATAACACAAAATTTCACAATACCACCTTAGGAATACAATTATCATATTGCAAGTATAGCTGGCCCATTTCTTCAGAAATACAAACAGTGCAGCTTTTTGGAAGCAGGAGCTCATTAGCGGATTGGGCGGTAAGGAAAGTTCATCCCTGGCAAGAAAGTCTGGGTGGGGTGAGGGGAATGTGTGTTGTGTGCTGGGTGTGCAGTGTGGGTAGGGAGAGTGGAGTGGGCAGCAGAAGCAGGTCGGGGAGGGTAGCCCAGTGGTGGTGTGTGGATGTGGGGGTAAAACCCAGGCTGATATGGAGAATGTGGTGGCTGCTGGACCGGGCCGGACATCACCAGCTGAAGCAAGCTGTTAGAGAAGAGAGTCAAACACACGACACTTAATTACATCTGTGATTAAAAAAAAAGATGCAATAGCATTGTTTGGCAATTGCTACAATCCTCTCAACCATGCTTTATGAGCTTAGACAGTCAAACATATGTAATCCGTCAATATAAAATAAGTGCTAGTGCTACTTACTTATTGTGGGGCAGCCTGGAACAAAGAGACCTCAGGTCCTCTGTTGAGATAAAATGAACAATTTAATAGTTCCTCAGAATCCTAACTGAGGCCTTCACAATGGAAAACTATGCACCAAAATGCATACTGAACATGTGACTGGTGTTCAACTCACCTCTTGCACACAACAATGCTCCTGCTGCCATGGCGACTTGCAGGGCCTGAGCCAGTCTGTCCAAAGAGAGCTCAGTTTCTTTGGTGACATTCAGAGGGTTCAGTTCATTCACTAGCCTTGCCAGCTCTTCCACAAGTTGAACCACATTTTCAAACAGCAGGAGTCCCAAGCGACCAAAGAGGTTCTTTTCTGTCAAGTGCGCTTGCAGCATCATGAGGACCTGAAGGACACTCAGGTGAAGCTTGGAATATAGAGGCTGCGAGTCCCTGTCTCCCCCCTCAGAATCTGGCATCTCTCTAGGGAGTTTTCCCATGTGGCCGTTGGACAGGGAAGGCTTTATGTTCCTCTTGTAGGCCAAAGGGGACTTAACACACCACCGCACCAGTCCCAACAGTGGAGTGAGGTCCAGACAACCTAGGGGCAGGTTGCCCGAGATAGGCGTGTTAAGGAAGGTGATGAGTGTCAGTCGAGGGTCATCAAAAATCCAGGTCACCACCATCTCCAGAAGGTCAAAAGGCGGGATCAGGTCCTCTATGGAAAAGACAGCACTCATTCAAACAGAGCTGAATGCAGCATTCTTTTAAGGGCTTCAATTTCCCGTTTTAAATTCCAAGCATATACAGGCTATTATTATAAATGCTTTAACTTATCCCCCCTTAAAAATGGCCACTGCATCATCTGTGACTTAATTGTGGAGTCATTCAAAGAATATGGATGAAATTTGAAGCTTAAGATGATAACTTAATTCAGAATCTATCTAAATTGATTAAAACAAATAAAACTCAGATGTATGACAGTGGAAAAAACCTGATTAAGCCTAGCTTGTAAATGACCACGACAAAATGCAATTGAGGGTAATATAAATGTAAGCCATCAGTATATATTTCCAAAATGAAAGCCTCATAGAGAGGGCAAGGTACATCCAAGATGTTGAGAACAATTTTACAGTATGTTCACAATCCAGTTTCCCTCCGTAAGGTACCCCGATTAAATCGGACAATTAAAGCAAAGGCAGATGTGGCATGTTAAAATACCTGATGAGAGGTCATAGAGGGCAGTGACGGCAGTAATAAACTGACAGCAGAATCGAGGGCTGGCACTGAAGATCTGCTGGAGCGTTTGGACTGATCCCGGAACCAAGCTGCAGTAATCGTCCACTAAGACCTTGGCAAGACGTACACAGTAGATAGCATGGGACCTCTATGAGAAACACAGAGTAAGTTACAAATGTGAGATATAAATATCTATTCACAAATAACAAAACGGTCTGTGCTTTAAATTGATGTGCAACTGGCCTGGTTAGTTGATATGTAATTGGTGAAGAGTAGTACTGGATTATAATAAACAGGCTCCAGTGAAGAAATGTTTTGTTACAATAACCACTAAGTTACAATAACATCACTGTAATCAGGAGTAATCACTATAATGGTAAATACAGACCACAAGCAAGTACAGTTATGCAAAGGTCTAGATCTACAGTGACCTGTCCATCGGTCTGTATGAGGGAAGACATCAAAGTCAACACATTTCTGAAATGTCTCATAACGCTACACATTATTTGTACCAGATTCCCTCCAAAACAGTAGCTCTCCCGACAACAAGCAAAGCTGAACCAACAAGTAATCTGATGTAAAGCCACCACATAATCCACAACATGACCACTAATACAGTAGCTCTTTTCAGCAAAATGATTTATCCCAGCAACAATTTCAACAATAGCCTAGAACTTATTATGTTTGTGTTAATGTACGTACACTATGTAGATAATATTTTGTGATTGCAATTACTTCCTGGTGCGATAAATAAGTTGATCGTCCTCAAGAGAAGACGATAAATCCCAAAACAGAGAACTTTCTTTGCATTTCATGCATAGGTAATGTACATAGATTGCATTGTCTGGCTTTGTCCTTCTAGAGTAGAGCCAGAGTTACAGCCTGCCTAGTCAACTGAACAGGTTACAAAGCCATAACTAGTTCCTTGTCATGAACTGATGAAAAAATGTAAACATTAAACAAGTCACCTTTTACATAGATTTTTTAAAACTGCTATCAAAATTAGTGAAAGGGACATGTCTTATCACCATTGCTAGAAAATTGCAGTTTGGAAAAGTCATCGAGTTTGACATAGGCTAAATAAGAACAATAACAAAATCAAATAGTTCACTTAAAATGTCAAAAGATGGTGGGCCAGTGAAAGGGAGAGGTACATAAAAAAATCCTGAATGACTATGTCTGAAGTTCATATCTGGAAGCCTCAACTGTATCTCAATTGGATAAACCAATGATTCAGTCATAGAACTACTGATATGTTATGGAAGGAAGGTATTGCGGACCTGCAGCCATGATGCAGCACACTCCAGGATGGGCACTCTGCAGACGGCCACAGCCATGGACACCAATTTGCCCAGCATAGCCATTCTGTTGTCATCCGCTTTGTTGCCTTGGGGACTGAAGAGGGCAGAGAAGATAATCTGTCTGACTGCATCTTTGCTCTGCTCCTGGAAGTAACTGCACATGATCTCTAGTAGCTGCAGCTCTTGAAGGGAGTTCATCCTCTGTTGGATAGTGAAAAGAAAATATTATATAATGTAATCGCATTACAAGTGATCATATTAATACCAAGCCCAACAGGTTTAGCACCATGCCACCATGCTTATTCAAAACACAGGGTCTAGGTGCTGTATTTTGGTCACCACCTTTTAGTGATTTTAATCATTCTACATTGCAAATAATTAAGAAAATTACTAATGAAGTTTTGTGTGAAATATAATTAAAATAGAACTATTACTAAAAAAATGTCCAGGAAAGTTCTCACATGAAACTAGAATTTGAATGGATTGGCAAATGGATTGGAGTTTTTATTAAATAATGGCCTAAGAACATCTAACCTTGGAATGCATTAGAAATGCCTAACTAATCTTGAACAGAAGGACAAATAAATGCCTGAAGAAATAGATTTTTTGGATTCAGTGGTTTAGAGCAGGAACTCATTGGTGGTAGCTAGCCACTCTTGCTTTAAATCACTTCAAGTGCATTAGAATGAACATTAAAGTGCTTCACACCCTTTTAAAGGACCTGCGACCTTACTCCCTTTAGAGCTAGCTAGTTTAGATAGGCTTAGCCCATACTTTCATACCGTGAAATACAAAAGACCTTACTGTATAGTTGTAGTTTAACAAAGACAATAATAATGAATAACAATGATGTACAGTTAAAATAATAATAAAGCCATACTTTTGGCTGCACATTGCGGTCTTTAGGCACGTGGAAGATGAACTCCTCCACCAGTTCGATGGTGCCTTTATCCACAACGGGGACAGCGGTATTCTGAAGCTGGCTGCTAAAATATATGTCCAAGTGGTACAGCACCTCCTTGGCAGCACTCAGGGCATCTCGCCTCAGCAAGGAATGGCGGATATCACTCATCTCTGTGTGGTACAGAAGCAGGTTTGCACGTCAACACAAAAAGCTCACAGGAACAGAGATAACTCAACTTGACTGATTTGCAATAAGCAAGACAACAGTACAGAATTGGTTAGCCCAGGGGCTCCCAACCGTGGTGCACAAAAATCCCTGTGTACGCAGCCATTCCTTCCAACCAATTTCTTAATGAAGGTAATTTAAAACATGGGTATAAGTTTCATAAATTTGTGTTGAAACATTGTAACAACCATGCAGGTTTGGTTTCTTCAAACTCTTCATTTTCCACAAACAGTTTAGCTTCAATGGCCAGCTATCCAAACCTTCAACATTTAGGAGTTCACCAATTTCAGCTGTTAGTCCATCAATACAAAATTTTACATCCTTACAATTTTACATTTTAACATATATTGCATCCATTTGCCACAACACAAACAAAACGCATTAGTTGGCTCTGATTAAAGGTTTAACGTTAGAAGTTAAAATGGGACATTCACTCTATATGTTTCCGTCAACATAATGTGGCATTACGAGAGTAAACCATCCCCAATAGACGTTAAGATTTCTAATAAAAAACAATTAACAGCCGTTTATACTTCAGGAATTGCAATTCAGCTTAGGGGGAAAAAACAGTATACTCGGTGCGGGGGTTATACAGGACGAGAGTGGGAACCCATGATAATAACTGTCACGTGGAATCGGATACGCTGTTACAGGGAGTCGATGTTAGCTAAATAGAAAGAAAAACATTTTGCACCTTGCACCTAAACATATAGCCTAATGATTTTCAGTCTGACCATAGTTCCATGACATAATAGCAAGCAAGACCCCATTTAACGAGGCAGGTGAAAGTGAGCTATTAATGTAAAGCTTTATTTGTGCACTAAACCACAATTATATAAGGTTACATTAGTTGTATCACACGTTTACCCCTAAATATCAGGTGAACGCTATAACGTAAACATTACTTCCAAAGCTAAGCAAGCCTCTATAGTACAAATTCAAAACTCAGACTGACCGCGAGGGCGAGGCTGCAAGACAGATGCGGCCTAGCAAAATAGCAAAGTGCTTAAGTTTAGTTGACAGGTTTCCTTGTTACTGGTGCTGTCTACATGCAAGTGAACATCCAATCATTTCTTTACCTTATGTCCCAGTGTTAGCACGCCATCTCATCTCTAATATAAAATAATTTCAAAAACCAAGCAGTTAAAGGGCGTACACAAAGCCCGCAGCCCGGTGCCGCTGCTTCGCAAATGGACATTCTTTTGTAAGGTGGCCCTTTTAGGACAAACAACCCTCTATTTCCTCTGTAAGATTAAGCGATCCACTTTCACGATCATACCGCCATCTACGGTGCTGGAGTAGGCTAACCGAAAATGACTCAAACTCGTTCCTAAACCAAAAATCCAGAGAGTGGGCTATTTTCGGTAAATCCTTCGATGTCTCAAAATCTCTGAAGAACCGACAGACCAACCCACAGTGAAAGCACATTTAGAGCCAGGCACGTCTCTCTGATCCAGTTCTAACTATATTTTTTTCACTTAGGCTTGATCATAGATTTAACTCGTTCTTTATTTCGTTGCTTTTATTTTATTACACAAAATATAATTTTATTGTTTATTGTATTGTATCATTCTTTTCTCAGATTGTATTAATAAATTGAAAAAATACCATGGTCTGAAGTGACGTGATGATAGCCATTGTTGGACTGCCTGTATGTGTCCTGCACCAAGACTGTACTTGGTCTGGCTTATATTATAAAAATGATGTATACACATAAAGACATCTCAAGTTGTAGGCTATGCAAAGCATATTTTATTAATTTATTTATATTTGTGTGTGTGCACCATTCTCATGGAATGTTTGTTTTGTGAAAACAATGACAACCCATCACGCTGAGCAAGACAAATCTCACAGCCAAGATAACAGGCAAATTAAATACATTTAAAATTAGGATTCACTCTGTCACAGATAACACTTTTCCACAATAGCCTTCATCGTCAGTTGAGTTTATGCTGTTGAACAACGGTTTGTTAATAAGCTCAAGAGCTCAATTTCCACAAATCTAATTTAATTTTAAATATTTTGGTTCACTTTATTGAGGTGCATATGTAGCTTTCATAAACGGCATTTAATGTATATTGTACAGTACGCAGGAGAATATCATCTGCATAGCAAGTTACATAGCAAGTACATTCAATCACTTGTTTTATGGCCCTGGACAGCACTGAACATAAAAGTACAGAACAAGAGCACTCAATATTATCAATATGTCTAAAATACAGACTAACATGTAGGAACAGAAGGCAATCTTCTTTACATTAAATTAAGAAGCACATCAGTTCCATTTTTTATCCCTGTTCTCAATCACTATTCCATCTATAGATCTCCAGTTTGTACAGTACAATGTCCCATGTGCATGTTGTGCTGGAGAGCTGCTTTACTCGTCCCAGTCCTTCTTGATCTGCAGATTCCACTCCCAGGACAAGTGGTTGGTTTTGTCGTCATCTGTGAAGTATGACTTGATGTGGTAAGTGCCTCTAATGACCATGCCTTTGGGAGCCTCCTCTATGGGGGTAAGGAATGCATGCTCCTCTTCTCGTGGCGCATAGCTTCCCAGCATGTACACAGCCTTGTCCACTGTGGGAGAATAATGGGATGGTTCAAAGGTTGTATATTCCGTGAAATGCATCACAGTGCCACTGAATTTAAATGCACTGTTATGGGATTGTTGTACTTACCTCTTACACCCTTCCTGTGTGTCAGATGCACATACCTCAGTCCAGACACAATTTCCCTGTTGACCTTTTGTAATAGGTGGGAAAGACAAATGGAATATAACAACAATTATCAGATTTGAAATGATGACTTAATATCCCCATATTTTTTCCACTGCTGTAACATAAACCTGCCACTAGATGTCCTCTTGGCAGAACAATTAAATACTTAGTTAGTCTCACCACACATTGGACCTTGCTTTCAGAGCATTTTCTCACATAAATACCACAAAGTACACACAGTAATTAAAATACAGTAACAGTCATTTAGCTTTTAAAATGTCTTGTGCCTCCTTTGAACCAAAAAGTGTCTCTACATCTACTCTAAATCGAAGGGGTTTCTGGAGTAATCAGTTTTGCACTGCTCAAAACAACTCACAGTTGACACCATGTGGATTTATTGGTTTGTGTTCTATGGCCGGCAACCATACAGAACATTTTGTGCATTCACTGCCCCTTCATTTTTCTCTTAATGTTTACAGATAATCCAAAAAAACTGAAAATTCTGTTTACCACCATCCTTGTGATTCTATAATAAAAAATAAAAAACAGTATCCCAGTACTATATTTGCAATCTCATCACAATTTAGCATGCTATCTGAAAATCTACAGTCAAATAGAAGCCGAAAGTTTTGTCCAGAACATTTTCCCTGAGTTCTCTCGTATCAGCAGCTAGACCAGGAGAACAACTATGCACAGAGGCATAGTATGGCACCTAACAGAGAAATGCTCAATATCAAAATAGTTGGGATTAAGCACCATACTAATACACCAAATATGAATTAATTTGCAAACTGCATAACAGTTTGGCTTTTGGCTACACAATCTCAAGTTTAATTAGAGAAATACTGAAACAACATGCATGCGTCGTTGACAGAAGATAATTTCACCCATTTAAACTAGAACAAGTGTAACGTTCCCTCTGCCTGGTAAATTACTTTGGTAAGTTAGTTTGATAAGCTAATCATATGGCTTGTTGTGCAGTGTTTATGGCATATATACAGACTGGGGACAAATGAAATGAAAAATCAACATAGAGCCACCAGAACAGCTTCCTTGGCATAGATTCTACAAGTCTCTGGAACTACTGGAGGGATGGAACACTATTCTTCTAAAAGTTATTCCCTCATTTGGTGTTTTGATGATGGTGGTGGAGAGCGCTGTCGGTCCAAAATCTCCCATAGGTGTTCAATTGGGTTGAGATCTGGTGACTGCAAAGGCCATAGAATATGATTCTCCTAAAACCATTCAGTGACCCCTCATGCCATGTGGATGGGGTTATTGTCATCCTGGACCACTCCCATCAGAATAGATAAAGATGACTATTCAGAATAACTTTGTATTTATTTGCAGTGACCCTTCCCTCTAAGGCAGTGTTTCTCAACCCTGGTCCTGGATGGCCGCAGGGTATGCTGGTTATCGTTGTTACTCGTTACTTAACTGATCAATTAAAGCAGCCGATAACACAGTTAATTCATCACACCTGGTTTCTTGGGTCTGAATTGATTGCCGATATTAAGGCAAAAACAAAAACCAGCATACCCTGCAGCCCTCCAGGACCCAAAGCATGCCAGGAAAATGCCCCCCACATCTGCATTTGTTATATTTTTATATTTCTCCACTCATTTATACAGGTTTTTCCTTTAATTTGTCGTCCATCTGTATATTGTGATCCGAACCTGCCTGACAATAATTTAATTTGATTTCCTGGCAAGTAGTGGTGCTGGAACTGGAGCAAACTGAAACATCACCTGTGAAAAAGGCAACAGCAAGGCCAGTGAAATCAAATAAAGGAAAAAAACACTGACATTTCTGCTAGAAGACTCAAGACTTATGCAATACTATTTTTAAGGTAAATATGATGCTTAATGAGAACATTTACCAAGAATAATGAGAATACTATGAAGATTATTCAACAGCAAGGCTCATCAATCTTCACATATAAAAACGTCAAGCTTTATAATTTACATGCAGGCAGGCAGAAGTCGCTCTTTATTTAACTGAGCTTAATTTCCATGCCTCTTTGTGCAAACCTGAACATTTTAATTTAGTGTGGTCTGAAAGTCTAGTAGTGACAATATCAACAAATTAAATAGAAAACAGGAAGAGTTAGTAATACAAACCCCAATTTAAAAAAAGTTGGGACAGTATATAAAATGCACATAAAGGCAGAAAGTAGTAATGAGTAAATTCTCCTTTAAATGTATTTAATTGAAAACAGTACAAAGAAAAAATATTTAATGTTTTACATGATCAACTTTATTGTTTTTTGCTAATTTATACGCTAATTTCCGAATTTGATGCCTGCATCACATTCCAAAAAAAGTTGGGACAAAGAGAAAAAAAAAGACTGGTAAGTTAAAACATTCCACAGGTATACAGATGATGCTATCATGACTGGGTATAAAAAAAAATATCAAAATACTTTTGATATCTTATTTTCAGGTACTCTTACAAGCGATACTATAACCTCTCTGCATTTGAATGGATCTCTATGGGAATTCGGGGGTGGGACTAGATTAAGCTGTAAATTACACGGGAACAGTATGGAACCCATGGTTGACTAAATGGCTGTAAGGGTCTAAGGTATCAAACGAGCCTCAAACGATCGCTCTGCTGCCAGATAAGCAGTAGATATGGATGGATCACTTTAAGGGTTGTTTCTCCAGATTAATTTTCCTATTGAACTCTATGGAAAAATAAATCAGGAGAAACAACCCTTCGAGACTGCTCATGTGTCTCTTCATTCACAAGGGAAGCATCAAGGCATCTGAGACGCTGACTCTTAATTTGCATTTTGGTCTTTCAGGGCATAGTAACCATGGTATAAGCAGGAATATGTACAGCAAGCTGTAGTCCAAAAATAGTTAAAACAGGTTATTTAATTAAATTTTTGTAACATTTTATGAGCAGATCATTTAAAAAATGCAATGGCAAATGTATTATTGCATTGTCATTTTCCATGTTTACACTTCCGTAGTGTGCCAGCTACAGCTACTTATTTATTCTTTGAAAAAATAATCAAACATAGAACACCGCCAATAAAAACTTGAAAACCTGCTTGATAATGATTATTATGCTAATGCTGGTAAAATGTGACTTAAGACATAGTGGAGCTGAATGTGTGCTAGATTTTTAAAAGAAAAGCTCTTGTCCAGGCCAAGGCAGTACCAATCAATGCGTGTACAGAATATACAGATCGCTGCTGACATCCCAAACTCACCTTGAAGTGAATCTTTACCCTGTATTCCACCCCTTCCTTCACGGTGAAATGTTGTTTCTTCAAAGCCTCCAGGTCACCTGTAGGACAAATGCAAGTAAAACATAACATAACTGGTGTGTGGGCCTCCACTGTGATACCTAGCAATTTTTTCTGAATGATAAAAATGCTATGGTTAGAGCGATGACAACACATAAGGTAGCATGCAGCCATCTAGTAGTCAGGGTTACCTAGAAACCCAACTGGCAGGACAAAAGGCACATGCCTTTGGCATCTTTTGTTAAAATAAAAAATAAAAAATAATAATGTTCTATTAATTTTCATTTTATTTTGTTTTAGAGACAAATATTCTAGATTCAGTTCATTTTTTGTTTCACGTACAGTCAATTGTTGATAACATTGTAACAACTGCATATGCTGTAATCCAAGGCTACAATATTTATATAAACTATTGTATGTTACTACAAAAAACAGCAGCCAACGAGCTGAGCTGCCTTGCATGACCTAGTATCGTTTTTTTAAGAAAATCATCCAAACATCCATTAACCAGTTCACTTCCTGTTGAACTGGAATTAACGGCTTCTTCCTCTCCTATGAGCACCTGTTTCAGCTGTATAAAATACCATTCAACATTTATATAATTCAGTCAATGATAGGCAGTAAACTTGTGAAACTAATTGTGTATCCTGTACTTCCTCAGCAGGACATATATGTCGCACGTGCTACGAAAAAATCGGTCTGTGTGATAAATTAATTTACTGCATTAGCACCCGTGCGATAGCCTGTGTGTGAGAAAAACATTTTTTTTTCTTTTGCGTGTGAAGTGAGGGTTTGTGTGAAGTGAATCGACGTGCCTCGCTATTCTATTTGGTACTTGTAGTCTATCGTGCGATTAAAAACCATGTCCCCGTCTGCGAGTCCATACAACCAAGACCAAATCCCACAATTCCTAGCGAACAATCCCCTTTTCCTCATCGAGTCGAGCGAGCTAGCTATCTATCTGGGATACCGGGATGATGACAAAACGAAGAGGTATTTTCAAGTCTTAAATCAAAGTAAAGGAGAAGTGCAAAACCAAACCCCCAAACGAGCCCGCGAGGAATCACTACCAAATGAAAAGGGCGAAACAAGAGAGAAGATTTACAGGTACAATCCAGAGTGGAAAAATAATTTCCCTCAACAAATTTATGACGAGGAAAAGCAGCTTTTGTTCTGTTGCTGGTGCAGGGATGTAATTTAAATTACACATTTGGACGTTTGTATCAACCTCTGACTCTGATCAGCCAGTTGCTGTGTAACGTTTAGCTAGCTAGCTGGCACTCAAATAACGGCAATCAAACAAGCTTAACGTTTATTTGGGAACACGAGCTGGCTAGCATAACCAGTATGTTTGTATTTTTCACACACACAGACAGACAGACAGACACACAGGGATCAAATTAGAGTCCCCCTCCACAACTTCGTTGTGGTGGGGGACAAAAAGTGGCCAGCAGACATGCTAGATCTGTGACACACACACCGTTTGTTGTTTTTGTTCTCTTATTAGTGATTTACACACTTTCTCAATTTAAAATAAAAAAATATTGTATGATGATATGAATTTAAACTGAGATTTGCACTGCTAATTTGAAGCGTAACATATTGATGTCTTGTATACAGTTGTTATGTCCCTGCAATTTACCATTATGTGTGCCCTGTATGCAACATTCATGTCCTTTGCCAGTCACATACCTGTTTAAGTGATGAACTGCATTACTTGTGGTTGTTTTTTGAGAGCTAAATTGCTTTAAGTCATCAAGGGTCTGACGTATCAAACAAGCCTTAAACCATCACTCTGTTGTCAGAAATACAGTAGATATGGATGCATAACTTGAAGGGTTTCTTCTCCTGACTTATTTTTCCATAGAGTTCAATAGAAAAATGTGTCAGGGAAAACCCTTAAAGTGATCCATCCATATCTACTGCATATCTGGCAGCAGAGTGATCATTTGAGGCTCGTTTGATGCCTCATCACATACAGCCATTTTACCAACCATGTATTCCATACTGTCCCAGCATAATTTACAGCTAAATCTAGTCCCACCCCCCAATTCCCAGAGATCCATTCAAATGCAGAGACATTATAGTATCGCTTGTAAGAGTACCAGAAAATAATATATAAAGAGTTTTTTGATGTTGTAGGGTCACAGACATCAGGAAGTCATGGCATGCTAAGGATATCCAACCAAATATAAAAAAACATTACTTTATTCTGTGTGGTTTTGTTAAAAATAATTATTTCTTGTTGAGGGTTTTTTTTTCCTCATAATAAATTTACTTCAATTAAAGGTTGGATTTTTCAATTTTTTTCAGTGAGATTAAGCTAATTCACCAAACGGTGAATTTTGTATAATCCTTTTTACTCATCTTTACCAGGGGTGCCAATAATAGTGGAGGGCACTGTATATATATATATATATATATATATATATATATATACACACATATACACACACACAGAATATTCAAGAGCAGTTGAAGAAACCTGCGAAACCATAATATTTTAGTTTCAGGCAGCAGCAGATCTGGGGTGGCATTTTCAGTGTTTCTGATGTTTCACACTGTTATTCATCAAAGTGATAAATTGATAGAATGTACAGAGCACAGAACAAGAAACATTGAAAGAAACATTTCTATCAATACATTATATACAAAATCTTGACGATAAAAAGCTAAAACAATAGTAATAGTCATGAATGTAATGCTTTAACAATAATGTATTATAATAAAGTAATGTATTCATATTTTAACAGGTAAGTACTTTTCACAGAGGTTGTGAACATGATGTCATGAACATTGATAATTTGTCTCAATTGTGAATAATTCAGATCCTACCCCAATCAGTTGTGTTTAATCATGTAATCTGCATGTCATCATGCAGTTAAATTGTATTTGAACAATTACAAAAATGATAATAAAACTACTACGGTGGTCAAATGGTCACATAAACCCTTTTAGCTGACAAATTTTTACCTGGAGAAATAAATGGTTGACACCAAGAGCATATCACTATTACATCCGCCATTTCCCTCCAGTCCACCCTCCTTTAATTCTCCCTGTTTTCCCCATTTTCCCTGTACCCGCTAGCTCCTGCCCTGTTCCCGGTCCTGCCCTCTTTCATTCGCCAGCCCTGTATCCAGTCCCTCACCCGCTCACCTGCGTGCCTTAGTTTGCCAACCCGCTTCCAGCCCGTCACCCAGCTCTCCTGTCTGTCTGTTCGCTTGTTTGATCTAATAAATTCCCTCCTGTCTGAGTTTTGCCCGAGTCTGTCTCAGAGTCCTGCATTTGGGTCCATTCCAGAGTCTGTACCACAACAATCACAGCATATTTATTTAAGTCCAACTAAAATATTAAGCTCCATCACCAAAATCATTTTATATTTTAAACAGGTTAATTGAACCCATGCTATGCTTCATCTCAATTGTTAAAACAAAAATGCACCAACCAGGAAATGCATAGATGTCCGCTTAGCAAATAAACAGTGTACAAAATAGCAATTTTAGAGAATTATGTAGCATTATTTAGCATACTTGGCTTTATATTAACATTAATTTAGTGACTGAAGTTTGATATTTCATGGGTGGTCTTTGTTATTACAATTGTATCTAACCACCAACATTTTATGACAAACATTTTTTCGATTGAGACACCTTATCATTGAGTTTATAGAAATGTTGATGGTGAGGAAAGATCTCTTCTCTAAGAACTAGAGGTTAAGTGATGTTGGTTTTCAAGAGAATATAAATAATTATGTGGGTGTGTGTATGAGTGTATGTGTGCATCTGATTAAATATTGAACTATTTAATAGTAATCCATGAGAATCACACACAGTCTTTCAGTCTATTACAGTCTATTTACAGTATAGAATCAGTTATAGATTAAGTTCAATAAATCACAAACACAAAAACATAAATGACAAAAAAAACTTTCTAAATTTGAAAATGTTGAATTCAAATAAAAATTCAATGAAGGTTAGATAAAGTTAGAAGAACAAAAAAAGACCTGCAAATATCCCTTCAACAAAATACACTTTCATTATTAAATCATTTTTATGAGGAGGAAGGAACCATCACAGGAAACAAAAGTTTTGTTTTGTCCCTTTTTGGAAATGGCTCAATCCTCGGCTGATGACATCCTTCTTAAAATGACAGACACTGGCCAATTATATCGGCTGGATAATACATTGGTCAATCTCTACTGAGAATTTCAAAGTGGCGGATTTCCCTTTAGATTTGCAATGCAGTGAACTGCCAAAACAGTCAATGCAGTATGCATGATACCATGGAGATTAGATGCTAGGTTCTAATCAGATTAAACTGAACTCAGGTAACCCTGAAAAGTGAGCGTAATCCTCCTGGGCAGTTCCTCGTTTTATTAGAAGTGACAGGAACTGCAGAGATCATATTGCCTAGCAACCAAGGGACCTTTTGTACTAGCATCACCATTCACGTGACAGAAGCTGTATTTCAAGACAGTGGACAAGCAGGCAAGAAAAATGGCATTAGTAAAGTATGCAAATGCAAACTGCAACCAAGTTATTTTTTTACAAATTAACAACATATTTCAAATTGCTTACTTTATTATTAAGTGGATAATGAAGTACGTAGTGTAGAATATACAGTATAATCATTCACTGTAGGTTCATTTTTAAGAGCATGAAAATGAAAATAAATGCATTATGTACTCTTACAAAACCAAATGTTCTGTTCTGTTCTCAATGTTTGACATTTGCTGACCATGAGCTGCAAATTTAAAGCTTTTTGTCATTTTGACAAAATCCCAAACAGCCAACATTTTCCTTTAATTTACAGCATCAGCGGCACATTGAGTGTGTCACCTTTCTGGCGCATGCCTCCATATTTTAAATGTAACAGAAAAGTTGAGATTTAAATGAATCTTTGCTGCCCTGTCTAGTGGCATGACCCTGATGGATGTATGTTCTGAGAGGTTGGGGTTCTGAGAGGTTACCATATCACAGGAAAAGAGTGCAACTGGTGAGCAAATCAGTATCGGTCTCCTAGATGAAATTGCAAATAAGCTTGCATGCATGTAACTCCTTGCATTTCTTTGCATCAGTCCTTATGCATTAACACTTGGGACTTTCAAGGACCCCATCTTCTTAAAATCTGCTTTAAATCCTTAAATGTTTTTATTGAGGTAATTCATTGTAATTGACCAAAAAAGAGCAGCAGCACAGATCAACGGTACAGATAAGGTAGGAGTTCAAGGCTGGTACGAATACCTGAGAGGTTCATTGTGATGGGTCCAAGTGCCTGGTCAGACACAAGAGTCAGCCTTGTCACCTGAATATTCGGGACAGAAAGATCTGCAACAAAACACAAGGTGCTACAGCTGAAAACAATTCAATTTGTTCATGCTTCAATTTGTGTTGATATGGAATCAGCAAATTTAGCTTAGATGCTGTAAGTCGACTTGTAAAAATAAGACGTCCATGCACTAATGTTAAAAAACACACTACTCAGGCTGAATGGAAAGATAAAGTTTATAAACTTCTAATATTTGCCTCATATGATCTGGCAACATTAAGGCACGAAGCCAGGCTGAGAGTGTAACAAGGTATTAGAGCATTGGTAGTATTGGTATTGATATTAATATTGGTACAACAAAGCTGCTGTAGAATATATACAGCCTACTGGTACTGAAGGGTACTTTGTTCTGCAATGCATGAATTACATGTATTTATGAGGAGGAATTTCTCACACAACCCATTCGTATTAATTGTGAAATACTTGTATAATCTCACTACAAGAGCACCAGTATATTAATCTCCATTAGATCTTGGCCAATTCTACAAAAAGGCAGCTTTAAAAAAATCTATTAAATAAAACAAATCCTTGACTCTTCTCAGTGCAACATAGGGATTACAAATTAGTAAAGCCTGTTCCAGTGGCCAGTTCAATACAATTAGTACCCCACTGTTTTTTCCTCACAGCCTGAATTAAAAACATGCCACAGTAACAGATTTCACTCCTCCTGCTTTGGTTATGACACTTTTGAAGAAAACTATCACATCTGTGTTTATTACACCATTATAAAATTATCACTACTCCTGATAATCAAAAACTGGAATTCAAGTATATGTTCATACTTTTACAAGACTGCCTAAATGGCTATACAGCTGTTTTAATTTAATACAATACATTTTAACCACCAGAGCCATTCATTCTTGTGATGAAATACCGTTGTTGAGAATTTGGAGGATTTCAGCATTTATTTCTGAAATATGTCTTGCTCTTTAATATGCCAAACAATATAAACATTGATCTGTGAAGAACTGCCTATAGTCTACAAACACTGAGATCATCACAATCAAATATGATGGCAGAGAACATAAACATGCAATTCGCGCGTCCTTCCATTAAACCAAAGACAACCCTTGATCTTTGCAACCTAATTAGAATACCACCAGGAATTCCTGTGGTAACACAAAAAAATCTCAAGTTAAATATAATGAGTAACTTACAAAGGCAAAATACAATGTGTGTTGAGGGATAAAGATTTAACTGGGTATTCACTAAATGTAATTATATAAAGAATATATTTAAACATTGCTACCACTATTAAAGGAAAAACTCTTTCTCATCTTGCATAGGTTCATAACAGCAGAGTGGAACATTCTGACCATGTCTATTGTTGTATCACATGGTGAACTGCGGTCAATACAGAAATTAAAAAATCATCTCCTGTAATTACCCTTGAGAATTTAAAATTATATCTGATATCTTATTCACTTGTTTTATTCCTGCTTTAAATTTGCAGGGAGGACTGAGGTTAAGTTCTACCATATACATGTATATCAGGGATGGGCAACTCCTCGCGGACTGGTGTGTATGCAGGTTTTTGCTGCCACCAATTAGCCTAGCTCAATCAGATAATTAGCCATATACATCAACACCGATTTTCTCGTAAATTAGACGACAGTAAAATGTATACAGGCACAAGAACATTCATCAGCTGCTGTTCATATCTCGGAATGTAGCTAAAATATCAAATCATGTAAATGATTTAGATAATTAAATAATTGGTAACCGGCGGCAGCAAAAACCTGCATACTCATCAGCCCAGTTGCCCATCCCTGATCTAATTGCTACAGAGCTTTTCGTGGAGAAACTTGCCTCTGCCAAATTTAAAATGCTCAGTAGGCCGCGGATCACTTCACCAGTACTGGATCAGATCATCAGATAAGAGTCTAGGCTTATTGACTGGGCCATTGAGTTCTTTACATTCCAAGCCCACTGATAATTCCTGCAATAATAAAGATGTGTGCTTCTGGATTCCATTCAGGGAGGAGGAACACACTAGCAAGAGATTAGCAAGGGGACAGAGTGTACGTCTTCAGTGTCAGAACTTACCAGCCACAACAGGTCCAGCCCCCAGCAGAGTTTGCTTGTACTTATTCAGACTCTCATCATCCTTGTCCAGGTTCTGAATCTCGTTTAGAGACTTCTGTGCCGGTGGCTGATAATTCAGATCAGTCTCATCCTCCTCATGAATGTACTTCTCCACCTCTTTGTCAGCAATAATGTCTAGAAAAATGAGAGGCACAAAATATAATCTCAGGCTTAAATGAGACATATGACACTGAACTTTATGCTGATCTTCAGTCTATATCCTGTATTGTTCGCTGTAGCATAAACAAATATATACTGCATACTTTGTGCTGGCAGCCATACCACCATGCACTCTGCCCATGCTGAATGGCTGAAGCTAAGCTGGTGATGGCTTGGTTACTACTTGGATGGGACATCTCCTGAGAAAAAAAAGTTGCTGCTGGAGGTGGTGTTGGCAGGCCAGTAGGGGGCAATCCTCCCTCTGGTCAAATAAACCCAAATTTCTCAGTGCTGTGATGGGGACCCTGTGCTGTTGAAGGTGCTAGCCGGTGAGCTGAAATTTTTTTTCGACCGCTCCAAGTACAAGCTGCCCAGGAGTTGTTGTAGATACGTCAGGGGAAGATGTCTGTCTCCGATTACGCTATCGACTTCTAGACCCTGGCAACCACCAGCGGATGGGGAAAGGAGGCTTTGTATGACACATTCCTCAATGGTCTCTCGGAGATCAAAAACGAGCTGCTGACCCAAGATCTGCCCAAGACGAGCGATGAACTCTCCACCTGCTCTTCTCCTTACCCATCAGCGATCCTGAGCCAGAAGCCATGCAGGTCGACCGCACCCGCCTGACCAAAGCAGAGAGAGACTGGAGAATGGCAACCCGAGCCTGGCTGTACTGTGGCCAGCCTGGGCACTTAGTCGTGAGCTGCCCAGTAAAAGCCAACGCCCACTAGTGAGTCGAGGAGCACTAGTGGGCGTAATTCCGGTCGAATCCTCCTCCAATCAACACAACTGCCTTCACTTTTGAGTGGGGAAATCAACAGCGCAAATCTTCTGCCCTCATTGACTTTAGTGCTGAAGAAAACTTATTGGACGCCGGCCTAGCGGGCAAATGGAGGATTCCCACAACCAATCTGTCACGCCCCCCAGCCAGAAAATCGCCAGCATCACGCGCATCGGTACCACAGTGACTTTATACATTTCTGGCAATCATCAAGAACAGCTTCGACTGTACGTCTCGTCCGACTCGCCTTAAGCCCCCATCATCCTGGGACACCCCTGGCTATCCCAGCACAATACCAGTTTTGAGTGGAGGAGTAACAAAATAATGGGTTGGAGCCCCTATTGCTTGTCCAACTGCCTTCGTCGAGCCCACTCACCCCTTCCGAGTCCCACATCTTCCGGGGAACCCTCTGATCTGTCTGCTGTCCCTTCCGAGTACATGGACCTTAAAGAGGTCTTCTGAAAGTCCCGAGCCACCTCCCTGCCACCTCATCGCCCTTATGACTTCTCCATTAACCTCCTGCTTGGAACCACTCCCCCCCGGGGCCATCTGTGTTCCAAGTACATTCAGGAGTCATTGGCGGCTGGCATCATACGCCCCCCCTCATGACCTGCGGGGGCTGGATTCTTCATTGTGGGGAAGAAAGATGGTTCGCTGCGTCCTTGTATTGACTATCGAGCCCTGAATGACATCACTGTCAAGAACCACTACCCTCTTCCCCTGATGACCACAGCCTTTGAACAACTCCAGGGGGTGACAGTCTTCACTAAACTGGATCTTCGCAACGCTTACCATCTGGTGTGGATTCGCGAGGGTGACGAATGGAAGACTGCCTTTAATACCCTTTCTGGCCACTATGAATACCTGGTGATGCCGTTCAGGTTAACTAACTGTTAACGCTGTCTTCCAGGCCCTGGTTAACGACGTGTTAAGGGACATGTTAAACCAGTTCGTGTTCGTATATCTGGACAATATAAAAAAATTAAGAGACTCATGTTCGCAAGGTTCTTCAGCGGTTACTTGAGAACCAATTATTTGTCAAAGCTGAGAAATGCTAATTTCACCGCAACTCCACCTCCTTCCTGGGATACATCATTTTGACTGCCAGTATCCAGATGGACCCACTCAAGATTAAAGCTACATTAAACCCCGCTTCATGGAGCCAACAACTTCCCTGGGCCGAATACGCCATCAATTCCCACACCTCCGCCTCCTCTGGGCTACCCCCCTTCGAGGGCTATGTTGTATGGGCTATCAACCTCCCCTGTTTCCGAGTCAGGAGGAGGAGGTTGGAGTTCTCTTGGCTGAAGCTTTCGTGCGTCGATGCAGCCGTACTTGGCGACACACCCGCCTCAACTTGCTTAAAGCTTCGATGTTGGTGGTGGTTGGTTTTGCATGTGAGAAAGGTGCTATATAAATACCAACTATTATTTGTATATTCTACATGAAATTATCAAAATACCTGTGCATGCCATGCTTTGCATTAGTAAAAATAATTTGATGTAGTTGTTTTTTCATTGATTTGTGGGCTTCACCTATTCTTGACTTGTTTTTAGTTTGTCATGTTTCATTTTCTGACAGAATCTACTCCTACCTCTTAACCATTATGCATGCTATATATAGCAAGTTAGGTTATTCTCAGGACATATAAGATGTGTTTCTAGTTTTGACCCATTGCCTAAATCAGTTTAACATCTAGAGTGAGGCCATTTCCTGAGAACGGCACAGCAGAGACCGAGTTTATCAGTTCTCTAGACAATATGCAGACAGTCTCTGCTTTTCCTGTGCAGCATAGGGCCTGGGATCTTCCAACCTCAAATAATTAAATTCATCACTGAATTACAACTCTAATAATTTGATTTATTATTTTCAATATTAAGAGAAATTAAAGGGTTGGAGCAAGCAGCAGTAGTTCCCCACCATACTGAAACTGACAAGAACCAGCATCATTTCCATGACGTGTTAAATAATCATATTTTAATAAATTGCTTAATTCCAAACTTGCAGATCCATTTGTAAAGAGAAAGAGCACACATTGACAGCCCTGTGAGCAAGTTTTCATACTCGTCACATATTGCCATAAAAAGTGGCAATCTATGAAAACAGGAGCACACCTGTTTCTACTAAAGGTCAACATCTTGCCATTCCATGGCTTCATGGATTGAAGTCGGCATTACATTTGCTTTCAGAGCACAGCAGAGGAACATCTTGCCATATACCTAAACAAGAGTTCTCCACCAGTACCATGTGTCTTATGGTACACCCAGAGCTAAACCGAAAGTGCCAATGGACTGAGATACTACATAATGACATCATGCCTTATCACTGTCTAGACAAGGACATTTGAATGCCCAGTGTGACTGATGTATATCCATGGTTACAGGCATGCGGTGAATACACATGAGCACATACAACTGTGGCAATCCATTCACATCCTGTTTGAACAGAATTAATGCCATATACAACATGGACTGTATGGTCAGTGAACAATGTCATCATAATCTAGAATGACCTTATTAATAATGTATCTCTGTCAAAAAAGCCTTCAATTGCAATCTGAAGACAAATGTGCAGACAAAATACAAACACTTTTCCGAACGCCTTGAGCAATATCCTTGTTTTGCAGCCAAAGAGAAAGGACATCCTCAACTTGTAAATAAATACCTTCAAGTGTCATCTGAATTAAAACTAGATACATGTTGTATTATAATGAATAATCTGATCTAATATGTGCACAGCCAGACAACATTTTAGTCACTATTATTTTGCACATGTGATCATTTCGACACCATGACTTTCCCGTTGAAAATAAATATTTAATGCTGGGGAATATAATAATCATATATACTAAGACACAGCTGAGCTTGCAGTGCCTGTCCTTGACCTACATAAACTCCCTTCATAAATTATTCCCCTAACTATGTTTAATTTAAAATTAAATTTAAGCAGTATGTATTGAAAAATATAGCTGCATTCATACCGTTTTCAAAATAGAGTTGGTTCTTAAAGGTTGATCCAAGAGTTGTGTTTAATAGAACAACATCAAAATCAACCACTGCATGTATTATCTTGCATTGAAGAAACACAACCTCTGCATTTATATTGTATGGACTGAAGATTACGTTTATTTTAGCATTTCTACTTACCTCAGGTATGACAAAATAAAGGTTTTATACAAAATCCAGAAAACTCATAATCTGTTTTGTCTTTTGTGGTATGTTTATATCGAATGTGGCATACAATTTTTCCATTAACCTGCGAAAAGTAATTATAAATGTATTCAAATACACGTCCAAATCTGACGATTACAATTTTAGCAATGTAACACCACAAATGACCACTATTTTAAAAATGATGTTGTGATGTTGAGATGCTTACAATTTGCCTAGTTTGCAAGTGGAATAACTGGCTGACTAGCAAGCTAGCATGACAACACGTTTGGCTTACTAACAACCTTCTCGTTTGGCTAGTAAGGTAGCTGTTAGACCACTAAAATGTGTCCAAAATGTTACAACACAGAATTGGCAGCCACAGAATTACAAAAATAAGATTAAATAAATGAGTACCAGGTTGGCATGGCCAGTTTAAAAAATATCTGATCTTAGACTTTGTTTAGGATTGTTTTCTTTACATTAAGTCATTGCATTGATAATATGACACGAAACAACCTATCGGTTTCCTGACAGCATGTCTTTTTGTGTATGAAAAAAAGCTTAATCAAAAAGCTCTACACTCAAATGTTGATTGCTTTTAACCATGTTCATTTCACTGAAGATTAGTAATGAGGTTTATGAATGTTGTGGAGCCCCGAAATACAAGAACCTTAGATAATCAACATTGCTCTCGAACAGCACTGGCAAGAATACCTTAGCTACAGACTGTTTTCCAGACCTCAGACCTTGGGAATACTGAAAACCAGGCTAACTAATGATTACTACTCCTGCAATATTCATGGCTGTTCCCCAGCACCAAGTACCCCCAATTCTCTGACCTTTTCCCATACTAAGCATGACATCTCCATTTAACCACAAAGCAAAGGCTGGGACAATGTAGAGAGGAACATATGAATGCACACACATCAAGTGCCCTATACCAACAGCAAGAGATCACATTTACATCTCATTACTTCCCATGCCACAGACTCAGAGAAAGTCAGCAGCTTGTTGCATCTGACACAACAGTGCAGGAAGCATCGAATAGACCATGTGATTGTACTGAATGTATAATTAGGGTGACATGAGAATCTGCAGCGTCCAGCCCTGATTCAAGAATATACAAAGGCAAGCAAATACAATGAACAAGAATTGAGCATAGTCAGACAAGAAATAATGTGTACCTAGTCACCAGTATACTGAACTAATATGCCTTCAGTTATTTCAATCTACTTTTGATGCATAACATCTACGTATACCACACTACCCATTAAAATATAATTGTTCTGAAAGTGTTCCAGTAAATACAAAGCCATGCTACCTGATAAATTAAAATTATTTTGGAGGAGCTTTCAATTGAATGATGCAGTACAGAAATAAATACGATGAAACAATTTAAAGGATTTAGCTTACCATTTGGCTGAAACTTTCCAACATTTCAACTAAAATGCTCCACTTCATTTAGAGACACTGACAGGCACGTGTTGATATAATAATAAAGATTATATCAGTTACTGGCATCATTTGGTTCTGAGGTTCTCACCTTTGTAGCAAACTGTCAGCCAAAGCAGCTCAAGAATTTGGCCACCCATCTCACATACATCCATGCCTAACATTGTGTTGTTCCTATCCAAGCAGTGCCAGTAAGTCCAAGAAGGAAAACACTGAAGGAAAAAACACTCCCGAAGGAAAAAAAGAAAAAAAAACTTATGCTCGAATAAAAAGCATCACTTTCCAAGAAGAACTCATATACTTGTTAGAAGGAATCAGTCATACATCACTGGTCATGCCATAAGACAGTAGACAGAGAATCCTGGGTGGTGGTAGCTGCAATGGTGGGGGAGAAGAAAAGGAAGCCACAGTAAATGAACTAATGATCTGCTGGTAATCTACGCTGGGCAAGTGCTACAAGCTAAAGCTTCTGCTGCAGTAAGAAGCAGTAATGTGAAAATTGTATTCCTGTCTGCAGATGCTGATATTGATTTCCAAGCTAAAGAAGCGAACCCCCCTTTCTCATCCATGCGCTGCTCACAGCTCCATCATTCATTAGCCGGGAGACTGCGATGATCTCATCCCTTCCTCCTCTCTCTCTCTCGCTCTGTTTCACTCACTCACTCTCTCAGGCAGCAGCAGCAGCAGCAGCAGCATGCTCCAGAATACAAAAAGGAGTTTCCCTTCCAACTGCAGGTGTAGCACATCATCAGCCCCCAACCATCCCCCGATTAAGGGATCCTCACTTAGCCATAATGCTTGTAAGGGGCTACCTTGGTTTTCCCTCCCAAGCAGGTGACTCCTCCCTCTCTGATGAGAGAGAAGGACCTGGATTAGTTTTTGCATTTACAGTATGGTCTGCTGAATTACTGAGGGACCTACCCTTCAAAAATATTAATTTACAGTGACTGCCATGAGCAATTATCTTAGCATGATTAGCTTAAAGGGTCCACACAGCTAGAGAACTCACGCAGTAATATGTCCAGTGTTAATTAAACTAACAGGGTTTAAATATGAGTTCACTCTGGCCGTAGTGAACTTAAACACTAAGAGTTGATTTAACACTCAGTAAGATTTTACTGTGCAGCAAACATTAGGCTGAATATCAATGAAAGAATGTGTGGATAGAATATGCCAAATAAGATAAGCAGAGATGCCCCTGATAAGCAGCTTGAACAAGTCAAGGTTCAGTAACTTAACTCAATGGTGCTCATAGCTCTAGTTTATTTTCCATTTCTTGATATTCATTGGGACCTGGCTGTATGACATAATAAAAAAAAAAACATTGATGACGACAAAACATGTATTATCTCGCCCCATTCTGTTGTTTCTGCTTGCAAGAGAAATAAAGTTA
This sequence comes from Ilyophis sp. 1 JC-2022, assembly GCA_022702515.1. Lineage (NCBI taxonomy): Eukaryota > Metazoa > Chordata > Actinopteri > Anguilliformes > Synaphobranchidae > Ilyophis > Ilyophis sp. 1 JC-2022. The sequence continues at coordinate 35,661,256 of CM040405.1, read as the reverse complement.
TATTGTGCTTAAATTTGTCTCTGCTGTGGTATCGTTTTGGTATGATTAAACCACAATTAAGATGTGGTGCGAGAAGTAAATGTGCAATGTAAACACAATTAGGCAATGAACGCAGACATGACACAATCAGGTTCAGGGAAACAGAGGAAAACACAAAGGGAAGGGAAGCAGGAGCGGATCGTAACAGTACTCCCCCGTCAAGGTACGCCTCCTGGCGGACCACAGGTTCTGGTCGACTGGGGCTGGCGGCGATGGAAGTCCCGGATGAGGGTAGGGTCCAGGATAAGATGAGGGGTGATCCAGGAACGTTCCTCGGGCCCATACCCCTCCCAGTCGACCAGGTACTGGTGGCCCCGTCCCCGGCGCCGGACATCGAGGATGCTGGAGACCGTATAGGCCGGAGAACCATCAATGTCTCGAACAGGTGGTGGGGCAGAAGTGGGAGCGCTGAGAGGGCAGGAGACAGCTGGCTTGACCTGACTGACATGGAAGGTGGAGTGAATTTTGAGGGAGGCAGGGAGACGGAGCTTGAGGGTGACTGGGTTGAGAATAGAGTGCACAGTGAAGGGTCCGACGAAGCGGGGTTGGAGCTTGCGGGAGGTGCCGGGGAGGGAGAAAGTGGAGGTAGACAGCCAAACCTTCTGTCCCGGGTGGTAGCGAGGGGCTGCGGACCGGTGCTGATCCGCCAGGCGACGATTCCGGGAGGAGGTCTTGAGGAGAGCATTGCGGGTGGCCTTCCAGACCCGCTGGCAGCGTCGGATGTGGGCGTCCACTGACGGAACCGCCACCTCGGCCTCCTGGGGGGGGGAACAGTGGGGGTTGGAAGCCCTGGGAAGCCTCAAAGGGGGACCTCCCTGTGGATGAGCACACCAAGGTGTTGTGGGCGTACTCGACCCACGGGAGGAGCTGGGACCAGGAGGCAGGGTTGCGGGCCATCACGCACCGTAAGGCGGCTCCCAGGTCCTGGTTAGCCCTCTCCGCCTGACCATTCATCTGCGGGTGGAACCCGGAGGAGAGGCTGGCAGTGGCGCCGAGTGCGGCGCAGAATGCCTTCCATACTGCGGAGGCAAATTGGGGGCCCCGGTCGGAGACGACGTCCGACGGGATCCCATGCAGCCGCACCATGTGCTGCACCAGGAGGTCGGCCGTCTCGAGGGCGGAGGGGAGTTTGGGGAGGGGAACAAAGTGAACCGCCTTGGAGAACCGGTCCACCAGGGTCAAAATGACTGTGTTACTGGCAGATGGTGGTAGTCCGGTAACGAAGTCGACCCCGATGTGACTCCAAGGACGGCCCGGGATGGGAAGGGGATGGAGGAGACCAGCAGGGGGGGAGTGAGATGCCTTACTCCTGGCACAGACAGGGCAAGCGTGGATGAAGGCCAGGGTGTCCCGCCGGACGGTGGCCACCAGAGCTTTCTTGCACCAGCTCCCAAGTGCGGTTGCCCCTCCGGGGGGCAGCCAGTCAGGGGGAGGAGGAGCCCACACACCACTGGGAGGACAGGGGGTTGGGAGGAACAGGGCAGAAGAGGGGTTAGGGCGAGGATCGGGATGCGTCACCTGAGCGTCCAGTACGATCTTCTGGATAGGCCACCGGACCGCAGCCACGATGCAGGAAGCCGGGAACGATGGTCTCCGGGACAGACAGGTCGGCAGGAGAGGAGTGGATCCGAGAGAGGGCGTCGGGTTTGATGTTCTTAGATCCGGGTTTGAAGGTGATGGAGTAGTTAAATCTGGAGAAGAACAACGACCAACGGGCCTGTCTGGAGTTCAGTCGTTTGGCAGACTGGATGTATTGTAGGTTGCGGTGGTCAGTCAGGATCAGGAACGGTTGAGTGGTCCCCTCAAGCCAGTGTCTCCATTCCTCCAGTGCCAGCTTGATGGCCAGCAGCTCACGATCTCCTACGCCGTAGTTGCGTTGGGTAGGGGAGAGGCGGCGGGAGAAGAAGGCGCAGGGGTGGAGCTTGTGGTTGAAGGGGGAGTGTTGGGACAGGACGGCCCCTACGCCTGTGTCAGAGGCGTCCACCTCCACCACAAATTGGCGGTCGGGTTCCGGACAGCAGAGGATTGGGGCCGTGGTGAACAGTGTTTTGAGTCTGGTGAAGGCTTGATCTGCCAGGGGATTCCAGGAAAACAGGGCTTTAGTGGATGTGAGGGCGGTGAGGGGTGCGGCTACCTGGCTGTAGTTGCGGATAAACCTCCTGTAGAAGTTGGCGAACCCCAGGAACTGCTGCAGGTGCTTCCGAGTGGTGGGAATCGGCCACTCCGTAACTGCCTGGATCTTAGCCGGGTCCGGCTGTATGTCGCCCCTCTCCACCACAAAACCTAGGAACGAGACTGAGGGAGCATGGAACAGGCATTTATCGGCTTTTACGAACAACTTATTCTCTAGTAAGCATTGTAGGACCAGGGAGACATAGTCTTGGTGTTCCCGTTGATTCTGGGAGAAAATAAGTATGTCGTCTAAATACACGAAGACGAAGCGGTTTAGGAAATCCCTCAGAACATCGTTCACTAGGCCTTGAAAGACGGCTGGGGCGTTAGTAAGGCCGAACGGGACCACTCGGTACTCGAAGTGACCCAAGGGGGTGTTGAAGGCAGTCTTCCACTCGTCCCCCTCCCGGATCCGTACCAGGTGGTAGGCGTTACGGAGGTCCAGCTTAGTGAAGACCCGGGCACCCTGCAGCAGTTCAAAGGCAGTTAAGTAGGGGTAATGGGTATTTATTCCTAACGACGGGCGAGGAGGAGGGGCGGATGATACCTGCTTCGAGGGAGGCCTTGATGTAATCCTCCATGGCAGCTCTCTCCGGGCCGGACAGGCTGTACAGGAGCTAAGGAGGTGATCCGTGCGGCCGCAATAGTAGCATGCTCCGGTGGCCCGGCGTTGGCGGCGGCGGGCGGCAGGGTCGGACGTGGTTCCACCCAGCTGCATGAGTTCCACGGGTTCCGGAGGTTCGAGGGGCATGGGAGCATGGTGGCGAAGAGCAGGGTGCGAGGGCGTGGCTCCCAGAGGCTGTTGAGTGGAGGCGTTAGCCCTCTTCTCTCGGGCGCGGGCGCGCAGGCGGTTGTTGACCGTGATGGCCAAGGAGATGAGGTCGTTGAGCGTAGAGGTGTCATCGCGAGTGGCCATCTCGTCCTTCATCTCCTCGGACAGAGCGGAGCGGAAGATGCCCTGTAGAGAGGCGTCATTCCAATCCGACTCTGCCGCGAGGATCCGGAATTGAATAGCGAACTCAGCCACACTACGCTCGCCTTGCCTTATTGCGATCAGCTGCTGGGTGACGTCTCTACCACACACGGGATGATTGAAGGTACGCCGCATTACCGTAGCGAAGTCCTTGTACCTGGTGCAGAGGGTAGGTTGTTTCTCCCATAGCGCGGCGGCCCAGTCCCGCGCCTCTCCTCCCAGGCAGGTGATGACGTACGCCACTCGGGTGGCGTCAGCAGAGTAGGAGGAGGGCTGCATCTGGAACACCAGCTCGCACTGCATCAGGAAGGGCTGGCATTTCCCCAGCTCACCTGAGTACCTTTCTGGCGGGTTGGCGCGAGCTTCCCGAAGAGGTGGCGCCGGTGGTTGAGGGGGATGTTCCGGTTCAAGGCGGGGTAGTGGAGTCTGGGCAGCCATCTGCGTTAGCATGGTGCCCATGTGGGTTGTCCATTCCGCCATGCCCCGAAACAGCTCCAGTGCTTCGTCCAGGCGGTTGCCTTGCTGGACGATCTGGGTAGCCTGGCAGGTGAGGGCGTGGCGAAATTGTTCTGCGTCGGCTGGGTCCATGTCTGGTCAGAGTATTCTGTGACAGACCGGCAGGGACGGACCCAAATGCACGCCGAGACAGAACTAGAAAATAAGAGTCTTTATTTTCAGTAGGCAAATGGTAAATGTCCACTGTGGAACCAACAGTGAACTGACACAGTGCTAGGAGCAGATACAGCAGCCCAGCCGGGCGGAGCTGTATACCGCGGTAGCGGTGGTGCTTGTACAGGAAGCAAGTACAAACGAGACAAGGACCGTAATACTCTGACAACAAATCACAGGAACAGCACGGTAAATATAACTAGTGTCATTAGAGCTGATAAACTGCAGCTTGCGGGAAATGCGTGCGAAATCAGCGAATTGATTGAACAATTAGAAAACGCGTGAGGAATGCGGTGAAAGCAATTAAATGTGAATTGTGTAATTAAGATGTGGTGCGAGAAGTAAATGTGCAATGTAGACACAATTAGGCAATGAACGCAGACATGACACAATCAGGTTCAGGGAAACAGAGGAAAACACAAAAGGAAGGGAAGCAGGAGCGGATCGTAACATCACCTCTGGTAATAAAAAGGGAAGATATCATTTCCATCACTAACACTATCTTGTTGGGATTAGTGCTGTATTTTCAATAGTCCTGTATCAACTTTGTATACAAAGGTGTTGTGTGGGGTCATTTGTGGGATAACTGTACAAAACTTAAGAAAATATACACCCTTTTTTCGTTTTTATCTCTGATTGTTTTTGTGGGTAAATCTGGTGATTTTAAACGTCGCAAACTTTTACTTACCTCAGGTTTCAACACAAATGTTTTATATTAATGAATAAAATGCTATTTGGAGACACACAAAAGGTGACACAGAAAGTGTCAAAATGTTTCTATGATAATAGTTTTGTGTCAATTTAAACCTATGGGGTCAATTTGACTCCAAACATAAAAAGTGTCATAAAACATAAACATAATATTAGGGTGAAATAAATTCCTTTTGTTACACTTTTAATCGCCGTCAAAAACTTTTAATGTTTTGGCTTTGAGCCGGTTGTTACAGTATGGTGAAATAAAATCTTATTTTACCAGTAAAGTTTAGCTGGAAATAATCCTGGAAAGCCTGTTAATAAAGGCTTGAACTAAAAGACATGAGGTTATGTGTTAAAATTGATTTAAATGATCCCTTGTTTTCTATGGCTTCAGTAGGCTACTGGAAATTGTAAACACTGTGTAATACAATTGATCTCAATTCGTCCCAGTACCAGTCGCCTGGTTTTTTTTAAAGATAATTTTAGTTACCTCATTTTTAGATCATTTTGAGTTTGATGCAATACCCTGAATGCTAGCTAAGTAACATACTGTTGTTACAGAATTCTTTCGCAGTAGCACCGATAGGACATCACACATCCACCTCACGATTTAACGAATGCCATGCTAGCTACTGAGCAATTTAACTTAAAAGATTAAATTTAACACCGCTCTTTTAAAACTTTAATGTAACAGGTTAAAAAAGACTAAGCACAATGTATTAATAACAATTATGCCTACAGCACTCTTATGGACATTGTACATGTACATGAGGGTAAATGACTCTACGCAGAAGAGTATTTCTTATACACTATATGAAAGGAGGAAAAGCTAACTTGACAGATGTACTGAGTGGCAGAAAGCTGATAAAATCACATTGGGCGAGTGCTTCTCAGTCACTACATTGGTGCCATGACCCAGAACAGAATCCTAAAAAAGTGGTTGCTGCAGAGTTTCAAATGGAGGGAGAGTCAAAGTGAGTCTAGCTTGGCTAGTTAGCTAGTAAGTGCAGTACCCTTATGGAAAAGTCCCATTGGATTCCCATTGTGAATTGGCCCCCCATGAGAATCCAATGGGTTTTCTATTGGATATTGTCAATGTTGTTTATATCCTGACCCCATTGGATTTTAATGGGGTTTTTATTGGAGTATCATGGGTTTGCATTGGATATTTTGTCATAATAACTAATTGGATTTTAGTGCGTCTGTCATTGATACAGCAGAAACTAATTTTATAGAAATATAACATTTGATTAATCTTTATATATTAATATATATGTTAAATGTGATGTCCCGTGATCCGTTCCTGGTTTTCCGTTTGTCTGTTAGTCCACCCCGTGTTTTCCCTCCCTCCCTCCACTTGTGTTCTCCACTTCCCCGCACCTGCATTGTGTTTCCCTCTCGTCTCCTCATCAGTTTGACCCCACCTGTTCCTCGTTCTGTCCTCGTCGGTGTTTGTATATAGACTGCACCGTTTCCCTGTTTGGGGCCAGACCGTCTTGTGTATCTCGTGTGTTCTCGGCATGTCATTTCACGTCATGTCCCGTGAGTTTTGTGTCTGTTCCTGCCCCGGCTTCCTGTTCCTGCCCTGGTCCCCTGTTCCTACCCAGGCTCCCCCAGTTCTCCCTGGCTCCCCTGTCCAACCCCCAGGCTGCGTGCCTGTCCCTGACCGTGGGCCCCTGCGCCATCCGTGAGAACCATGCACCTGTTCCTGCACCCCAGGCCGAGTGTCTGAACCCCAGGCTGAGCGTTTGGCCCTGTCCACGCGCCCTCGCGCCATCTGCGGTTCACGGCATCTGTTCCTGACCCCCAGGCTGAGCACCTGGCCCTGACCACTTGCCCTCGCGCCATCTGCGGTCCCCCGTACTTGTTCTTGAACCCCAGGCTGAGCGCCTGGCCCTGACCGCACCCTCGCGCCATCTGTGGTCCCCCACTCCTGTTAACGGGGCTTACCTGGAATTCTCTAATGAAAGCATCCTGACCTAGTAATGTAATCTAGCTAGCTAGCTACATGCAATCTGATATAAGTTTTGTGCAATGACTGTTTAAAAAACTTCCCATCGCAAGATTAGCGTGAGGTTAACTTTACAACCGAAATAAACTGAAAACTCGGTTGTTTTAATTAAATTGACCATTAATCCACTTCTTAAAGATAATGTGCAATTTTGGCCACTTGTTCTAAAAGTGGCGCTGATGAGACGAACACACACACCACGGTCACCGTGTTATGTGGCACCGAAGAAGAAGAAGTTTTGCTTACGAATCGCAAGTTAAGCGTGAGTGAATCGACACGGTGAAAAACAGCTGAATATTTGTCTCAAAATTCTGTCCGTAAATCCAAGCAGATCAAGCGTGTCCTTCGATCGGCAAATGTAGATTCGCCAGTTCGCAAGCCAAGCTTTTGATTTGTACATGTGAACGTTGGAAACATATCTGTAAATGTTATTTGCATTTGTGAATATAATTTTTTGCATTCATCCAAACGATGATTTCCGAAACACAAGTTGAGAGGTGTTTGTGTGTGGATGGAAAACACATACTTGTGGATTATATTTACGAACACAAATTGAGATGTGTGCGTGTGTGTGGATGGTAAATACAATTGTGGATTATACTTTTGTGCTTGTTTATTTTTGATAGAAATCTATCTCCATAAGCTAGTGCTAGCCGTTACGCTTTTCACAATGCAAAAGACACAGTCTCCCATCTCCCCCTTTATAAAACAATCTCTGACCAGAAGAACGGGAATATCCCAAATATCCGGACCCGAAAATTGCGAGATACCGATAGACCACCCCGGCATCGCGTCATCAAGTGTCAAGGCCGCGAAACCAAGACTCAAAGAACAGTCACGTTAGCAAGAATCAGAATGTCGTCTCCAACTACATCTCAGTTGGCTATTAACAGGTTGATTATTTACAGACAACACTTAGCCTAATGCTACTGTACATCGAATGGACTGTGACTCGATCAAATATGTGTAGATGTCTGGATAAGCAATGTCCGGTCACTGTGTCGGGTCATTGATCCACTTGGATGGAGGGAGGCTGAATGCGCACGAAGGCTGACCGATCAACTTTAATTTATTAAGGTATCGCGAACGCTCAGGTTCAGGCAAGGTAGCAAAATAATTACTAGACATGTCTATAAAACAAAGCAGGTTTTTGTTTAACACGAAATGCATACAAATTTGTCAAAGTTCTCCGCTAAACACACGTCAATTTGCATTCATCTATAGGATCTGTAGATTTTCTATCCCCCCAAAAGTACCCGTATATGCCGTTCTAGTCTATGATTGAAATATCCGGTACCAGACATTCCCGAGTAGCTGAAGTGAACGGGAGTGTGCAGGGATGTCCGACTGCTGGCACACTTGAAATAGAACATGTCCGGTTACCTCCGTATATTCTAAATTTCACGGGAATATACAGAATCTGATTTATAAGATACAGTGTGAGGGAATTAATCCCAAGGCTATGAAGATGTTTTAAATGTCATCTTTTGGGACATACAGTCGAGCAGTGTAGTGGTAAGCTGAGATGTGCTTGGTGTGGGAGGGAGGAATATGGAAAATACCGGCAGTATGCCGAAATTAGATGTTGCAACTGTGGAGGGGAGCACAATGCTGCCTTTGGAGGCTGTGTAGTACAGAAAGAGACGAGAAAGGTTCAGGATGCTGATGCACTGAAGAAAGGTTACTGGAAATCTTCAAGGTAGACCTGGTGGTACACCTGGTATAGGTGTGACTACAATGTATGAATATGGTGGTCCTGTTATGGGTGCTAAAGGTACTACGACGATGCCCCCTAGGCAGGCTCCTAATACTGTATAGGCTGCTTGGTCGCATACATGTAAGGTGAAGGAGGATACATTAATTGTGGATAAAGTTAACTTCAATTTATCTGCAAGACTGTTAATGGTGCAGTACAACGATCCAGGAATAGTGACAGAATCAGGACAATTGTAGAGGCGGCAAATTAGTTCTTGGGAGCAAAAGATATCAGGGCTTACTTCATCCACAAAAGGTTAAATCCTACCAACTTAGATGGGGGGTCTCAAGGAGCATATTCATTTAATTGTAGTATTTAGTATACAGTGCACTATATACAAATATACTGTATACAAATTTTTTTGTTTTGGCTCTGTACTCCAGCACATTGGATTTGAAATGGAAAAGTGACTAGGTTAAAGTGCAGACTTTCAGCTTTAATTTGAGGGTTTTTACATCCATATCGGGTGAACCATGTAGACATTTTTACACATAGCCCCCCCCCCCATTTTATGGCACCAAATTTAATTGGACAAATGAACATAAACTTAAATAAAGTCATCATATTTAACATTTGGTTGCATATCCCTTCCATGCCATGACTTTCTGATGTCTTTGACCCAACAACATCCAAAGACTGACTTTTGATATCTTGTTTGTTTTCAGGTACTAAGCGATACTATAACCTCTCATTTGAATGGATATCTATGGGAATTGGGGGGTGGGACCAGATTAAGGTGTAAATTACACGGGAATAGTATGGAACACACGATTGGCTAAATGGCTGTAAGTCATCAAGCGTCTGAGGTACCAAACAAGCCTCAAACCATCACTCTGCTGCCAAATATAGAGTTCAGTAGAAAAATGAGTATACTCCTTCTTCATCTTCTTCTTCTTTTTTTCTTTCTGCCTAAATGTCTGCACACTACTCCTCCTACAGCTTTTAAGATAGACATGCCAGTTCCAACTATATAATATTTACCTTGGCTCAGACTAGGGTTCAATTTGTCCACATGATGGTGCTATAGGTGATTTAAGGTGAAAACTTTGAAAGCTCATGCCCCACACCCCGTTTGGCCTACAGTAATGGAATGTAGTACATAGGCCTCTCTCCTCACAAGAAATAAATTTGCCTCAAGAACCCATAAACTCCACCAGCTTAGATTTTCCACCACTTAGAATTTTGTGAAAAACATGGTGACATGTGCAACACAAGCAATTTATGTGTAAATATTGTCCGTAATACCGGCGTGGCCATTATTAAGCAAAACAGAGATAGAGGCTTCTGGCTAGCACCTTTTCTGTAGACCAATCAATGGTTGAGATATTCAACATCTGGGTGCTTTTTTTCTGGATGTTTGGAAGTGGTAAAAAAGGTGCAATTTGGTGACATAGTGCCACAATTTGATAGTCTGCAAAATCCCATTAGTTTGTAATGTTCATAAGGTTACACCGGTCGAGTTTTAAGATGCTACACCTCTCTAACTATTTACATTACATTACATTACAGTTATTTGGCAAATGCTTTTATCCAAAGCGACGTACAATAAGTGCATATTGAAGGTCATTGAAACAACTACTAAGCAAATCCGACAAAGCAAACTTTCTCACAACGTAGGAGCTATCCCTAGTAATGAACATAGAATACAGTCGGCTATACATTCTTAACTATTAAAATAGCAAAAAACACAAGTAGAAAATAAAGGATAAACAGGACGTACGTACTATATAATTGGTAGTTAGTCAAGGTGGAGTCTGAAAAAGTGTGTTTTCAGACCACGATGGAAAACAAACAGTGTTTCAGCTGAGCGCAGTGGAGTGGGGAGTTTGTTCCACCACTGTGGAGCTAGGGTGAAGAAGCTCCGCAGTCGGGACAAGCGAGACCCGTTAACACGGAGGGAAGTGCAAGTCGCCCTGCAGCAGCAGAGCGAAGTGGTCGAGCAGGAGCGTAGTGCTGGATCAAGTCCTGTAGGTAGGAGGGGCCTGACCTTTTGGCTGCAGTGTAGGCCAGGGTCAGAATTTTGAACCTGATCCTGACCACGACTGATAGCCAGTGGAGTGACCTCAGCAGGGGGGTGACGTGTGAGAACTTCGGGAGGTTGAACACAAGCCGAGCAGCCGTGATATTTAATCTGTTAACAGCTAAAAAACTGTTAAAGCAACCACACTAAAGTTTAATAATACTAAAGTAATCTGCCAATAAAGACGGAGAAGATAAAGAAGAAGCAATCAGGCGCTCCATTAGGGGCCAGCCACGAAGAACGTTTTTAGTCTGCAATGTCCCGATATTGAGACTATCCCTGCCGCGGATTGTCCCAGCTGCTACACCTCCTGTCCAGGGAAGCCTCATCCAAAAAGAAGCACTGTGTTCCTCCCTTTCGCTTCCCCCGCCCTACACATATTCACTCTTCCCTCTCCAATATGGACGCTCAGATTGAAGCCCAGGAAGCTTCGGTGTCGGGTCTTCTCTTGGCTACCGGTTTCACCTTTCCAAGTAGCAGGCCGGTTAATGAAATCAACATTGCGGTAATAGTGGTAATGGAGAGGACCCAGCAGAACTGTATGTGAAACTCATTATACGCATTCCCTGGAAATAGTTACTCATACACACTTTAAAACGAGCTAATGTCTTCAATATCATTATGTATTATTAATTAATAATAATAAAAGAATTAATTGTATTAACCACAGTTATACTATTAGTAATAATATTGATGAATGTTTTTATTTTGGGTTCTTAGGGTCTTATTGAGAAAATAAAAATACTATTTTATTTGTTTGGTCCATTAACACACACTTCAATAACTGATTATCAAATATTTGAAATATCAATTTTTCACACGTGCTGTCTTATCCCTAATTTGTTAAATAAATCACAATGGAGTGTAGTAGGCAAGGGGAGTATAGGTATCGGTGCATTTTGAGTTTTTGAGATGTGGAAAATCATCTCTTTTGGTTGCACATGAGATTAAAAAAATAAACACTACTTTTGTGTAATATTTCCCTCACCAAACAAGTTTCCTAAATGTCAGCGTTTGGGGGATTTGTTCCATTTATACCAGAACGTCTGGACCACATCTGCTAAAATATCTGTCCATTCCCAGACAACTGCTCAGCATGTGCACAATATAACTAATCCTGACTCCTGGCACACCACTCTGCACTGCTCACCCCTTTTTGCACCTACAACGCCTTCTCTCATTAATTACCAACCTTGCTCTTCTGTCTAGAAAGGAAACAATGTTTATTGACAATGTAAGGTAAATTTAATTGTCCAGTACATAGGTCTGGTTATGGTTGTCATAGAGTATACTACAGGGTAAAGCAGGTTAGATAGTCTAGTCTAGATAGTCTAGGCAAGGTTTTGTAGGCACTGTCTTGTAAATACAATCTATTGTATTATTCATAAAAGATATATAAGAGGGATCATATACAGTATGGTTGGAGATTGCAATGAAGGGATAGTCTGTAAGGTGTGGTAGACTACAGTATGGATTGCTAAAGTAATGTGTCTGAGTATTTGTGAGTAAGAGAACAAAAGAAAAATCTAAATTTGACATGGCTAATATAGCCTACTGCATCTGCAATGAACTCCTCTGCCACAGCAGGTGTCCTTGAAGTAATAAAGAATAAATAACGAAGCAAAACAAGATAAAAAGGTTCCAATTACTGATTGTATTCAGACTGGTATCTTGCCCCATTGTAATAGCTCTATCAGAGGGTTCCCCCCATTTCCCTCACACGGTCATTATGCTTATTCACATCGAGTTAGTCACACATATCACCACCTTATCAATTTATCTTTATTATTTTTCCTAGTTTTCAAGTTGTCTCAATTTTGGGGTCTATGAGACTTTTCTCTTCTTACTTTCGACAGTGTGTAGGCACTGACCATGCTTCTACATTTGATACTGGGTGACACGTATTTCAGTGACGTTCCGCAGCGGGGCGGTAACGGCGCCTGTTCGTTCAGGCAGGGTTTCATGTAACTATAAAATCAGTCAGTCCCAACTTGAGAGCGGAGTGCACTTGTACTGGATGTAGCAATACCGTGAGCATGACAATAAACACGCTCAATCAAGCCGGGAGCAAGAAAGTACAGATGCCGTGCTTAACAAAGGTATGGTTTCTCATCGACACATATTCTGTTTTTGTTCATGTAATTAAGGCTTATGGATTGTTTCATACTCAAGTCATTGGCATCTATTATGAGTGGACAACTGTGTTACCGACTCGATGTTAACTGTTATGTTATTATTTAGCCCATGAGCAAACAAAAAAAAACGCACTTTTATTATTTTATATAGCAAATTATGCTACTTTTGTATTACATCGTTTGATTATTGAAACGTTGGTTAATGCAATTTTATTCTGCAGAGATGTAGGCTACACTGCATATCTAATTATTAGTTTTACAATATTTGTGTCTGTTTAGTCAGTATGTTAATCAAACTATGATTGCCACGGGAAGAAGAAGCAATATTATCATTAGCAATAATTGCGCTTCTGGATTGTTACACACATTTTGAAAGATGCACATTGAAGAGGATTAACTCTTCAAGTTTGGGCAAGTATTCAGAAAGAGATGGATTGCTAGATGTCGATGAGGGAGTTATTCAGAGCACATTTTTACACGAGGCTACTGGCTGTACCAGACTGTGCACTTGCAGCAAATCTGTGGAAACAATTTAGCACTTAACACTGAGCAGTTAAGGCATGCTGTCAGTGTTTAGATTTTTAAAATTATAATTATTTCCAGATGGAGCGACTTATTGTAGCTATGCAAGATCCTGATATGGGGATGAAGATGAGGAACCAGAGGCTTCTTATTACAGTTATTCCTCATGCCATGACAGGTGAGGCACAGCCACTCAAACTGATTTTCTTTTTTAACAGTGAAGATGGATATGTTTTTGTTTATGTTCTCTGCATCTTTTTTTCTGTTCAGCTATAAACTATATATCTGACAGCTACTGGAGAAGTTAATCTAGTTGCCTTTGTTTTATCAGTGCTGAATGAACTGTTCTCAAAGTAGCTTTTTTATGTTTTTATACGTCAAATGATGAAATATACCATGCTTCAAATTATAAATTGTGGCATTCTGCAGATTAATTTTTGCTCTGGTGGGGGAGGATGGTTACATTTTAATCCTTCTTCATCTATAGCTGAGTACAGCTTTTGCAAATGCAAACAATATATCAGTGTGATTAACTAAATAAATAAACAAATAACTGTACGGATCACATGGTAACTGAACTATTCTATAGGAAGGAAGAATACAACTGAACACATTTCATAGAGAGAGTCTTGAGTCTCTATACAGGTAATAATGCAAGGACCTGCTATTAGAAGATGTGCTGAGGGAGATGTATAGCAAAGGAAAGATCACTTGCTCAGCGTCTTTCTCAAGGCTCGATTAATTAGGCTACCTTTAGGAATAATGGCTGAGTCAGTCATCTGAGTCTCTCATTTTTGGGGCCCAGAGCATTTCTGGCTGCTTTTTAATGTTTTTGCTCAGTGATCATTTCTGCTCTTACAAAATGCAGTCTATGTCAGGTCATATTGTGCAGCTGAAAACTCAAGTATTCTTCCAGATTGTAAAAGAGGAAGGTGGAAAAAATAAATTATTTTTGTGTTTCGGATTTTAAAGTGTACAGAAATACGTATTTGTCAAAGTGTGTGACTGGTACTCGCACTGAGAAACAAAGTGAATGGATCGGGTGATAAACTTTGTCTCAATGGCCTAATGCTCTAATGGTCATTTGGAAATGTAATACCTCAGTAGTCCTGGGAAATGATGTGCATTAGGACTTATATTGATTTCCTTATGCTCATTTATTCCCCAGTCTGCTTGTCTCTCTTTGATTTATGCTTCATTAGCGAGTTGTGCAAACTCAAATGGATTTTTTCCCCCCTTTTTGTCTCTCCATAGGAAATGATATTGTGGAGTGGCTGATTCAGAAATATTCCATCACAGAGGAAGGTAGGAGGGAAACGGCGCTATAGTTTAGTGTTTTGTGAGAGAGATGAGCATGAGATCTGCCTCAGCGAGCCTGTGTGCTGAGTCTGTACTGCTTTTAGAGGCCATGGTAGCCAGATGTGAATTAAACTGCTGCTTAATTCTGAATATAGGAATGAGAACACACTCATCGCATACATAGATTAAAAAGAGAGGAATTAAAGCGACAACAAAAAAATCTACATCAATATGTTGAAAGATTGATATATTGACTGAACCCGTGCAGTACTGCGCCACATCATTTTATCTTCCAAGTTTACAAAGCTGGTAGATTCAGAAAATTACTTATTTGATGATGGAAGTGAATTAAAGAGCTTTTAAAAATGATCAGGGGAATGATATGGAATTGTACTTGTTAACATATGCCTACTTTTACACCATTTCAAGTAATCACTTAAAATTGTTAAAAGGTCCTTACAAGGAATCCCTGTCACCATCTCTTCCAAGGAGTCAGATGGATACTTAATAAATACAGTATTTTTCTGTTTAGTATCATTTTATCATAGTATCATTTGCCTTTGTAAACCTTTTGTACTATATTAATAGGTGTTATCTCTTATTCTTTGATATTATCCATAAATTGTGATCATGAGCAGATCAGGTCAATCACTGATTTAGATGTAATGAATACAGTTTATCACAGACTTTTCGTTAAAGGCCATTGTTTTTACAGATCCAGTGCCTATTTAGGATTATTGATCTATTTGGTAGTGAAGCAATTAGTCCATTTGATTGATAGTGAGAGCTATTTCATAATGGATGAGGACTTGCCTTTTTTCTCCTTCTATTACTTATTTTTTTTCTTCTTCTTCTCATAAACAATGTGAAAGATACACATTTATATAGATGTACAAGGCAGAAATACATGTCACAGGATTCATAGGTTAGGTTCACTCTGAAAATAGCCACAGGCACCGAGGGCAGCGAGTGCTTTACTCAAAAAGTTCCTGGCTGTTTTCACATTTTTTTGCTTCACTGAGCGGTTGACTTCCTTGTAAACAGCACACAAACCCCAGCAGCCCTGTTGCTGGGCCAATGGGAAATCCCTCTGGGGAGACCTGCGTGACAATGGCACAGGCTGGTTTCCCTCTTGGGAGTCAGGTCACACCCTCAAATGATCTGTCTCAGCCAATAGAGCCACAGGCTGGCACCAGGTGGTGATTTCCTCATTATTTGGAATGAGTGCAAGTCCAGACATGGGATGCGACTGTGGGTGTGTGTCGGCATATTTGCCTGTGACCTAATAAGAGGCCCGAGGCAAACGGAAAACATTTCAGTGGAAAAATATTTGTGTGTGTACAGCATGTACACATATTCAGATGGGACGTCATTTACATAAGCTTCCCTCATAATCCATAGCCCGCCCCCCCCCCCAGCCTTTAATAGTATTTTCAATACAAGCACATGGAAAAGTTTTTACTTCAAACTCAAAATGCTGTTTATAAGAAAGACACTTGTAAATATGTAATTTATTTGCAGAGGCTTCACATGTGGGTAACCTTATTGTGAAGTTCGGCTACATTTACCCATTGAAGGACCCCAGGGCACTAGTCCTCACACCAGACGACTCTCCCTACCGCTTTCAGGTAATTCATAATCCAATATAAATGTATAACTTTGACTGAAATATTGTGCTGTGTTCAAGATATTCATTGCCACTGCATTATGATTCTATTTATAGAATAAAATGAGTGGTATGCTGGTGAAATGCATATACACAAAAGACAAAACATTCTTCATATTATTTAGTGATATATTTTTGAAAATCCTGAATTCAGTGGCTTTTCCTTTGCATTTACTTAATTGTACTTGTCAAGACTCCATACTTCTGGACTACAGACAAATGGCCTGCTTCAGAGTTAGACTACGGTGAGTCTCCACTCCTTTCATTTAATGATGGACATACATATATTTTTTCTTTGTTGTGAAATAATCTGATTCGGAAAGAATGTACTTGTAATTCGTCTGCTCTTTTCGCACACGTGATAAAGCTATTTATTTGGCAAAGAAGAACATTCGGAAACAAGGAGAACTGATCGAATATGAAAAGGTAAAACTTTTTATTTTGAGCCTTTAGAGAGTTACCATTGTGAGAAGCACAATGGTTCTGCTGTAATGGAAATATTCATAAAATATTAACAAACCTTTCTTTCCACTAAGGAAAGACAAACGTAGTGAAATCTCTTAGACTAGCAAGGTCATCTGATGTCAGAATTGTTATATATTTTTTGTAACATACATCACTGCCAGCCTTAAAATGGTAGCATGAGATCTCTAGTATTTTCCTCCAGTTTCATAAATGTGACTGTTTTCTTCCTTGTAAGTGGCTGCAATCTGTTTCTTACATAAATTGGGATACTAGCTGAAAGACATTTTCTTAGACTTTTGGGAGATTCTGCTCAGGTACATTCATCACAGCACAATCCTATCTTCAAACACAGATTGCTCTCTTCTTTCTCATTAAGGACAATTATAATCTGCTGCACAAGAGGATTAACCATACCTGGGACTTTGTTGTGATGCAGGCAAGGGAACAGCTGAGGTAAATGTTTTATAATTATTTATTTTTTGCTTTTGCATTTATGATGCTCAGAATCTGTCAAAGGAAGAAAGAAACTGTCTTTTTCAGTCAATGTTGACCTCCAGTAAATGCAACCTGGTCTCACAGGAATCCGTGAAATAGCCACGGACGTTTAACTCAAAATCCGTGGTGGGCCCACGGAATCACTGAAATGTCCGTGAAACACACACGGATTTCGCTCCAATACAAAGTTAATGACACTCATATAATACATTAATTTAAAAAAAAAAAAAAAAACAAAAAAAAAAAAAAACTGAATGTAAAAAAAGTGTGTTTCCCAATGAATGAGACAACACCGTTGCAAAAAATCAATCTGTTTTTGAACGGGGGGGATCCGTGATGGGAAATAGCCACGGGATATGAACGTCAATTAACTGTTATACGGGATGATTTGTCATTAAACTTGTATTGTATGGAAATGTGTGTTTGTGTGTTTTTCGGACATTTCCAGTGATTTCCACGACCACCACGGATTTTTTTTTTTACGTGGCTATTTCCGTGTTTTCGTCACGGATGTTGGTAAATGCTATACTGATATGTTAAACTCAGTTATTTTTATTCAGGCTCCGCAATGAGAAGGCAAAACTTACGCTTGATATAGGGAGGTTATAGATAATATGAAATAATATTTAACTAATTTGTAGGATATTGTATTCACGCAATGACAATTTCACTACAGGAAAATTAAGTTACAAACTGTCTACCTTAGCCACTATGAGCACAGCATCTTTTCATGCTCGAATAGACATGGAATACTGTGTGTTTCTCTTCAACCAGGGCAGCTAAGCAGAGACGAAAGGCTGATCGCATTGTTCTGGAATGCCAGGAGCAAGCGTACTGGCTTGTCAACAAACCCCCAGTGAGTCCTGTGTCTTCACCTCTCCATCGGTCATTAGAGTCTGAGGGTGATTTACAAACTTGGTTTTTGTAGAACTAAGCAGTACTGGCATGCAACTGCAATGTAAAACAATTTACTTTTATATACTGTTGTTTTTGTAAGAATGAGATGGTCATCCCACTGAAAACATGTCATTTTTGTGCGAACTAATCCCATTGAAATATCAAATGTATTCTGATTCGCACCAATGCTCAGGCAGTCTTTTGTGTACAACCTCACTGCAGTTGCTGGAGTCTGTCCAGCTGGGTTGAGCAGTAGTATTCACTTTTTCCCTGCAGTCTCCCTTCAGCCTCTGTATTGCCCCAGTACCCATAAAAAGGTTATGTCACTCTCTCTTAACTTCAAATAAATAAAAAAACATGCCAGATTCTTAACATTTCAAGGATATGGCTTCACCTTTTTTTTCCTTGTGTCTTACCACAGTTATGAAATATTCAATTTGTCAGTTAAAAGCATATCGCACGACATCTGGCTTGAAAAAAAAACCAGGAGCGGGCTGGGGGTGGGGGTGGGCAGAGAGTGGAATGAAAAAGTGCGCTGTGTCTCTCATACTCTCTCTCTGTATGGACGCTCATAAATAAAGCAGGAGGATTGTACGGAATGAAAGGATGGTGAAGACAGTGTAATGCCGGAGAAAGCTTGGCCCGGGGGCACAGCACAATGCAGCCACTGCCTCCGCCGTGCTTTTCAGCCGCCCTTCACTTTGGCACATGGAGGCAGGCAATAGCCAGCCGGACCCCTCATCCTGATGTCCAAAATATTTCCTTCTGAAATGCCGCAAGAAAGAAACTGTCAGGACAGAGGGTGCCAGCCCTGGTTGTGAAGCGAAAAGAGCCTGTTTCCTCGCTCGGGCACAGCATGGGTATCACACAACCCTCTCTGACAGCGTATAGTATATCATAAGTGCATGGACATAAGAAAACTATATTTAGCACCCAATCGTGATATACATCAAGCTGAGGAATCTATCTTGCTCCTGCTTCTTGTTGAAAAGGAGGATGTCACATGAGGTCAAAGCTGAAGAACTACTCAATCATTTTAGGGCAGATTAAATTGATTTAAACAGCATTCATGTGACACTACTCATATCGTATCATAACAAGTGTCTTTCCATTGCTCTTTAGTGTTTGCTTCTGTATTCAGGCACTGCAGCAGCGATTCTATTTAACAGCATCTGTTTTTAAGTCAGTATAATTTCAGATGCATAAAAAGCTTTTTTCAGTAGATGGGTCAGACTGCAGATTGCGGCAGGAAAGAGGTTGTAGAGCGGATATATTTGCATCCTAACCCTAAGCCGGGACTCCGCACGGCCCATTAAGCTTTGAGTGATCCTTGGGAAATATTACCCATAAATCCAGGGAAAGAGTACAGGTTTTAAGCACCCTCCTGTAAATCGGTCTGAATTTAATTTTCTTTTAAATATTTGGATGGTCATACCGGATGCATCAAACCGACAAAATGAGTTGGGAAAGATCTCACCGGCTGAATATGGAACATGGTATACAGACGGATATGACAGCTAATGTCTTCACATCAAGAAAAATCACTGTGTGTAAGGCCAGATTCCAGTGTTTCTCTGCACTTACTCCCTTTATTAGTTTAATTCAATAGGAAATCAATCTTAATATCAAATTAATCAAATTTTTTTGTACAGTTGAATGCTGGATGTGACTGGATATGATGGGCATACTTGCAAGACATTATTTACAACAATTAATTTTTCAGTTCTAGTATTGACCTGTTTGCAATATTTATTTAGCTGCATGTGTCCAAGGGCTTCTCTAGAAAAACATAAAGTGCCTAGTTGTGAGTAAGTACTGTTGCCTTCCATTTTGAATCGTCTAATCAGAATGCATTACCAAATGGTTTTCTGTATAGAATTGTCATTGTCATAGATTCATAAGCTCCAATCCATCTCATCCTTTTATTATTTTTTTTACAATGCTCCTGCTATTGCAGAAACTGCAGAATGTCCACAACCAAATGTTTACTTATCAATCAATTAGAGATCTAATTATAGATGTAATAACTAATCCAACAGAATATATGTTTATTGATTTGATATCATGCATCTCTTTTGTAGCCAGGGGCATTTAACATCCTTGAACATGGCCCAGAACGACGAAACTGCTTCAACTCACGAGTACAACTGGTCAGTAAGAGGAGTTCATTTATGCTTCCATTTCAATGAATCACACCAGAGTCTACCAAACTCATGCTGTTTCCGTCATATATTGATATGAATTGAATTGAATTGAACCACACGATGAATGTACAGATGTAGACTGAGCTCTGTGTTCTTGATTGCTTTACTTTGAGCAAGTGGGATGATAAACAAAGCCAAATTATGACCCGACTCGCTATGGAGAACATCTGATTCTGAAGGTCGATTATGTTTGAGACTCAAACAATTAAAAAAAAGTTTTTTTTCTGGCCATTTTACCAATTACACGTGCCTTGATCAGAAGCGGAGGTGGAGAATTGTGTATTTGTGATTTCAAAGCAAGGAACCCCTGATAGCTCTTCCTCTTTGCTTACACATGGAGAAATATATCTCAGCACTCACTATGCAACCAACTATACTGGGAAGTACTTCTTTGTATCTATGTTAATGCTGTCTCACAGATCAGATCAGAAATGAATGCAAAATGAGTCAAAGAATATAGATTAGAATATGGCTAAAATATTAAATTCTGAAATTTTAATCATTGGTAAAACTACTGAGCTTTATTTCTGTTTCTTTTTGCATCCTATTTCCTTCCAATGTAAGTATACCACCATCAGACTCATCAGTTAGCTTTGTCAGTCATCATCAGTGTTGATATCATATGAGGATAATGGCTGATTTAATGTTGTGTTTTTACTCTAATTTTGGCTCTGATACTTACAGTAATTTTAAATACAAAAAAAATGGAAGAAATATTTATCTTTTGTTTGCTTCCTCCTTCAGAAAAGAACACTGAATTCTACAAAAAAGAGGTAAATCCCTACATTTCGGCAGCAGTTTTAAGTTAAGTGATAAAAACAAGAAAAGGTCATTTGATTCTTGGAATTTATATGTAATGTAAAGGGTTGTAGGATCATGCTTATAATTAAAATATATAAATTACAACACATGTTTGATGTGAGATCTGCTAGATCTGCATGCAATTTCTTCTATGCATTTTTGTTTTGGCCTCTGTGGTGGATGGGTCCAGATCGAACGCAACCATAAATTCCTGTCACGAGCTCGGGTTAAGTCCTCAATTTGTCTGGAAAGGTATGTCAACCTATCTTCCTCATAAAAGCTAGCTGTCAATATCACCACTATTAGCATTTTAACAGTCACGGACAATGTCACTGCGTATTAGGGTAGATGTCTTTCATTTGGGGAATAGTCCTGCGATTCCATTTCTTGTGTTTGTGTACTAATGCAACTAATGCCTAGTCTAGAAGAATGTGCGTTGATGGCCTAGATTCTCTCTCCACCTCAAAGAGCTATAGTATAGCAAATGGGCTTTCACTGCCATCCACTCCAACAAAGCTTCCACAAAGGTCTTTCAGTGATTCACTTTGACCTTATCTAGCCTAAGTGCTTTTAGTATATTGATGCAGTAGCTTATAGCACTTAAACATGAGATACATGCTCAGAATTACATTGTTCTATCTATCCTACAATATGTCATGGAATTTAAAAACAAAACAAAAATAATTCTTGCAGAGGTTACATAACAGCTTTTTTTCCCGCAGTTGTTCCAGGGTATGTGAAAGGAACAGTGGATTAAGTTTTCAAATTTAGAATGCCAATGCATGTTAAAACAAACATCAAAACTACAGTGTAAGGGTTGTATTAGCATATGTGACCGATGCTGTAACCCTGCGCGATATCTAAAAGATTCAAATCTAATTTGATGTACTTAGCTGCTGCCACATCACTCGTGTAGCAGAAAATAGCCTGTTAAATTAGCTTATTTTACATATGGATTTGAGCAAAAAGTATCAATTATGTGTTGTATTATGGCGTTAGCTAGAGCAAGACATTATTCCAAACGCTTTATAAAATGCAGTCAATGTTAGGCATTGTACTGTAGTATTATTTTAAAAAGGCAGAAAAATTTACATTTGGGAATAATTACTGTGTCTAATGTTTGTGTTGTAAATCATAAAATACTATAATTCTGCCATATTTGAATAGCCTGGGCATCTTTAAAATATAGAAAATATACATACATTTTTTTTAGCATCACTACGCATCACTTAGCAGTAGCATCACTACGCATAAGAAGGGAAAAGAAAGCTAGAATATGTTTGCAAGTGAAAAAGTCTGATGTAATGGTTTCTTGTGCTGGGGCCTCTTTCAGCTTTATGAAATTCAGTGAGCAGTATATGGCCCATGACCCCATCATGCAAGGCTGCCTTCCCAGCAACCCATGGATAACAGACGACACCATGCACTGGACAATGAATTCAGATATGTGAGGGCCATCTATTCTTAATCACACCGATTAAAGGAATTAAGCCGATTTCTCTGTTATGCGTTATGTGTATTTACGCGATACTAGACGTGGATGTATTCTTCAGCAGGGCTCAGTAGAGAATTACAGTGTAAGATAACTGATTGTATGAGCACATTTCCAGTAACAACCACTCCATTTCTTACCATTTTCGAATGATGTATTTGCATTGCAGAAACTCAGGGAGACTTGTTATGGCTTACAGTTTAACATTTTATACATTCATCCATCTGGACCAATACCAAAGCTGTAGGAAGTTAAGTACTTTGGTTAAAAGCTACAACAGCATTGCTGCCAACCTGGATTAAAACCTACAACATTCAGGAAACAAATATAGCCACTAAAAGACATTGTGGACCTGCATATGTGCTTTGCAGTGGAAATAATTGTTCTTATAATGGTGCACCTGTGTTTCGGTGCAGGGTGAGCACCCCAACCAAGCTAAGGGTGGAGCGTTGGAGCTTTAGCTTCATGGAGCTGCTGAATGACCGTCTGGGAAAACATGAGCTAATGCTGTACCTGGAGAAAGAGTTTAGCGGTGAGCCCCACATGCTGTACAGTAACAACCTCAACATCAGTCAGTTCATTGTGCACGACTCTCCTTGTAGAAATGGGTGAAGAATACTCACAGATTTGGGTTGCTGTGGTTACTGTAGCAGCAATTTTATTTTTTATTTATTTATTTATTTCAAATCTGAGGTAATTTGTTCCTACATTAATCAAGTCAAGTTTATTTGTATAGCACATTTTCATACACAAGGCAACTCAAAGTGCTTTACATAAGACATAGAAAGACATTATATAAAAAGTAATAATTGAGGTATGCACATTTATTTTTTATCAGCGGAGAACCTCTGTTTTTGGCAAGCATGTGAAGACATCAGACATGGAGAGAGCTCTAAAATTCAAAGGAAAGTTGAAGAAATGTACAAGTAAGTATGCTAAAATAAATAAATAAATAAAACATAGTTCTGAATCATTATGCTCTTGAACACAAGTTTGGTCTTGTATTATCTCTAACATGCATGTATATGGCATACGCACATAGTTCATATCTTCTGTTATAGTATTCCTCACTTTGTCTGTGCACACAATGGTATTCACTATTCTAGCTCTCAAATATTAGCATTTGCACATGTCTTGGTTGTTCTGCAGGAAGTTCCTTGCACCAGGGGCCAGCAATTGGGTTAATATTGACAGCAAGACAATGGACAAGACTCTGCTGGGCATCCAGAACCCACATCGCTTTGTCATGGACGATGCCCAATTGCACATCTACTTTCTAATGAAAAAAGTACGAGTGTTTCCGTCTCTGTCACCTGGAAAACTTGCTTACGATGTTTGAAATAAACACATTTCCAAACAGTATTTATTCATCAGCATTAAGTGAGAGAGGTGTGGCAGAGAGTTCTTACTATGCACCAGTTCAATCAGTATGCTTAGCACAGCTGGTGGTTGTTAAAATTCTCTATATTAAAAAATAAGAAAGAAAAACAGCCTCTTTAATGGTGGCTATCTCAATAGATGTCCTATCTACTCTGCTGATCTAAGTCTTGTGCCTACATGCAGGATTCCTATCCTAGATACTTAAAGTCTGAACGGTACAAGACGATGCTTGCCAAAGCCATTGTGCCACAGGAGACAAAGAAAAGGTAAAAATAGATTTTTTAAAATTCTTTCTTTTGTATGAAAAAATACCATATCAGTTACCATAAGATATAAATATATCTATCCACTTCACTGGGAATTGATGTGCATTATTTGTCCTGAGTTTTATGTGGATTGCTGTACAGCAATGTTATGTTATTAGTGATGTTGAAAATTATTTGTGAGCAAGAGTGCGCACATGAACAAATGCCCTCCCTGTCCCAGTGTCTTCCCCTTCATGAGACGCCAACGCCATTCGAGCCCTAGTCCCGCACTGGCCTCACACAACACCACAGAAGAAGATGGGAAACAAAAGACTTCCGGAGGTTCTAGAGCTGTAGCACCAGCAGCACATGCAGCAACCTGCTCTGGAACTGTTTCTCAGGTGTGAGCACACCCGGCAGGCCTCTCAGACTTGGTTTGTGGAGA
Organism: Ilyophis sp. 1 JC-2022; assembly: GCA_022702515.1. Lineage (NCBI taxonomy): Eukaryota > Metazoa > Chordata > Actinopteri > Anguilliformes > Synaphobranchidae > Ilyophis > Ilyophis sp. 1 JC-2022. The sequence continues at coordinate 35,636,874 of CM040405.1, read as the reverse complement.
ATGCTTTTCTGATCTTTGTGTGGAGTGTCCCAGATCATACCACGCTCAACCGTTTTTGTTCTCCACTTCATCCATCGATGCATTCATTTAGCTCACTTTAAATGCAGTCGTTTTCAGAAACACAGTTTGTGAAAAAATAATATTGGTTGGGTGTGAGAGACAACTTGGCCAAGTTACGCCATTTTATAGATATGCAAGGAGATTTATTTTTACCTGTAGGTATATTCCAGCTCGTTTATCATGCCTGTGATGTAGGGGCGAGCAGACATTCATTTGTGGACTCAGTGAAATGTAATTGCCTCAATTACTGTAAATGTACTGTATATACACTGCAGAATGAAACTTCTCATATTTGCTAGAGAATGAATACCATTTTATTTTGTACTGGTGTATTTATCTCTAAATATCTTTGCATTGAACTGGGAATTATTGATCATTTGGAGCTATCTTTTTTAAACAAACATCTAGACCAAATCACTGTAGCCTTTTTCTCCCGTCACCATGTGTTTCAGCAGACATATTTGGATGAATAGATGGGATTTGGTAGTCTCATTGTTTGTTGTTCATCTCCATGTGAATCACTTTATAATTCAGGCAATGCTTTGAGTTGTAAATGCACTGTCATCCAACTGATTACAATAAACCAAGCAACTTTGTGGTGCATGGAATTTTCAAGATCAGACACTTTCAGCATGCGTAATGCACTACTGGATCTATGAAAGGTATGTATCGTTTCTTCTCCTTCACCTACATGACGAATAATAGCCATGGAAGGTAAGCTTTGTTTCAGCTTTGTGCCAGAGCAGCATCTGTGAAGATACGTTAAATACTGTATATTACAACACTGTCATCAGTGAGTGCCTGGTTCCACAGCAGGGGGAGCTCTGTCAGCTCTGTGGCTCTGTCAGGCTTTTGTGTTATAGATAGGCCCTCAGACCAGACTTTTCACTAAGAGCTGATGTTCCCTCATGAGTTCTAACCTTTATATTCCTCTCTGCCTCTTCTCCCTGTGTCTCTTTCTCTCCTCTGCAACAGCTTTGTCTTTTTTCCCGCCCTCTGGCCATGTTGTCGGCCTCCTCCCTCCCTCCGGCCTCCTCAGACTCACTTCAGACTCCTGCACTCCTGCTTCAGCAGCCCTAAGAGGTTCTCCCTCCTTCCCCCTTTGTTTCTGTGCTATGCTACCTTCCTTTGCTGCAATCTTTTTTACACAGAGGGATTGTGCATTTTCCAAAACCGAGTTTCCACTCCACTCAAAAATATGCACTATATTCCGATGGGAGCTTTCTTATTAAAATAAGTCACTGGGGGAAAGAGTAGCACGTTCATTATAAATAAAATGGCTGCACATGTATCTTGTAACTGAACAAAGTGATAATAATAGGTGTTTTGGTGATAATAAGAGGTGTTCCATGTGCGGATGATCTCAGGATGATCTCAGATTTTTTCTACCAATCATTTTCGCCTGAGGTCCTTTTGGAAAGTTTTATCTAAGCCTTCTCTAACTATTGTGTTGTTTCTCAGGAATTAGTCTCTTGGAGAGGCACCAAACATGTTACATATACAGTCAAGCCGGAAAGTCTGCCCACCCCTTTCACCTTCTCCACATTTTATTACATTACAGACATATTCTACAATAGATTGAGTTCATTTTTTGTCTCAAAATTCTACACAAAAGTAATAAATAATAACATGGCAACAATACTGAGGGTAAGGTACATGAGATGACTGCAGAGTTGGGACAATTCAAACAAGTGAATGTTAATCGTGTTGTTGGCGGACATTCCAGAGCATCCCTTTCACATTATGCAGAAACACAAAAAAGAGTCTTTGGCCCTGTAGCAATGAAATGAAAGCATTGGATTAGCACGGGTTGATCCAGTGGTTAGCACACGGCTCTATGCAAAATTAATACAAGGTTGTAAATATTGTTATTTTGGAGATGATGTAGCTCCCTTTAAGCGTATGCCATTGTCAAATGTTTATGTTGACAAAAGTATGCTGAATATTATTTTACCACAACAACAGTGTAGTCAATAAGGAATGATAAAAAGCTGTTAATTTCAAAGTTGTTTAGTTTCATCCAAAACTTTATTTTAAAAATGACCAGATAATTAAAAATGATCTGGTCACTAGTTTTAAACCACTGCCTTGCAGGCAGTATATATTCATGGCTAAGGGCAAACGAGGAGTTTACATGTTGCAGTGTCCCAGTCAAATAAATCAATTCAAATCAAATAGTCTGTCGACTTACTACCAAGAGGAAATATCAACTATTCCTATTTTAGCTTTTATATCTGTCTATATACTGTATAACTGCTAGGTTCAAAGCAAGTTTGGAAATCATTTGACTACTAATGGACATGTATCTCCCTGTCCTCTAAACCTGAACAGGCACATTTTACAATGGTAGCTGGGACTATACTTATTTCTGTTCAGTAACTTTAATTATACATTGACTTTACATCTGCCATCTCAGCAGCTCCAGAACCAGAAAGTCCAACTCCATTATGTGAGCCCTCTGGGTCTCTATAAAAACTGTTCATATTTTCGAATGTAATTTCTGATGTAATCTACATGTAGGTGGTAAAACACTGATCTATCAAATTGTTAAATCTAAACTGTCCCCGAAAAGACTGTAGCTAATCAGATCTAACAGATAGTAACAAAATGCCTCTTCAGCATTCTAAAGCTTGTCATTGTTTCTGAAATAAGATAGAATACATTGCATGCTGTCAATGAGAAGGCATGAGTTAAACTCCCAGAATGTTTTTGTGAGTTTCCGATTCACAAATTCAATGAGCCATATATATAATAGATACATCACAAATGTATATTTAGATATTGAATACCTGGTCGATATTATCCTACATCGGAGAATATTATTCATCTAGTACATCAGTACCATAGTAATAATGATACTTTAATTAACATTTTCAGATCTATGTCATATTAGGAGCATTATGATAAATGACAATTAATTAGGATTAATTCAATATTTGATATAGAGTTGTGTTTAGTCTTCAAAGTCAAATTTGCATAGGGAACAGATATCAGTGGATTGAACCCATCAGCTCAGAAACCCTCTTAATCCTTTCCACCTTTTTTAACTGTAATGTGCAATTATAGAACATGTATTACAGGTCCTGTGGTCTCTACATATTTGGATATCAGTTCCAGGCAATATGATGGCAGGTTGTTATCTGAACAAAAATGTCCTAATACCCACTTTTCTATTAACACTGAACGCCTTAACCTCAACCACAAGGAGAAATACTGCACCATGTGTTGCAAGTTAAAGGAGGTGGCAGCAGAATCACTGTGGAAGTGTATGAAGTAGGCACATTCATCAGCTTTGCATTCATTACTAAGTCAAACCTCTGGTTGGTTCTTCTGACACTGCCTTCATTGTGTCTGTCCAGATAATGAATATCTGGGAACTCAACTTCATGAATATTAGATTTCACATTTTTGAACTTTATATAAAAACTGATTTTTGTCCCATTTTACAGTTGACTTGATTATACTGAAAACGCATTTAAAATGTATGAATCTGTAAAAAATGCAACAATCACTAACCGGTAAACAATGCACTGACCTGCTTTGGATCCTTGAAATATTAATGCTGATAAATGCTTCTGAATGTGCCATTGTGTTTTTACATGCACCATTATGTAATCCCTCAGACAAAATGCACTCGATTTCAGTTTAGCTGTAGTAATGTTACTTTTTTAGTACCACCATTAAAGCAATTTGCACTGTTTTAACAAATAATAATCCATTTCAATATAGACTACCAAATGTTTGTCAAGAACAAATCGCAACAACATCTATTATGTAATTGTATGTTATTTCAGAAACACGCATACTTTTTTTCATACAACCTATGCATTTTTCCATTGCTTTAGGACAGCCTACAAAGCTAAATGTGTAGTTTCCAGTTATTATATTATTTGTACCAATCAAAAAACTAACTTGCACCACTAATACAGCTTCTGAAAAAGTTTTGATCAGGATTATAGCGATTACTGTAGTATATTGAGAAAACCTTGAATAACATATTAACTGGCTATTTTGTGGACCACAGACACTGTCGAAACTATGTAACCTCGCTAACATGTGCTGTTAGTTTGGCGCAGATTGAATGTCACAGTGGCACTGTGCCAGACAAGCACTCTGACTCATTGTGTGGGTCCCTCTGCTGAGGATTAAGTGTGATCTGCAATCCCATTTGTATTTGCAATATTATAATAAACCTGGCCAGTCGGTCAGACGCTCCAGTGAGCAAATGCTTCATTTAGGGATGGAAGCCATGTATGTCGGTGCATACCTATTTTGTAATCAATAACATTAGGTACATGTATGTGACTGAGTTTTTGAGTGAAAGATTTTGATATCTCTGGTCACACACCTTAACTGTCGTGCAGCAATGTAAAATACTAGCTACAGTTTAAACTAGGCTTACGATTTCCTTACTCATGCAAAGTCAAACTATTAATTTTCTTTACCACATCAACAAAATCAGTCACTAATAAGCCTATGTGGTGAATGAATTGACATGATTGGCGATAATAAAGATGTAAGACTATTTATTATGAAATAAAAAACGAATGTTCTTGCAAGGTATGTTTGTTGTCCATTTACCTGCTGACTCCGTTTGCATTCATCTCACCATTCTGGTCATGTTAGCCTTTTAACAATCACAATGAATATCATTTATGTTCAAATAAAGCAAAAATACATTCATTTACGTGTAGTTCTAGAACAGATTGAAGCTAAAAACTGCATAATTGGTTTAAACAGCACAGTGAATGTAACCTGTTATTTCTGGAATATACAACAAAAAATAAAAAATCATAAGAACTGATAGTATTCTAATAGTTGATGCTTCGTTGTTTTTAATACTTTGCTGTATGCATTGATCCGTGTTTTGTATATTAACACCTGATCAATAAAAGCACTCCGGTTAAAGCACTGTTCTGGTGCATGGACCATCAAATCCGAACCATAACACTGCCAACTGTGGCTGGCAGTTATGCTGGGTGACGCACAATTGCTGATTGTGTTGCCCAGGGATGAGTAGGATTTAGTCAGTTAAGGGTTCGTGTTTCATCCCAACACGCTTCAGAGGAGACCCGAGGATGCTCCATAATCAACCCTGGGGATCAATGCATGAATGCTGCTTTAAATAACTAATTGGACATTCCAAAATAAGGTGGGAATTGGGCATGCCAAATCTATAGGTAAAAAAAAATGTAAACACAAAGTTTCCCAAATTCAATAATATAATACTTATTTGTCATGTATAGTTTAGTGTGAATAATTTATTATGCATTATTAATTTGACAATGTGTGGTTGTGGTTAGAACCTAAATTGGGAAAATCTGATATTTATCAGATCATTAACATGTTCTGTGTAGTACAATACAGGTTAAAATTGAAAATTAGTGTCATCACAATGCATTTTTTCATAGATAAAGACCAACTTAAAACAATATGAGAACTGTATTAGGTGAAGGCATTCATTTTAACTGTATAACAGGCATAACAAATAAGAAGAGTAAAAGGTTGCATGACCATTGACCAGAGTTTTGTTGCAGTGTTGCCACCAGATTAGGCGGTCAATGAACAAGACATCACCAGGGACAGATAGTGTTTATAACCCCTCTGCAGAACAGTCATTCAAGGCACTGCATACAGAGTGAGTTTCTTCAACTACTTTTGTGATGATATCCCTGGAATGAAGGAACGCACGCACTCTCACAATTACTCGCACGCAACGCACGCCCACACACAATACAGAACATCATAATTCAGAAGTATATATTTATTATATCATTAATGTTTAACATACATATTTGAAACGGGTTGATCAAAACAATGACACAAAGAACTTAACAAGTAATGAATTAGTAGTCTTTATGGGAAGTAGATTTAGAGACATCCTTTCACCGTGTTTGCACCGATATTTTAAATATACTGGTATTTGCAAACCCATCACAAATGCTATGTAGAACCCTCATGGGACAGTGACAATTTCCTCAATACATAAAGAAGCCATCTTTGCTAATGTCAGGACATCAACAATAGTGAGTACAATAACTTATTGTGACTTGGTAGGTTATTAAATGAAAGCTAAAAGTGGTTTTGTTTGGCCTCAACTTTCAAAGGTGAAACTGAATCATCTTGTCATAATTGAACAACAAAGATGTTGCAAAAAGAGCAATAAATATATGACTTCCATAAACATGTTACACATTTAAGGTCAAACATTTTCACTCTTTCATTGAACTGACCCCTTTATTTGCTTAAATGAAGTGACCAGCAGGCAAGCTGACTCATTTACACACCTTAACATGTATATTTATAAATATACAGCGACAATGTTCTCATTTAATTCCAACCTTGAAATTTAAATCAAACCAAAGCACAATCATTCATTTTAAATTTACAAGTGCTTGATGTTGATAAAATACACATCAGTATACAATAATTTAAACCAATATTGTGCGATATTATACTGCAAGAATAGAAGCGCCTATTCGAACCATGCAAGACACCACAGCCCCGAAAAACAAAGAGCCATTTCATTATTGCTTGTGCAGAAATGAGGTCCTCAGAAATGACTGATCACTTTTTATTACAAGGGAATACATATACTTATAGAGAGACATTACATTCTTCCCCATTATGGTTCAAAGGCTCTAAGAAACTAATAAAATGTTTCAGCTTTTGTATTCTGAAAGATGACAAAATGTGTCTGATAAAAACTATGGACCATGAAATTGGTCAGCATTGCTACAGCAGTAGTTTATCAGGATAAAGTAAAAAACAAAAAGGCAGACAGGATGAATGAAGCCTCATGGACAGAGGCCTTCAGCAAGAAACATTGTTCAGTCACAGAAAGTATCTTTTACATTCCTTTTTAAACAAACAAGTAAATCTACAACAGAAAGAAAACAACTTAAAAACCTCCACAGTAATCAGCCTGCGGAGTGTAAGTGTTTAAACCCAGAGCTCAGAGCTTATGTCTGCTGACAAACAGAGTTTTCACAATATGAACGTACCCCAAAAGTGAAGTAAAATGCATCCCTTGTACTCCATGCCCCTTGAAACAAGTTTATAAAAGTGCTTAAGATATTCAAGTCTTGACAGTTCTCTTTCCGAAGAAAAACGAAAAACATTAAAAATGTTCAGATTATAAATCTCATACATTGCATTGCTATTCATTCTAGATCTAAAATATATACATCTATTGTTCAGAGTCTGAGATGCAACTTTCCTTTTCTATGAATCGCAGCTGGCCTTATTTATAAAAAAGACTCCTTGCAAATATACAATTTGTGAGTCAAGTGCTTTTCAGAAAATGAGATAAAGTCTGAGATAGACAACTAAATAAGCAATATTTAAATTCATCAAAGACAATTAAGGTGCTAAAGTAGTAATTTGGCAGAGTGTATTGCACATAAAATACCTGTACAAAGTAGTGTAAATTTGCATAGTAAAACAGCAAATTATTTTGAGATTGTCTCATCACATCTCTTGTATTGTTCTCTGTAGTGTAAGTATAGTTAAAGTGTTAATTATGATCTAATAACAACGGAGCTTATTTAAAACAAAACATGACGTATGTGCTTGATTCAAAAGAACAACATGCACCGTTGAGATCGGTTGAGGCAATTGCACCTTAGAGTATCAATTTATCTAAGGGCCAAAACATAAAGACCAGAACATATCCTATAAAGAAAAAACTTAGCACGCAAAATAAACCCTGTGTGGTAAAAGCTCCCTGAAAGAAGGATAAAGACAGGGCCTTACTGGTGATTCAGGAAAAGGGAGGCTGCATCTCCTTGGCTCTAAGTGACCGTGTAGAGTTCCTCCTTCTCGTTCTTGCAGATCTGGTAGCCGCACAGCTTCTGAGACCAGCCCCAGGGCTCCTGGTGCCGGTCTCTGGGCGGCAGCAGGAAAACCACGCTGCTGGCCACCATAATGTGCCAGATGCTGTGTGTGTAGTAATAGTTGTCGTCCGTCTCGGTGAACACGTAAACGAACAGGCCGATGATGGCGGTGGCCAGGCCAGGGATCAGATAGAACACCCAGCGCTTCCAGGTGGTGGGGTAGCACTGCCTCCGCTTTACCCCTCTGTATATCTGCAGCATACACACACACGTGCGCACGCACGCACGCACACACACACACACACACACACACACACACACACACAAACAAACAAACAAACACACACAAACAAACAAACAAACAACGGTACAGGGGTTTGAAATCCTTTTCAAATTGATACCAATAGCTAAAAATTGGAGCCAGAGACTGCACAGTAGTGAAAAGGAGACCCTAATATGGTCATTAAGTCCAGGTCATACGGTTCATCCACTAATGTGTGAAATACTAGTGACGCACAGTGACTGGGACGTGCCGCAAACTGGGATTATGTTAAAATATTAAAATATTGTCCGGACAACACAATGACTTAACAAGTTGGCACATGGGGAGACATTAGACAAAGAAAAAGCACCTATTGCTACTACATGTTCTGGGAAAAATTTGCATTGACTTTGGATTTTGTCCACTTTGGTACCATTGACTCACACTGAAAAGGGTGGCTGCAAGATCTATACTGGAGCCAACCGCCCTGGTGTCAGAAAGCAACGCTCTCAACAAGACCAGGAAGGTAGCTTCAACAACAAAGTCCTGTCTTGGCCCCTTGATACAAACTCTGGGGTATGTTAGAACAACATCGGGTAAAGAAATGATGACTCTTACCCAGGCTGCTACCATTGCCAGCACTGCACACAGAATGGGGCCCAGCATGTTCCACAGCCCTCTGCGATCGAGCTGCATCGACATGGCAATGATCAGAGTCCCGAGCAAGAACAGCATCTGCACAGACACACAAAGCCGGTTTAGCGAGGGCCTGCTCGAGTTCCGCCACTGTAAGCACGGAAGCAAAACCACAATAATGACTAGGTCTTTCATAATGTCGCCGGAGCTGCAGAACGGGAAGGCCTGGTTTGTTCTCTTGTTGATGCCTCACATATTTAAAGGTTTCCTTGACCCGGGACATGCAGAGGATGGTGACCCATATCGAGGAGACGGAGCCCAGGAAGTCGCAGTACTGGAGGGTGTCGTAGTCCATGATGCATAGCACTGTTATGCCTGGCTGGTCACAGGCATGGTAGAACTGGCAAGCAGAAACGGGAGGATGACACAAAAAGAGACGTTTGTGAGACAAAAGTCACCTCTGCACAGCTTAAAAAAAACAGATTTATATTTAGAAAATGTAATTTAACCTTCTGGGGCAGACAGGCAAATACAATCCAGGTATTACTGGCAATCTTGATTTTAATTCAAAACCAGGTCAGGAAGAGAGAGGGAGAGAAAGAGCAGTACTGTGGAGAAGAACATAGTGAAGAGATAGACGGAGGCCTCCACGATGTAGCAGCGGTACACAGCCACCACGATGGGTGGGATGAACAACAGGTTACTGAGGGTGAGCAGGAGAGCCGCTGTCATTTGCCGGCCGTACGTCTGTGCAGTCAAGTTATCAGTGCAGCTCCAGCCACGCCAGCCTGTACGTGCAGATGAAAAACATTTATTTAAGGAACCTCAATTCTAAATTTCAAACGGTTTCCTATTTCAAAATTTGATGGCAGACTAACATTTGCCAATCTGTACAGCATATTACAAAGAGCTATAAGCAACCAGCCACGTCAAACTAGCAGCGACATTCTTAAGTTGGGGTTTCATCATGTATCAATCTTAAGGGGCCACTGCTACATATAGAATGTCCTAAAGCCAAAGGAACACAGTGGTAACACTGTGCTAACTGCAAGATACCATTAACTGTAGATCATTCTGTACATACAAGAGATGTTAATGTAATTGGTCCTGCATTCACGATATACTGCATGTGCATACAACAAAGACAATCTAACACTTATGCAAGTAGAAAAATTTTAAAACTAAATGGATTAAAACATTCCACGTGACATCTGGTGGACGAGGAATCAACGTTGAAGGTCAATCTTTATTTGTGGACCCTCAACTGAGAACGTAACCTTTCATTTTAATGTACGTAAAAATGCAGCTCCTCCCACCTACCAGCTTTGCAGACACAGGCAGCATAGAGATAGCTGTAAGAGCGGAGCAGCCTGCACTCTCCGTACGTGCCGCAGTCGTCAATGCAGGCGCTCAGGTAGACCGATGTCAGCACCGTGGCAGACACGTTGACGCAGTCACTTGCAGAGGGAGCAACACAAACACACCACCGTCAATTTTTTATTAGGCCGGATGCGGAAGACTAATCAACTCACTTCCTTTGTTAAATTCCACGGTCTCACCTGGTGTTTCCAGTACACACCATCTGTAGGGTGAGGTACCACATTGCAGCCTCAGGGAAGGGGATACGCAGAGTGACCTGGGGCAACGTCACATTCAGCGTGAGGTCATAGCCCTGAGACAGCCCTGTGCGTGAGTAGGAACACGTTCTCACCAAGCTGTACGAAGTCCACACATTGCTGTTTCACAGTATGTGATTTCATTGATCGTGCAGTCACGGAGTGTACCTGTAGTGCACATCTGAGTCCTGTTCAGTGCCAGCACAGGGGACCTGGCTGTCAGGCAAGCAAACACACTGGAATTCCCATTAGTTATATTTGTCTAAAACAGAAAACACAAAACGCTGAAATAATATATCCGTATAAAGAGATATTTTATACCCCTTTATCTGACTCCTATATATACAGAATGCTTGCAATAGAAGCAAATACTAGTGATTCTTAGATGCTGCAAATCATTGTGACAAGTGAGCCGTAACATTTCAGGTTAAACTTGTTGAGTGGAACAAGGAAATAATAAAAATTCTCCAGTGGCATAATTTCTAAATGAATGTACTGTATTATGACTCATAGAGTCTGAAATGTTTTTTTTTTTTAAACAATACAATACATGCTATTCACTATTAACAACCATCAACTGCAGCAGTTACTTTAGACAGTGTCTTTCAGTATATTACCATTTAAAATATAATACAGTTTTTTGTTTATACTACATTTCAGTGTCTGGATTCCAGTCCAGAGCCAAGGCCAAAGGGCCTTTTGATTAGGCAATATACTGGCACTTCCCTTCAAATGCAACACTGATATGAAGCACAAAACAGTCCTATGTATATCTGTCTGGAAAGTATATGTTCAATACCGATTGCCTCTGTTTGCACTCATGGTTGTGCAATGTTAAACCACCTTCATCTGAATGAAAGGTAACCAAATCCTGGATCAGCCATTGGTTCTAGCCGGACAAGCACCCTACGCAGCAAGTACGTATTACAGCAAGCACTTGTATGTTATGTAGGCACTTTTTCACAGGATTTCATCAGAGGACTTTAAACACATACATTTCCATATTAACAAATATAGGCAGCACCTGGTACACCTGTCACCACAGTGAACTCTATTACTTATGCCTCGTTTGCATACATCACATAGTTAGAGCATGTGTTAGCAGTCACCCACTTGATTGAGCTTGAGGTCAAGGTTGAGTGTTCCCCCACTGTCAGTGAAGGAGTTAAGGTTGAGAAGGAGTAGTGTTGGAGCCACGGAAGAGACTGTGACATTGGCCCCATTGATCACTGCGAAGCGCACAGAGACCACATCCAGTTCCTCTTTAAACACCGGCTGGGTGTGCACACAGGCATTGTCAAGGATGTCCAGGCTCAATGAAATGTTCCCCAAGGTTGTAGTGTTCCCTATAGGCACTGAGGAGTTGTCTGCCAGCATGCTGCTGCTGTTGGCACTGACCCGGGTGAAGAAGTCTCCCGTCAAGCCAACGCTTTTAGGTTTACAGCCCACTATAGGAACAAAAAAAAACTAGATTTTGTCATCATTGGCTATTATCAAACAATATGAATAAACATTGTTAATACAATTAGCTTGTGAGTGGAATACAATGTGGAAATAATACATATCTACAGTGCTGTACATGCATTATTTGTATTTGTTTAAATATATACGTGATTATTTCATTAAAACTTAAAAGATTTCCCTGTATTCTAATTCTAGTATCAATGACTATGCCATCCTGGATATGTGTCTGTAGTATAAAAACAACAGCAGTAATGATCATTTTTATAATTGCAGTTGAAACCTAAAATGCCGTTTAGGAAAATAACTTTTGGTTCATCTTACTCAATACTTTGCAGTAGATTGCAGTTTATTGACCATTGATGAATTGACCATTAATGTCACTTGTGGCTAATCATGAGTTTGAATCATGAGTTTGAATCCTGAGTTTGAATCATGAGTTTGAATCATGAGTTTGAATCACCTGTGAGATTGGCTGAGATTGTGAAGGCTGTGGTCAGGTTCACGTAGGTGCTCTCCACAATGACTCGAACCCACGTATCCCATGGCGGGGTGTGCAGAATGGTGGTGCAGGTCACCCTCCCAGTGCAGTTGATGGTTTTCACTGAGGAGTGCTTGAGTGTAGCAGACCCCAGGGTCAAAACGAGCGGGCACTCGGTTGTACGGACACCCTCAGTGATGCAGCCTGAGATATAGACCATAAGATCTGAGGTGTATTCTGGTACAAAAAGCCTGGGGGGGAGAATAAAAATTACATAAATTGAATGATTTTCCTCTCAATCTGAAATCTCATCACTAGAAATAAAAACCCCATACCAAAAAAGTTGGGACAGTATGTAAAATGCACATAAAAGCAGAAAGCAGTGATTTGTAAATTCGCTTGTACGTACATGTAATTGAAAACAGTACAAAAAATATATATTTAATGTTTTACCTTATCAACTTTACTCAAATTCAGAATTTGATGCCTGCAACACGTTCCAAAAAAGTTGGGACAGGGGCAATAAAAGACTGGGAAAACACATGTTTGGAACATTTCACAGGTAAACAGGTGATGCTATCATTACTGGGTATAAAAAAATAACAAAATACTCTTGATATCTTATTTTCAGGTACACTTACAAGCGATACTATAACCTCTTTGCATTTGAATGAATCTCTATGGGAATTGGGGGGTGGTACTAGATTAAGCTGTAAATTATATGGGAATAGTACAGAACCTATGGTTGGCTAAATGGCTGTAAGTCATCAAGGGTCTGAGGTATCAAACGAGCCTTGAACCATCACTCTGCTGCCAGATATGCAGTAGATATGGATGGATCACTTTAAGGGTTGTTTCCCCTGACTAATTATCCTATTGAACTCTATGGAACTCTTTTGGTATCCTTTTATACCCAGTGGAATGTTCCAAACAGGTGATTTTTGAACTTCCCAGTCTCTTTATTTTATTTTTTTTGCCCCTGTCCCAACTTTTTTGGAATGTGTGGCAGGCATCAAATTCGGAATTAGCATATATTTACAAAAAAAAATAAAGTTGATTAAAAAAAAACATTAAATATCTTTTCTTTGTACTGTTTTCAATTAAATATATACAGGTGCAGCTCAAAAAATTTGAATATTGTGAAAAAGTTCAATATTTTTTGTCACTCATTTCAGAAAGTGAAACTCATATATTATATAGATTCATTACACAGAGTGAAATATTTCAAGCCTTTATTTCTTGTAATTTTGATTATGGCTTACAGCTAATGAAACCCAAAATTCAGTGTCTCAGAAAATTAGAATATTTTGCTTTAACATATTTTTAAAGTATCATATTTAATATTTGGTTGCATATCCTTTGCATGCTGTTACTTCCTGAAGTCTGTGACCAATCAACATCAAAAGACTCTTGATATCTTATTTTCAGGTACTGTTACAAGCGATACTATAACCTCTCTGCATTTGAACTGATCTCTATGGGAATTGGGGGGTGAGACTAGATTCAGCTGTAAATTACACTGGTACAGTATGGAACACATGGCTGGCTAAATGGCTGTAAGTCATCAAGGGTCTGAGCTATCGAACGAGCCCCAAACCATCACTCTGTTGCCAGATATGGAGTAGATGTGGATGGATCACTGTGGATGGATATTTCTCTTGACTCATTTTCCTATAGAACTCTATGGGGGAAAAAGTCAGGAGAAACAACCCTTAAAGAGGCTTGACATATTTCACTCTATGTGTAATGAATCTATATAATATATGAGTTTCACTTTCTGAAATGAGTGACAAAAAATATTGAACTTTTTCACGATATTCAAATTTTTTGAGCTGCACTTGTATAAGAGAATTTACAAATCACTGCTTTGTTTTTATGTGCATTTTACATACTGTCCCAACTTTTTTGGAATTGGGGTTTGAACAATTCAAATGAATAAAAAGCCATGCTTTTCATCCTATGGTCTGATTACTTGAGAACAGCTGGATTGTCAGGGGAAGACACAGTTTGATGCAGCTGAGATTGTGACTCAAGGATGGGCATGTCCACAACTCTCCTTACAAACATCTGAGGCTGAAAGAAGTAGGAACATGAGGACGAGAAGCCCTGCGGGAAAAAAAGAAACAAGCTGCTGTGAGCAGGAGCAGCCACATTTGAAGATAAAAATGCAAATACGATAAAGTTCACGTCTGCTGGTAAGAGTCATGATGAACATATCCGTAACTTACCTTTTGCTCTATTCTGCCATCGTCTTTGGGGAGGTGAGCAGCCACAAACCAGTCCCCGGGTGCAGGGTTAGAGACATTGAAGAGGGTGATATTTTGGCCACTGTTTATCGACAGACTCAGATTCTGTGCAGGTAAGAAGGTTGTGTTGTTTGCAAATTCTGTCTCTATGGGATTTATGACTGGAGGGGCACCTGAACGTAAGTGTCTGTGGATGAAGACATGATCAGTGAACAACTACAACAGAGGGTGTCTACCATAATCAGTTATTAAATTAGAGAATAGAGATAAGCAGGAAAATCTTGTAAACAAAGTAAAAATGTTGATTGGAAATAGTCACTCACATTGTGATGTTGTGGGTTCCACAGTTTGACCCTGATCCTTTTGTCACAGTTAATAGCCAGCGGACAAGCACAGTATCTTCAGGCACTATGAAATGGTAAAGTCGAACGTTCCCGTACCAGCTGTACTTCGACAGCTTCTGTGGTGTTTTGGAAAAGTACCCGGAGATGTACGTTAAATCTAAAGAAACAACGCAGTGTGGTGGCTTAGACAAGGTTCGTGACACTACGCAGCAAAGCATAGGAAATATTTGAAAGTTGCAATTATAGTTTGGTCTACACAGGCTGAGAAAGGTTTCTAGACCAACGCGTAAACGAGTTCACGTATCCTCACAACGGTAACATGACCATTTGCGTTCCAAATTCAATAAACAATCCGCTGGAACGTTAGCTACTCAACGTTCTATTACGGAGTCTTAGTGGCATTTCTGCACTTTCCAACACATTCTGAAGCCTAACTTTCAGACACCTTTCTCATGACCAATCTACAGTACCTACTACAGCTAAAAAGTCAAATGAACAGACCTACTATGCAACGTTTGTGAACTGTCCAAAGGTACATTTTGTGATCCCAGCTCTGAATATTAAGTCAGAAGTTACCAAGTCAGCTAAACAGCATGCCAACATAACAGACGGCTTAGGTAGTATATTGATGCTATAACCAGTTAATAGTATAAATAATACCAACAAATAAAATAGTCGCTTAAATAAATGCATCTAGCGCGAGCTTGTAATTGACATGTCATTGTGTCTTATCTACGCGGGCTGACGAAGAACTGGAGCAACCCTGCTACGAAAGGAAAACACTGTTTTTAATTTCGCATTTAACGTTAGCAAATATGTAATTCATCTTATGTCGCTTGCAAGCTAACTATTAAGACATGCTTGTAGCAGTTGAACGCAGCTAATATAACATGACTAAAACGTAACTTTAGCAATCTACATGACTGTCAGCTACCAAGGTTAGGTAGCTCACTTGCTTGATTGGTTTGTTGTCGTTAGCTACCTGACCTAGCAAGCTAAGTTAGCAGCTAACGCTAAACTTACCATTTCCAAAACAGTTCTTTATTAACATGGGAAGCAGAAGACACAGAACTGCAAGTCCGTCCATTTTATTTTTCAATGCTTGTATAAACACTTCCCTTTTGAAATCGCTGTCATCTTATTTTTGAATGATTAAGTTAGCGTTAAGTTAAGTCATTTTCGATAAACTGTGTCTATGCTACTCTAACATTATACGATTGGACTCAATCGACTGCTGCTTTAGTTTATATTTCCTGGTTTCCTGCACGTAAAACTGTGGACGTGTTACGCAATTTTATATCTGGATCTGATTGGCTAGAACCAGCCCATGGATACTGAGTAAACACAGAACACTCAGAACAGTAAAAGTGCAGTCTTGTAGAAATGTACGGATAGAAATAGGCTAAAACACATTAGCCTACTACATTCTGCAACGGTATAGTTTAATTTAGGAGGATACATTATGTATTACTACACTCTGAAAACGATGTGTGTATCATTATATTGTACTGGTTTACAATCCATAGGTTAACATTTTCTTATGTTTTTGTAGCGCTGCAAATGTTATGGAGAAATAAATACACGTGCTATCCCAAAATCATAATAAACTGGACCCTTGACAAACCGTCACAGTCCTGTTAATTTTTGATGATCTCCATTGACTTTAAATTAGCGTGCTTATGCTGTTGTGGCAACCACAAGCTAGGCTCATTCAGTGTGCAACATTTATTCCCTTCTTCACTTTGTATTCACCATTCCTATAAATTAGCTGTTGCCAAACGTTTTACACTACTTCCACATATTAAAAAACACAAAGCCTATAATTAGGATGTCTGCATCGTGAGAATTTCCATTATGATTTAAGATGCAATGTCTTAATTATTTCTTCAGTTGCACAAGCTCAGATCAAATATTTGTTAATGTAATACACTACATAAAACATTTCACAGTGACACATTTCCCTCATTAAAGTTACATACATGCAGTATATCTACACATGCAGACATGTGCTCTATTGCTGAAGTGGCCCCCTATGATTCTGAACACTATAATCACTTTCTTATGAGGCAGTTAAAAATGTTCTACTCAAAGAAGACAATGTTTTACACTCTCCTGTCATAACTTAAACATAAAGTAATTTCAAGTACCGAAGGGGTCCAAATAGGTTAAATGTGTTAATCACTACCATTTGATATGTATTATTTGCGACACAATTTCCATAATATCTAATAATTCTAGTCCCATAAGGGACATCATTTCATAATGTCTTATAAAGAGTTAGGTCTTTAACTTGTCCTGACCCATCAGTCTCTTGCTGGTCCATATAACTGTAGATAGTTGACTTGATGTCTATTTACAAGTCAAACAGTGTAGAATCAGTTTACTCACTATTCCCCTTGTGTGCGTCTGTGCTTGTGTGCCTAATGGCGCGTATAATTTATTGTCTCTGCACTCAAGAGCTGACATATTGCAGTTATTGATTTTCACGTGCCCAAATCAATATTGGAGTGTTTGTTCCAGGTATGAATTATATTCACTGGAGGGAGCACCTCTGTGGGGAGGCAGAGGGAAGAGGGGAGCATGTGACTCCCAAGCCAAATGGGGATGCGCTGATAAGGTACGGTGATGGACACCGCTCTGCTTTTATTATAATCAATGCATAAGAGCCCATTTGATAGAGCATATGTCAGGACATATGCTCTGGCCTACTGCGGGGAGTCATTAGGCACTTTATTATTCTAAGGTTGGCTAATAATCACCCCCATCTTGTTTATATACACCCCTGCATTTTAGTCCTGAATGTGTTAGAAATCTGGGGACAATCTGTGAGGATTGTATCTATAGCTTTTACGTGTCTGCCCTGTCCTACTTGCTTTGCTGCCTGGTTACAAACCAACCATAAAATATTTAATAAAATATTTAATAAATAAAGAAACTATTTTGACTATTGTAGTTTTGTGTTGCCGATTCCATGTGGTCCTGTTTGTTTTCCCCCCCCCCAGGTAAATACCTGGCTGATTTTTAATTGTGTTACAATACATATGTTTCAAGGATTACTGTTTTTTGTTTTAAATACCTGATGGCATATTTGGTCAGAACATGAATCAAAATGTGTCTTTTTGCTTCCATTGGCTTTGGCATGGGCCATGTTTCCCCTCTTTGTCTCCAACCATATTCCTTTTGTACGCTGCTTTTTAAGTCAGCAAGCGGTGAAAAGATTTAATTACACGGTGGTCCTCTGCCCACATTAGGGACCTTCTCCATACAGCGACTTTGCGATAAGCTTGATGTTCTTTTAAAAAGGGACCTACTCCAGAAGTCAAAATAGCATATGATTTGATTTTATGCCTATTTAGCCCCATCCTTGACTGGACACGCAGATCAGAGAGAGAGTGATAACACACCCATCACCACCAAGCTGGTTGGCATCTGTGACTTGAGGTTTAATAGAGGGATGTAGTGGAACAACACTCCACAATCCCCTGGCAAGGAAGCCATTATGTGTTGTCTGTCTTCCCACCCCCCCTTACTGTGTTTCTTCTCTACTCTCTGGTTGCTGGGTGCTAAAACAAACCAATGCTTTATTTGCCTAGTCTACTATTACAATACTGCCTTCAAATATTTGTAAGGGAGGCAGCCCCACACTCTGCTATAAATACAGACCCAGGTAAAGACACACAAAGCTTGTAACTGGGAGCTGTAACAAGAAGCACTTCCATAATACAAAGGTAAGAGCCATGTACTTTTATGCCACTGTTTTAATGAACAGACATCTATTTATTTTACTGAAAATATATACCAGGGAGAAGGTGCATTTTATATATTCAATGGCCATTTAACTGCAGAGGCTCATTTGACATAAATTCCCCAGTTTTCCATTTTATATTATTGATTTGCATTTTGCTTATTTTTTTCAATCAAAGCATGCATTTTTTAAACAGTTACCTTCATAAAAATATTCAAGATTATGCATTTAGCTATGAGATCGTAGCTTTAAGACTTACATAGTCAGGTGCTTGCAGCTGCTCACCTAAGTGGCATGCTAATAACAGTTATATTCCTTATCTGAGTTGTTTAAAGCAGAAACAGTGACATAAAAATAATTACTCTGTGAATCATGGTGAGGTACAGAAGATAACTGAAAAGTAATGGGGACGAAAATATCAGGATCTAAATGCTTACATATAATATGTTCCATATAACAACTCTCTAAACAAGTACATTCTTTAAAATTTTTGGTTTTTATGTTTTTATTGGTGGGCATGCTGAAATACATATACAATTCAGTGAAGCAATGGGTTAATGAAAATAAACAAAACCAGTATTGTTTCTTCAGGCAAAACATGAATTAATATAGATAAATTTTTATATTAATAAGGGAATAATTGTAATTACCAGTCACTTTTTAAAAACAAAAACCTGTCTTGAAGTGCTGCTGTATTTTGAAAAACAAAACATTCTCTGTAATCATCTGTGGTGGTGCTTGGATCTGTGTCGCTCTTGTCTTTAGTCACCGAAAACATTGCTTCTCATTCTATCTGTTAATTTAATTTGAAAATGTATCTGCATATACTGTATATATCTGCATGAAAATATATATTTATTTTCACTAGCATGCCTATTTTAATAATGCATTTATTTCTCATTATTTATTTGGTTCAATAGCAAAATTACAAATCTAAATCAATGAATCTAATACTTGCACAATAAAGTTAAAAAAACGAACTGAGGGAACATTGTGATCAAACGAGATCCTTCTACTCATTTAAAATTCTGCTCTCATATCTCAGAAAACACTCATGGAGTATTTCAATCTTAGGTTTATGGTGCTTGCCTTTATATTAGAGTCAGAAATTCAGCTAAATCTAACATTTTCTGTATATGATTCTACATTTGTTGTTTATTTTGGTGGTTGGCAAACATTTGTTGAGTGAGAATAAAATACATACAGTTATACCTTACAGTTCAGACAAGAGTCATATTTTCAAATGAAACCTTTTAGTCAAATGAAAACTTTTAGTCATAGAATAGAATGGCTTTTATTTTCCTGTTAGGGAACTTCAGTTGTAGTTGCCAGCAATAAAAAATACATAGACAGTGGGGCAGACCCATAAAACACAAACAAACATGTTAAATAAAGACATTCAACACATTGAATCAGATGCTTCACAGTAAAGTGAAGGTATGATTGGAGTGACACGTTATATTACTTAATAGATGACAGTTTGAATCTTGCAACAGTATCCGCAGTATCCGCAAAGCAAGATTGCTCAACATTCATGGTACTGCATGTGCCAGATTCAAAGTGATGTCAAAATTTATATATTTTTTTAAATATTTTTCCTTCTCAGATGGGTTGTTTGGTGTCTTATAGTAACGCATGTTATACAGTGGGGTGCAAAATTTTGAGCACCTCTGGTCAAAATGCCTTTTACAATTAATATCTAATGGTACATCTAAAGTTAAACATGACACATTTATTCAAATTTTAAAGCAAGATTACTTTTTATTTTTATTTTTTATGGTTTCAAAATAATAATAAAAAAGAAAAAAGGCCCTGTGCAAAAGTTTGGGAACCATTTTGGAGTAGTCTTTGTTGCTTTTTAAATGATGATTACTAAGGCCCAGGCCCAGATGATTTACTTGTTAGGCCTTCAATGAGTCAAGTGAATATAATTCCAGGGCTGAACTATTTATTCTGAAGTAAGTCCATGCCTACTAAAGCATCCGACTGCACAGTGGCTATTTTCTCTGGTGTTAACAACCATGGGGTTCTCTAAACAGTTATCCAAGGAAGTCAGAATCAAGCTAGTTCACTCCCACTAACAAGGAGAAGGTTACAAAAAACTCTCTCAATGTTTCAAAATACCTATTTCCACTGTCAGAAACATTATCAGAGAATGGAAGATAAATGGAACAGTTGAAGTCTAGGCAAAATCTGGAAGACCAAGAACAATTTCAGGTAGAATGGCCTGAGACCTGATGAGAAATGCTCAGAAGAACCCACACATCACTGCAAAAGACTTGCAACAAAGAGTAGCAGACGCAGATCTAGTTGGCCACAAGACAACAATACAACATACTTTAAACAGCAAAGACCTACATGGCAGTTGCCAGAAAGAGTGTCTAATGTATGCAAAAGAAAACCGTGAGAAGCCTGAAGCATTTTGGAACAATGTGCTTTGGACTGACAAAGCCAAAATTGAACTTTTTGGTCACAACCAAAAAAGGTATATTTGGAGAAAAAAGGGTGAAGCATTTGCAGAGAAGAACACCTTACCAACTGTTAAGCATTGAGGGGGATTCATTATGCTTTGGGTTGTGTGGCAGCGGGGGGCACAGGAAATATTGTGCTGGTGGAAGAACTAATGGATTCTACCAAATATCAATAAATTCTAGAGGCTAATGTTCAAAGGTCAGTCGAAACATTGAAGTTGAAGAGAGGTTGAGTATTCCAGCAAGACAATGATCCAAAGCATACCTCTAAATCAACCATGAAGTACCTCCAGAAAAGACAGATGAAGGTTTTGGAATGGCCACCACAGTCCCCAGACTTGAATATTATTGAAAATCTGTGGAGAGATCTCAAAGAGGCCAAAGAATATTTCTGAGCTAGAAGTGTTCTGCCAGAAAGAATGGGGAAAAATTCCAAAAGCAAGAATTGAAAGACTTATAGTTGGCTACAGGAAGTGTTTGCAAGCTGTTATAGTTGCCCGAGGAGGAGTTACAAAGTACTAACTGACAGGGTTCCCAAAGTTTTGCCCATGGCTGTTTTCCTTTTTTTAAATTTTATTATCTTTAAAAAATGTTTTAATAAAAAGTAATCTTGCTTTAAAATTTGAAGAAATGTGTCATGTTTAACTTTGGACTATTTAGAGGTCAGGTTAGAGCTTCTGTTCTCTTAGATATTAATTGTAAAAGTTGTTTTGCACCAAATCTTTCCACCCCACTGCATTCTTCATCAATATCATGAAAATAAGAGGATGAAAGGGAAAAAAAGTTGGAGAAAATATATACATTTAAAAATTCATACATTTCAGCTGGCAATATCATACACTGCATTGAGAGCTTGAAAAAATGCAGTGAAATGGCTGCACAAATACAAATTTGCTTTTTTCTTAAATATAGACGAGCACCAAGCATGGCTGCCGGGGTGATTAGAAATCTGAGCGACTTCCGGCTCACCACAACCTTCCAGCACCCTTTCTACTGTCCGTTGGACATTCAAGATACTTTAATAGATGATGAGGAAGAAGAAGACGATGAGGAAGAGGAGGATGGCTATGGGCAGGACGGGGAAGAAGAGGTCATAGAAGAGAGTCAGAATCTATCCTGCCAGATACATAGAGGGGACAAAGAGTGGATAGAAGAAGGCTGTACCCACATCACCACAGAAACCACCTATCGCCTCCTTCACTTCGTCGACCTCATCAACAGTGACATCCAGCGCTACTTTGGGCGAAAGAATCGTGAAGAGGACCCAGATGCCTGCGACATCTATGAAGACCGTACGTTCTTGGGGAAATGCGGCCGTGAGCGCTACTATGCCGACCTAGTTAAGATGGCCCAGGCAGGTGGGGGTAGTGGTGCAGTGGGCGGGGCAGGGCAAGAGGAGGACCGGGAGTCACCCCCACCTTCCCTGAATCTGCCCCGTGAGGCCAACTGCAAGGCCCTTGAGGACCTTTGCAGCCAGGAGAATGCCCAGCAGTTGGGGCCCCTAGCTGAGCTCTTTGACTACGGCCTGCGTAGGTACGTGGGCTCCAGTGGAGGAAGCAAGCAGATCCGTCGCCAGAGAGTGGATAGGAGACATGGGCATATTCTGCCCATGTGCAAACGCCATCTGCCCTCTAGTTTCTGGACAGAACCCACGCCCAGCCATCCTGTCTGTATGCTCAGTACCTCCAGTACCCCCGATTTCAGCGACCTCCTAGCCAACTGGACCACCGAGAGTGGCCAGGAGCTCCAGGGTCCAGTCAGGGACTCCCCTCATGAGTTGAGTCGACAGGCACTTGAGACTGATTACCACATGTCATAGCTAACTGGGGTGCACAATGCAGCTGTCTACCCTGTTGAAAAAGAATCCATTGAAACATATTTATCAGGGGAACCTGTAATGGGAAGTTAGTCTTACCACAAATCAAAATAACAACTGACCACCAACTTTGAGAGGTTTTATAAATATTTAAAGGTAATGAACATAAGTAAAGAAATAAGTCAACACCCCGACCCCCTACCCACTGAGACATCAATTCTGGCTAGAAGCATTGCCCATCCCTGTTGTAAATATACTTTTTTGTAAGCATATGCACAGTATGCTGACATCCCCTCCCATATTTTTGTTTTTGAAACTAGATATGAATATTCTCTGTGTAACTTCCCAGTGACAAATAATTTACCTGTGAATATGAATGATTATTAATAAATGTCAAGGAACATAACACACTAAAGTTTGTTCCAACTGTTTGATATGCACTAAAACAAAGCTAACAATTGTTTTATATACTATATTGTATAGTAAAGACCCCTGTTCAGTAGCTTTCTTTGACTGCAAAATCTTAAAATTAAAATTGCTGATATGAGCAATCTTTTTCCACCAGATTCTTGAACGAGCAGATTCCCGGTTAAATGCACTCCCAGCCTGGTTAAAATACACAAACTGATAACTGTGTGAGAAGGAATCTGAAAGCATGTTCAGTGCACAAACACAAGCTGAGATAGTCACAGGAATGCCAGAGAAAACTGCTATCCCGATAGTGTGCTGTGAGATGACCAGGTGAAGGTTTTCTTGAGAAAGCGATATGAGGTAAACAGCCCTCAGTTTAAAGGGAACAAGTAAACAGTCCCTTCAAGCAAGGGCCCTTTCTCCATGAGCCAAAGAGGGAAGAGAGGATAATGATTCATGATTAGATGAGCAAACAGTGGTCTGTTGACTAAGCACAGAGGCAGGAGGGGGGGCATTATTCCACTGTTTCCCTTTTAAAAGCTTGAATGGGCTCAAGTCTTCCACTTTGAGGAAACACGGGAGAGGCACACTGACATCATTGTATTTTATAGCCCAGTTAGCAGCTATTTACGCTGGGTCTGCCAAACCAGGACAAACACAGAAATGGGCAATGTACACAGAGACAGTGCATCCACAGCTAATGGAAGATGGTAATTCCCTCATCATTTTCAATTTGCGTCTTTAGCTCAGTCGTGCTTGTTGCTAATTTCCCCCACCCCAAGACATTTTCAGTCAAGCCTACTCTTTTTCAGTACCTTACTGTAATGTGTTGCCCATCCTACATTAAATGAACATTTCCTTCATGGAGGATACAGACTGAGCTTGTACTGATACTGTGCTGTTAGCCACGCGTTAAGCAACTTTATGCTGTTTTCAGTGAACATGCCATTTAAAACAGTACAAAAATACTACTTACCTGAGCACTTCTTACTTTATAAGTTCTCTGACATCAGACTCAGAGCCCGTTTCACTGTCATGGTCTATGAATGATTTGAAACCTTTCTAGCACATTGCTCCTTTGTCTAAGCAGAAATGATCAACTGCTAAAGAATACTTCAGAAACATCATAAACGGTACTGAAACTGCCAGTCAGGCATGTGACCATAGTGTACTGTTGCTCAGAGGAAACCCAGAAAATGTTCCTCTTTTAAGGTAAGAACACTAATGCATTAGAAAGAGAAAGCAAACTTCAATACTATGCTTCTGAATACAAATGAACCAGGTGTTCACATTCTATGGTACAGAACCAGAGCCGACTGGTTTTCAGCGTGGGATGTCAGAAAGACAGCTGGGCCAGATGGATAATGGTGAAAGGAATTAAAACTATATCTCAATTGCAAACAGTACATACAAATAAATATTAAAGAAATTAAATACTAATTATGAATTTCAACTAGTTTTTCTCTGTAACCCCCCTAACCAAAAAGGTCTAATGCATGCAATAATGTAATAAAAATATTCTACTTCAATGGTTCATTGTTATCTTTTGTTAACACGTTTCCCATCCCGTAATTTAATAACCTTTATTCAAATAAACACAACCATCAGAATCATTTAATCCATAATGAAAGGTGGGTCAAACTGCAAACTACAAGAATGATTATGCAAAAATAAGCCCATCACACCAGCATACAGGATGACAAGCATACAAACTTGGAAAAACTTTTGGAAATTTGGAAAGGAAATTCAGACCCACAGGACAATGTAAATCATTACAGTTATTAAAAGATAATTTAAATATGTGCACTAACAACCCAATTGCCTTTTGAGAAAATCTGCATTCTTCTTTATTTTAAATTGATTTTGGGTTTTTGCATGAAAAATAAAATTTTTATACTTAAATCCCAAAGAATAATAATGTAAAAGTAAAACTGCAAATAAATGTCCAACCATTTATCAGTAGAATTATACCCACCTTGAAAAATATGGTTTATCAAAACTGGACTTGATGAGGTTTGGAAAAACACTCCAATTTATGAAAACATCAATTTAACAAAACTTAATAAACTGGTTAAAAAATGCACAAACACATTCCACTGGGACCAGTTTAATGCACAAACACATTCCACTGGGACCAGTTTAATGCACATTCCACTGAGAAAACTGGTAATATCTGCTAGTAATCTTCAGTAGAATCATGATGAAAAATCATTGGCTATCATGCCAATATGGTGATGACCTCTTAAATATACATTTTAAATGGTTTCTTACATGTTGCCAAAAATTACATTTAATTACAAAGTGTGCAACAGTATATTTTCTTCATGAATTTAAACCAATTATTCTAAATTATTAGAATGAATTCTAAATTATTCACAGGACAAGGGAGCAGTCTAAAATCCTATTCCACAATCAATTATAAGACAACCTTACTCTACCTTCTCTTTCATGCAAATTCTCTCTAAAGACCTTTTTGTTTTCAGTCCAATGTAGTACATACCACATACATTTCTATGCCATTTAAAGTGGAAAACCTATGAAACAAAAGTCTAAAATATATGCATGTGACTATGAGCACATTGGCAATGGTACCTGTAAATGGCCTATGTCAGTATAAGATTGAGAACAAAGCACTGTATCCTCCTATATGACTTCAGCATGAACCAGCATTGGTTGCTTACTAGAATATAGGAGAGCCTGGCCATTTTTAAATGGCACTAAAATGTTTCCATTAGGTAAGAGATCTCGCCAGGAAGCAGGAGTTGTATTGAAAATTCATACCCTGACACTGAAGGAATACGACGCATCATTTCCGTCCCTCTGCCTCTTCAAAGCGGATGCAATTCCTCTCAATGACTCTTGTCGATTACTGCGTAGATCAGGGTGTTAACAACCCTCTCTGTGTAAAACACCATAGATACTTGGCAGCTCAGCAATCTCGGTAAACAGCAACTTGTGTCTTCCGAGTTTGCGTCGACGCTTTGCAGCTTGTACCAACACAATCCTCTCTGATACTCAGTGCACAGATTAAAGATCCACAGTCACTATTTGCAGAGTGAAGCAAGCAGTATTTTAGGAATAGAAGGATTAGATGTACTCAGTATGAGTGTTCCTACCAGTGTGCAGTGAATCCTACAATAACTGACAACACAACTACAAAGAATAAAAACAACCAAAAGAAAACAAAAACAAACAACAAAAAAAAGCATTATTTGTACTGCTCAAACAAGGTGCTACTTTGTATTCATACTAACTTACTGCACATAGATATTTTCCCAAGGATCTCAAAGCCCTCTAAATTTCCTCGCTCAAAGCTCAAAACTCAAAAACTCATACAAAACAAAACAAACAAAAGAACCCCCACATGATTCATAGCAGCCATTTGAGCTAATCTAACTGGTGTGATGGTAAAACTGATACAAGTGCATTTCCTTCTTAGACTCATCAATGTTAAATTACTGCATACATACAGTGCTGAACGTAATTATTTGGACAAAGAAGAATGTTCTCTTCGTTTGGCTCTATACTTAAAAAGTTCAGATTTCAAATAAAACCATTCATATGAGGTTGAAGTAGTTTTTTTTGTGTATATAAATATTGGATTTACCATTTAGAAATTATGACTTGTACTGGGTGTAGATTGATGGCAACAAAATCAACTAAGTCTACTTTTAAATCAAGAAAATGTCCAAAAATGAGGGCACCCGAATACTTTCCATCTCCCCACTGTATATGCACTGCTCAAATAAATTAAGGGAACACTTAATCAACACAGTATAACACCAAGTCAATTAAACTTCTGGGATATCGATCTGTCCAGTTAGGAAGCGTAAACGATTGTGAATCAATTTCACCTGCTTTGGTGCAAATGAAAGTGACAACAGATGGACAGGAGAGGCAACAGCAAGACAACCGCCAAAAAGTAAATGGTTTTGCAGGATGGCACATCCATACGTGCCGTCGCAAGGTTTGCTGTGTCTCCCAGCAGTCTCAAGAGCATGGAGGAGATACCGGGAGATGGGGCATTACACGAGGAGAGCTGAACAGGGCCGTAGAAGGGCAACAACCCAGCGGCAGGACCCGTATCTTCTCCTTTGTGCGAGGAGGAACAGGAGGAGCACTGCCAGAGCCCTACAAAATGACCTCCAGCGGGCTACTCGTGTGCATGTTTCTGATCAAACTGTCAGAAACAGACTCGATGAGGGTGGCATGAGGGCCCGACATCCTGTAGTGGGACCTGTGCTCACAGCCCAGCACCATGCAGCTCGATTGGCATTTGCCAGAGAACACCAGAATTGGCAGGTTCGCCATTGGCGCCCCGTTCTCTTCATAGATGAGAGCAGGTTCACACTGAGCACATGTGACAGACGTGAAAGAGTCTGGAGACGCCGTGGCGAATGTTATGCTGCCTGCAACATCATCCAGCATGACCGGTTTGGTTTAATTGACTTGGTGTTATACTGTGATGATTAAGTGTTCCCTTCATTTTTTTTGAGCAGTGTAGATATACTGTATATAGATGAATATCTGACAAACTGACCCATATTTTTCATTCTGAACCAACAACACAGCATTCTTTTTGTAGAATCTATTAAACATGATGTCACAATGGTTGTTATTAATCTAACTTTATTAGCAAACAAAAATATTTTCCATTCTGTTAATTACTTTCAAAGATCTACCAGGATAAAAAGTGTGAAAGCAAATACTCAAGATATGATACAATTACAAATTCTATTCAAATTATATAAGTTCAGTTGGCACAGACTGTATGTAGCCAGAGTGTTTGTATTTACTTTCATACCGACATGGCCATATGCCTTACATATACAGTGTGTACATATAGTGTATATATACATACATACATACATGCAATTTTGTAATTGACAGTGACATTTCAAATTGTATTGTTAAATTGACAATAAATTACTATGATGTACAAAGAAAAAACAATAATTTTTCAAAAATAAGGATACAGTGCCCTCCACTATTATTGGCACCCCTGGTAAAGATGAGTAAAAAGGGTTATAAAAAATTTAACCGTTTGGTGAATTAGCTTAATCTCACACTGAAAAATCCCTCATCAAAAAATAATTATTTTTAACAAAACCACGTGTGCCACAATTATTGTCACCCCTGTATTTATATATATATAAAATAAAGTAATCATTTTATATATTTTCTCACATATCCTTTGCATGCCATGACTTCCTAATGTCTGTGACCCAACAACATGAAAAGACTCGATATCTTATTTTCTGGTACTCTTACAAGCAATACTACAACCTCTCTGCATTTGAATGGATCTCTATGGGAATTGGGGGGTGGGACTAGATTTAGCTGTAAATTACACTGAAACAGTATGGAACACATGGTTGGCTAAATGGCTCTAAGTCATCAAGAGTCTGACGTACCAAACAAGCCTTAAAGTATCTGCTCCCAGAAATACAGTAGATATGGATGGATAACTTGAACGGTTTGTTCTCCCGACTTATTTTTCCAAAGAGTTCAATAAGAAAATTTGTCAGGAGAAACCCTTAAAGTGATCCATCCATATCTACTGCATACCTGGCAGCAGAGTGATGGTTCGAGGCTCGTTTGATACCTTACCAACCATGTATTGTATACTGTTCCAGCATAATTTACAGCTAAATCTAGTCCCACCCCCATAGAGATCCTCTAATTCCCATAGAGATCCATTCAAATGTAGAGACGTTATAGTATCGCTTGTAAGAGTACCAGAAAATAGGATATCAAGAGTCTTTTGATGTTGTTGGGTCACAGACATCAGGAAGTCATGGCATGCAAAGGATATGCAACCAAATATTAAAAATGATTACTTTATTCTTTATATAAATGCAGCGGCGCCAATAATTGTGGCACACATGGTTTTGTTAAAAATGATTATTTCTTGAGGATAGATTTTTTTTCCCCTCATATTAAATTTACTTCAATTAAAGGTTGGATTTTTTCAAATTTTTTCAGTGTGAGATTAAGCTAATTCACCTTAATCTGTGAATTTTGTATAACCCTTTTCACTCATCTTTACCAGGGGTGCCAATAATAGTGGAGGGCACTGTAAACCTTCCTCTCCAGTAGTTACTCTTTTTAAAATGAATATTGCATATACAGTTACAACTGTCTGCAAAATCTTAACAACATAATTGAAATCAAATCCTCAAAACATTCCAATTAAGAAATTTAAATAACACATCATTAAGAACATCAAATTATTTGAACAGCCTTACATGACCTTAAATGATTATCTTAGGTCAGACAAACAGGCAATTTCTATCCTTACAGCTGGAAAGTGTCACATTGAAAATATGGTACAACGTGTGAAGGGTCATTTCTCAGTGCACAACAGAATCTTTGTTCATAGATGGTTAATCACTTCTTGGTTAATTCCAGGGGAAAATGGCTCCTTTTAAATCTTGACCTCTCAGATATTTCTGATATTTGACATCCATAATGTAACCTTGAAGCAATGACCATTTACTTTTGGTGGAAAAAACACAAACCATCTTTAAGAAAATTTGGGACAACGTGTACATTTTAACTACAATTCTGGCCTACCCATCTCTACTGTTGAGACCTACAGTCTGACAACTGTAAATGATGAAAGCAATATTAATCTCATTGTAATCACAAAGATTTTCTCTACAACATGGGTCATATTTGAATACTTTGACTTAATTCTTTGCACTAATTCCTTAAGAATTAAAACAAATCATCTCAAAATTACTTCTAATTTTGCACAATTTTTCACAATGTTGTTCTATACAGTCTGACGTATACACACGCCAATTTACAGAGTGGGATCTCTTGTACTTTTGTATACAGTACTAATACAAATTGAATGGTTAAAACAGGGGTGCATGACCAATGTTTTAGAGCAAGTCTTTGTTATTATAATGAGACCAAAATATTTATTTTACCATTTGTGGTTGTCAAACTGTAGGCCTCAAAAGTATAGGTGGTTAGGTCAAAAGTGGAGTGAAAATTCACACTTTGTCTCCAATTTTCTTAATGATGGTTTGTCTTTTTTCTCAAACTATACCAACAGTCATTGCTCTAAATGTACATTATGGGTGTCAAATATCAGAAAGATCTGAGAGGTCAAGACTAAAAAGGAGCCATTTTCCCCTGGAATTACCCTCTTGGAAACTACTTATTTTAAGTTGGCTACAGAGCAGAATTACACTATTATAAAATCATCTTTACAAAACTATAATCAGTCATAAGTCATTAATTTAACCTACAATGTATACTACTGTATGGTCAGTTTGGGGAGTATTGGCCTTCTAAAGAATATCCAAAGAATTAGAATCCACCATAAAAGATCATCCTCATAATTTTTTCTCTCACAATAGTTCCAAATATAAAACCAGAACAGCAAAAAAATTAATGTAAACAAGTCATTGCAGTCACTAACAACTTCAAGGCAAATCCTCATATATTCACACAAGCACACATGTACACAGACACATACACAGGCACAGGCACACAGACATAGACACACACACCAAGCGACCAAGCAAATACGATAGACCCATCCTCACCTTACAACTTTACAACCCAAAAAATGTATGATGCACAGCTTGTTGATCCAAACACTTCTGAACCACCAAGGTACCTTTTAAAAACTCAGTGCAAAAATAAATGCGATGAAGCTACTACAATACGAAAGAGCATTGAAAACCAATTTTCTTTAAAAGGAATGAACCAGACAATGTTATGTATGGAAAATTATATAGATTTCGGAGTGAATATTTGGCATCTGATTATTTCATAGCCCATGCCAGCGCCTGAGTTCTTGCAGTGCATAGCTAGCATTTGTCAGGCAGGCAGTGAATGACCACAGTAGCCCCTACAGAGAGCCTCATCACGTCTGTGCCAGCTGCAGCTCTTCCAGCCCGTGTTTGCCCAGGTGATACCGAGCCAGATCTTTCCTCGTCACAAGTCCAACAACCTGACAGAAAATCACACATTTCATCTTGTGGGATGCAAAGATTTTGTAGCAAAATGTTATTATAATCCGTATTTTATCCATCCAATAGAATATTAATGTCATAACATCATACTTTTATATTAAACAGAAACCTTGCTGATTTTAGAGACTTACCCTGTTTTCAATGTCTACCACAACGAGGTGCCTCAAACCGAGAGCTCGGAAAAGCTTAAAAACACGGGGAAGAGAGGTCTCCTGCAATCCAAAAACACTCTAATTAGATCTCAGCAGATATCTAGACATGCCTCCAACACACAGAGAGAGGTACTAACAGATAAGAAACTTTTATGGTTTAAAAGTATCACTTCTCTTCTGTCCCAGTTTCCATATGGCAACATTGCATTTTTCTTGTACAAACCCCAATTCCAAAAAAGTTGGGACAGTATGTAAAATGCACATAAAAACAGAAAGCAGTGATTTGTTCATTCTCTTTTACATATATTTCATTGAAAACTGTACAATGAAAAGATATTTAATGTTTATTTTACTTTATTGATTTTTTGTACGCTAATTCCAAATTTCATGCCTGCAACACGTTCCAAAAAAGTTGGGACAGGGGCAAAATAAAATCTATAAATGAAAAAAAAGACTGGGAAGTTAAAAAAACATCTGTTTGAACATTCCACAGGTAAACAGTCATGACTGGATATGAAAGGATATCAAAAGACTCTTGATATCTTGTTTTCAGGTACTCTCACAAGCGATACTATAACCTTTGAGTCAGGAGAAACAACCCTTAAAGTAATCCATCCATATCTACTGCATACCTGGCAACAGAGTGATGGTTTGAGGCTCGCTTGATGCCTCAGACCCTTCATGACTTACAGCCATTTTACCAACCATGTATTCCATACTGTTCCAGTGTAATTTACAGCTTAATCAATTCCCATAGAGATCCATTCAAATGCAGAGAGGTTATAGTATCGCTTGTAAGAGTACCTGAAAATAAGATATCAAGAGTCTTTTGATATCCTTTTATACACAGTCATGACAGCTTCACCTGTTTACCTGTGGAATGCTCCAAACAGGTGTTTTTTTTTTGCCCCTGTCCCAACTTTTTTGGAACGTGTTGTAGCCATCAAATTCGGAATTAGAGTATATTTACAAAAATATATAAAGTTGATAAGGTAAAACATTAAATATCTTTTCTTTGTACTGTTTTCAATTAAATATATGTAAAAAAAATATTTTTACAAATCACTGCTTTTTTGGAATTGGGGTTTGTATAATCTAATAAATATTCCACAGGTGTGTTCAAAAGTAGTATTTTGTCTCTCATAAATTCTCTGATTAAAAGTGAAGGTGCTAAATGGATTCTTGTGTCGGTGAGTTGCACAATGTTAACCATCCCGGCTAAGTCTGAGGGGTTGACAGGATTCCTGCTAGAACGCGATTGGTCACCTGTGGCACAGTGTACGGCGTTGGGTTCATGAACTCTGTCAGGTCGATCATGCACTCCCTCTCATCCTGGGACACGTGGATGGACTGGATCGGGGGAAAGCGGGGGTAGGCATCCCGGAAGTCCTTCAGCTGGAGCTTACGCTGGTTGAGACGAGAACGAGCCCTCTCTACAAATACCTAAAGGACAGAGACATGGGTATGAAGCACAGTGGTGTGCCCTACACAGCCGGAGTACACAGTAAGTATGGTGAGAGTATGGTGAGTGTATGGTGAGGAGTAGTATGTTAGAATTTCAGTACAATGTAGTTGACATTTTCCTCAGTGTTTTTTAGGCATTTCAAAAATGTGAACATGAAATCCAATTAGCTGCTAGTGAGCCAATTCTCAAGTTCACCCGAGAATCCGTACACCTCACCTTGTGTTTCAGGAGAACAATAAGCTGGGATCGTAGGATTAATCCACATATTTTGCCTGGCTGAGAGAAAAGGAAAGAAAGGGGACATTCATTAAATGCTAAATCAGGCATACATCATATACACTGTTACATTCCACCTAGCTAGAAACAGAGCTGATACTTACTACTTACTTGTGTTTTCTCATATCACTACTCTGTTAGCGTCCTGCTCATAGGATGAACATGCACAAAAGTCAACCCATTCAGAGGGGGTATGTGTTTTCCAGTGCATTAAAATAAAAACAAATCAACTGTAGCCTGTTGATAGGACTAAATGGACCATGTTCTCAATTTCTACTTAACTTACAGGGTTAATTCCCCAGCAGATATAATAGAGTACTCAAGTGAGGACATAAGTCGTGGGCGGAGTCTGGTTTCGGAAGTAAATTCCCGATGGAAGATTAGAATGGGCTTCGGAGACTATCGACTATTTCTTGAAATCTGATTTATAGAATGAGCTGAAACGTTCCTGAATTAGCCTGTGTGGTACAAGGATATAAACCATATATCACATGTTTCAATTCATATTTTGTAAAAAGTAATGCATTAAGGATTGTAGTTCGACTTGTAGTCCACTTTAACGGACTGCATATCCAGTACTGCAACACACGGGTGGTTCTCGACCAATAAGATATCATCATCTCGTCTGTCTGCTCTGGCAGATGGGAGTAGACTACTGCCACTGAAGACTAGCTACCTTTAGCTCGCCAAGTAGAGAAGCCCACCCGACAAGGTCATAAACTATGCTACGGTTAACCACATAAAGCAATTCTAGCTTTTAGTGCTTCAAGCTAGCTAGCTAACGTTAGAAAAAAGTGTTTACAAATGGAGCTGTGTGCTACTGCTGGTTACCATTATGTGACAACGTCAGGAGACCTGGAGACAAGGCTGCACGTTCGGAGAGAATTATGGGACGTGGAGTTTTTAAACAGTGCCAGCGCTGGTATTTTCACACAAAAAATACTAAAACGTAAAATATACTCGAAGCTGGTCCAGAAAAATGACAGTTTGCGACGGGCGTTATATTGAACAATCCGGGAAATTGACGGTAAGACATAATCAGTAGAAATGGTTTAAAAGTAAGCTTTAGTTAATGTCTACGCTCTAAATTAATGGAGAATTTACTTCCGAAACCAGCGTGATGTACTCACTTGAGTACTCCATGCAGATGACCTGAACGTAGGTTAAATACACAACAGAGTTTTGTTGCATTGGAAATCAAACTTATAGCCTGTAGTGAATGAGAAGTACCTCATTATTATCAATGAATTCGTTCACAACCGGGAAACCATTGTGATTAGTAGACGTGTTGCTGAGAACGTCCACGACGTTCTCAACTTTCTCTATCCTGTTGAAACATGTCACAGGCGAGCTCATCACCTCCCTGTGTGGGGAAAAAAGAATGCAGTAGTTCAACACTGTTCTCTCTGCTTCTCACACTTATCACCCAGTTACCATTCCAAAATTCCAAATCCAAGTTAGTGTGCCTGAAACTGTTCTCATCGGCTAGATTTACTTTAAGGCAGCTTCCTGCAGGCGAGAGATGAGATATACCTTGCTGTCAGAGAGTGAGAAGTTGCTGGGGCTTCCCAGTGAAGGAAAGGAACGCTCTGCAGTTTGATGTGGATGTCGTACAACCCCTGTGAAAAGTACAGAGACAGGCCTCAAAATCACTATGCAGGGAGCAGCTCTTATATCCCCAAGAGACGCAGACGATACACTCTGGTATCACATCACATTGTCTATATAGGTTACTCTTCTATTCTCAGAGCGTAACTGTGCTTCAGAGCTTAACTGTGCTTCAGAGCAGTAAAATTGTGATCTGGGGCAGTTTCATAATGAAAAATTAAGTGGCTGTTCTGGAAAGTACCGCATTAAAAAGGCAATAGTGCTTAAAAGGACACGCAGAACTAAATTAAATTTTCCAATGGGATGCATGAAGAAAACACAAAACTCTTGAAGCAAAACATTAAAAACACTATAAAATAAGGCCATTGCTTGTGAGTGGGGCTTTATTTAGCATGACTGTTTCTTTGCCATCACATACATAGATGCTCGACTCACCTCTATAAAGTAATCACCCACAATTTTTGCAGTCATCAGCACAAGCATGATGGGAAGACCATATGTGACATTGCCTGTGGCTTCCACCATGATAACCGTCAGGCTCAGAGTCATTCTCACAATTCCACCTGAAAGCGACATGGTGTTACTGTGATCAGAACAGAAATTATATATTATATTTAAACAAGCAGGCCTCACTAAGGCAAAAGGCCTGAGAACATGTCCATAAATAGGACATACCAAGCTGTGCTGCTGCTCCAATCAGGGCATATTTTCCAGGATCCGCCCATGTCTGCCCAAAATAAAGTGAGAGAGTCTTACACCGATTCTTCCAAATTAATGAACAACACATACCCTGTTCCTCTGCTTTATCATGAGACAGCGAGGTACTTACAGAACCGCTGGAAGTGATGGTAGCCAAGGAGATCCCAAAGAGCCGGCCCCAGGCTGCCCCGATCAGCAGGGCCGGGATGAAGACCCCGGCTGATACAGTCAGCCCGTACGTCCAGCATGCCAGGAAGAAATAAGTCAGCGTGAACATGCCCAGGGTCAGAGGGTTAAAAGAACCTGACGGAAACCACAAACAAAGACACCTCAGTACGTAAACCCCACACAGAAAAACACTATCCTTACTTTGGTCCAACAGGACAGAACCTGCGATCACAAGATGATGATTTTCACAATTGGAAAAATGACCAGTTCATCTCTATTTTGTGCTGCTAAGCTAGCATAAAAGTTGTGTAGTGTTTCTTGGAAGACAAAAATGTTTCGTAGCCAGGGACATTGTTGGTTGCCGAATCAGAAAATCAGAATATTAGTGTATTAGCCAGAGATTAGTGACATAGGCAAATTCATACTGTATAGCTAGCTATCCATAATTGTCTTTCACGACTACTTACATAAATAGGTGCTTCTTGTTTGTAATAGATTCACTTCCAAAATCGAATACTTAATCTAATTATCTAAAAAAAAAAGAATTAAAAAAAAAAGATATCTGATAATACTTTATAATACATAATAAGCTAAATGTTATTACAGAGGCTTCGTTTGTTATGCGCTTCTTTTTTATGCAGTTAAACTTTGACATGATTGGGGGGAGGGTGGGTTATAAATTTAGTTTAGGCA
Source organism: Ilyophis sp. 1 JC-2022 (assembly GCA_022702515.1). Lineage (NCBI taxonomy): Eukaryota > Metazoa > Chordata > Actinopteri > Anguilliformes > Synaphobranchidae > Ilyophis > Ilyophis sp. 1 JC-2022. The sequence goes on along the minus strand of CM040405.1, from coordinate 35,600,435 downwards.
TTTCTTACCAATTCACCCAAACAAATGAGAGAAAAAAAACCAGTGTTAAACTCTGATGGCTGATCATCACAAAACACTTTGTGGAAAACAGTATTTGTTGTAAACTGATTTCCTGGTTACTGTGTTTGGATGTACCCATTTGTCCAGGTTTTTGTGGAGATGACACCAATACTACCACATCTATAATGATGCAGGTCTTTTTATTGGGAAACCCAGTAACAGACTGGACTTCAAAATATAATTAATAAAATAATGTCAAGAAGTATATTCACATTTGCTTTCTAGTTTAACTGTCAATTCTCACATGTAGCAAAGTGACTTATCCATTCATCTTTCATCCATCCATCAACCTAATTTATACATTTTAAATCACATGACTCTAAGAAGCTATATTATGACTATGTTTTGATAAGAAGCAAAGAAAACACAGAATAGTTGTAACAAATAAGTAGAAATTGTATCCCGGGGACCCCTAAATATTTACACTTCTCCTGAGGACTACTGCTGCGCGACAGCTTCCTGCTCCTGGGCTGAGAAGCCCTGAACGCTGTGCGATAGAAGCATACAGTGGAAGCACGGAGCGAGGCGGAGTTTCTGCACTCTTCCCAGTTGGGGGCTTGGGAAACCAATCAAGAGTCCCCGGGCTGAGACACAAGGGTATGGGGCTTTCTGAATGCTCTAACAGCTGCCAAACATCCTGTATGTTTAAATCATCCCGTGTCTTTATCTGGAATATGAATGGCTGGGCCTCTGTACAGGAAAGCAAGTCTGAAGTGGCTGAAAAGACATTCCGACACGTTCTGCTCTAAAGAAGCAGTAACTGCAGTCGGATGACTGGATCAAGGCTACGGTGGGATTTGATGTCCCTTTTAATTGTGATAATTGCCTGGGACTTCAGCACAGACTGAAAGAGAACTGTTCTTTAATTTGTTCTTTGACCTGATGGGAAAAGCCGTACACAAACCTGGCGGGTTGTGGAACAGGCTTCTGACGCTCCGCTCTGGCGTGTTGAAGAATGTCGTGGCCATGGAGTTATATTCCCCATCGTCACAAAACAGCTGAGGCATAGAACAAAGGCTCTGTCATAACCACATTGATTTAAAGAAGTCCTTTCTTGGTACAGGTCTCATGCATTGCACATGATGAACTGTATAGAAAACTCATGGCTGCCAAACTTTCTCCATTCAAACCTTTAATTAACGCTGGCACCCTAAAAAATTATGGGAAGTGTGTATATTGCACAGTGAAAAGGGTGTGTCAAGTCCATACAAGCATTTACAAATGTATATCAAGAGTGAAGCTTTTAATTTGGGCAGTTACACAAAAAGACAAATCAGTCAAACGTAGAGTTACTTCCACATGAAGTATTGACCACAGGTATTGACCACAGCACTATAGATGGTTTATAATGTTTCCCATAGGACAATTTCTAATTTGTATAGATCTCTAAATATGTGCTATTAGTTGCTATTTAAAAACTGAAACTATCCTGGGGTTGGGGTCCCATGTCTTTACCTGCAGTGGATACTCCTCAGCTTGGTCCCTCCCTAGGGGCTGGCAGTCATTGGAGAAGTAAATCATGGTAAAGGAGACGGTTGCTGTTACTGCGGCGACCAGCATGGCCTCCATGACTTGCAGGCATGGCCGGTGGACATACCTGAGTCAACACATACGGAGACCATATTATCAGTCCGTCTCCACACAACCACCACATATACATTTAAGTTACAATTCTGTATTAGAAATATTATGGTAAATCACCGTGGTGCCTGTTCTGTGATGTGTGGGTGAATACACAGAGCACAAATCCCTTTATCAGTTCATTATATATAAAATTAACAAATCCAATTAAATAATTTCCTCATGTATAACATTATTGTTAATGTTATTGTTTTTTATAACTAAACACCATTACCTAGCTGTTGCTTTGGATCACACAAAATTAGTATTAAGTGAAAATGAATTCAAATTCATATAGTGTATTAAATATAAATATATTGGAAAAAAAATGAAATGCATACCTGATTCTGAAAGTGGTTAGCCAATAATTTAGAACATTAAAGAGTGCTCCCAGAACACCACCTGATATCAAAGATAAAATGTTCATAAAAGCAAATGGGAAAGATGTCATAATTCAAGTGAAATGGTACATGAAGTAGTTCATTGCACTTTAAGTATTTGCACCAAACAAACCTGCATCAAATTCATAGAGGTATGTAGCATGCCCCCCGCCCCCACAAGCCTGACCAGGAGTAAGCAGTATAGAAAATGGATGGAAGGGTGGATGGATTATTTTTACACCTTAATTTGTTTACATTGGCCCTTAGTTACATAAACTTGGGAGTTTTGCTTTTGCATTTGAATGGACAAAAGAAAAAAGGAGTTCACTAAACTACAAACAGCACAATGTGAGTTAATACAATTTATTTTTGGTTGCTGTGCCAACATAAAAGGCTCGTCACTGGAGCTTAGAATTTGTAATCCACAGAACCTTGAACTGTGAAAGTTGAGCAAACTGAAAAGTGCTATTGTAATCAGTTACTTAAGAATTTTAATACATTCTTTACATTTTTCATTCATTAATTAATTAATTTAATTAAATGAACTTGCAAAACAGCAAATATTTTTTCAGATATAACTTTCACAAAGTAATATACGCAATTGTTTCTCATTGTCAGGCAACCTCTTTGAATCTTTGATGGTTTTGACATATTAGATAGTTACCATGGCTTTGCAGTGACTCTTATATGATGTTACATAAAATGTTATGAATATAGGTCTATAAATGTTCAACTTGTGCTTGTCAGTCCAAACAAAAGCAATGTATATGCGTGCATTCCCAAATACATTTCTGAAATCAAATACCCTGTATTGGTAAATGCTGCACTCCTAAAACACATACAACTAACTTGAAAATACTTTAGTAGGTACAGTATTTCACGCATGTTATTCAATATCTGCATGTGAAAAAGAACAGAAAGTTTCCTTACCTAGAGCTCCCATTATAATGAAGATGGGGATCTCGTAGAAGTTATAGGCCACACTCTGAAAAACAGAATGAAGCTGTCAGTACTGAAAATAAACCGTTTCTGTTGAAATGTTCCCCAAACAAATACATATTAAAAGGCTTTAGCTCATTTTTAAATAGCCTATTTTTCTTTTTGTAACAATGGCATTTAAGGCATCAACATCCACATGCAACAACTTTCCCTTTATGTTTTTATCAATTTGTTAAAGCAATAAAACATAAAATTAACATGTGAAACTAAAGGCTACAGCAGTCCCAGATGTTCCTTTAAACAAGAGGTCCCAGATGGGACAGCTAAAAAAAATTGAAAGGAAAGCTTGCTTTCACTTTCTGCTGCTGAGTAAACTGAGGGTAGACAATGGCACAATGAAGGCAAAGGACAACGAGCAGATCTTGTCTTGTATCATTCAAATAATTTTATATTTTACAACTCAATTTCACACTGAGTTTAAGAGCCAATTTAACAGGGCCTGTACAGAGCGGGAGGGAGAGTTCTGCCTAGACATTCCATTTCTCAAACCAAATCCTACATTAAAACAATCTGTAAAAGGACAACATCCACTGTAGCAATAATAAATAAACTCATAATACCGAAACTTACGTCAACAAAAGCGCTCCTCAGTTTTACCGTTTTGATACATTCTAAGTACGTAGCTTGGTCACAGCACTCATTTAAAAGGCAACTATTTGGCTTGGTGGGAGAAGATATACACTTGCCTGGCCAAAAAAAAGTTGCACGCTCTAATATTTCGTTGGACCGCCTTTAGCTTTGATTACGGCACGCATTCGTCGCGGCATTGTTTCGACAACCTTATGCAACGTCACAACATTTATTTCCGTCCAGAGTTGCGTTCGTTTTTGGCCAAGATCTTGTATTGCGACGGGAGAGTCGAACCACTCCTTAAAGTCTTAAGGTCAAGGTCAAGACTCTGGTGACCAATTAATGTGTGAAAATTATTCCTCATGCTCCCTGAACCACTTTTTCACAATTTGAGCCCGATGAATCTTGGCATTGTCGTCCTGGAATACGCCCATTGATGGGATAATGAGTATTGATGGGATGAGTACATTCAGGTACTCAGCTGACTTCATTTTATTGCTGCATAACATTGCTGAACCTAGACCTGACCAATTGAAGCAACCCCAGATCAGAACACTGCCTCCAGAGACTTGTACAGTAGGCACTATGCATGACGGGTGCAACGGCAACTTTTTTTTTGGCCAGGCAGTGTACTTTGTCGAGATTCCACATGTAATGGAACAACTCACTGGCTTTAAATTGATTTAATACTATTTAGTGATTGCTATGTCACAATTAGACTTTTCAATTTAAGTGCATAATGTGTCCCGGCAGTCATAGATATAAATGGAATCCATTCCTGAACTGTCATATCCTATTGAAGGTCTACCTACCTAAATGTTGGCTCTTTATAAGAAATGCAGTGTACTGTATGGGAATTTTTAAATTAAACATACAGGTAGCCTATTTTTCTTTCCACATAACTGTGGAGAATTTGCCAGGTATGCAAGCATTCTCAAATAAAATAAATTTTTATGTTAAAAGTTTGTGATAAAGTGCATGAATCTAGTCCTTTGCCAGTTATAAGCTATTTTTAGAATATACTAAACAGAGACTTATATATGTGCAACCTTATCTGCATTACAATACAGGTTGGTTCTGTACATCAAGAAGGTTTGAAAAATGAAATGTTTATATTATGCTATGCAAAATGCGTAAATGTGCAAATGTTAACTGTTATACCCAAACACACAAAGTAAATTATTCGGTGAATTTCTGAAGGTAGAACACTTAATATTGCACAGAAAACCATCTGTTGATCTACCTTTATGTGGTGTTGCAACACAGTCAGAGCAAATGTTACATATCATTGGTGGCCACACCAAACATGAAATACATTTTTAAGTTAATCGTTTTGCACTATTAAAAAAATCATTAAATGGAACATATATTGTATTGTATTTAAGTATTTAAGCTTTTAAATTTTTTGTATATTATGTAAGGGCATAATAAGCATCCTGAATTTTTTATATGAATAATTACAGCTTATAGAACTTCAGGGACAATACTTAGATACAATACATGAGCCAAAGGAATTCATGCAAATAATACAGAAGGAAATAAAAAGAATAAAAAACAGGAACTTCAAGAATATTACTTAAAACTACATTTAGGCCAGACACTCATAATATCCTCATGTTTCCACCAGTATGTGTGCGATTCATATCCATGCTGACCTTAAATTTGTCATAGCGAACAGATGTCTGCAAAACAAATTCAGTAGTGGTGTGTAGGAAAAAACCACTGGGGAAGCCAACCCAGGGGGAAAAAAATAATTCCACTACAGAATGATGGTACAGTAGGTTTGCTCTACATCCTGTCTAAAATGTATGGAATTCACAATGAATGAATATATTTATCGTTATATTCATGAAGTGAAATACATTTTTTCCCTGCAAAATTAAGTAATTTTACTTAGCAAGCCTTAATCTCACTTGTGTACACAGGTTTTACATTGCAACATACTTTAGAATTCTAAATTATGTTAAATGTAACGTGAGGCATTCTAATTTCTTAAACAGCAAAACAAGAATGGACTTTTATTTTGGAAGAAAAAGCTTGCACATCCAAAAAGCTAGCCTAAAACCTTATTATTGTGGCCAGCTTCATGGAACTCAGCACTTCATACGATAGTTGAACCCCTGCCACAATTCCTATGTTGAATGAATTACCTGTAACTCATCTGATTTATAGAGTAGACATACTGAGGAATACAGTCCATCCCACGTTTACTGAGTTAGAATCCTTTGCTTGTGCAGAAGAGCAAGATTTGTACTGGTTCACAAACTATAGCCAAGAATGGCAGCAAAACCCAACATATTTGGTTGACCAAGTGAAAAGATGTATTAATTAAGACATGCAAATATGTGCAATAATCAGATGATGTTATGAATTTATGTTTTTTCCCCATATTTGCCATTTTATGCCATGTGCATCTAACTCAATTTAGCTGCAATTCAGGTAATACAAATAGCTTTTTTGGCACATAAATGTACTTAGTGTTTCGATTTGGTAGGTACTGTCATTAGAAGCAAAGACACTGAGCTCTGGGTCCCAGCCTGATACTTACATCACTTTCAAAACGGCCAAAGTTAATTAGACCAGGGTTGGAGAGATCTCCTGTCTTATGGTGGTAGATGCTCAGGAAGAAATTCAGCGTAAAGGTCGAGATCATGGAAGCAAAAAACTGAAAAGGAGAAAACAATAATTTAGAACAAGGTAACGTCAGGAAACATACTTTTACAAATTATTGTAAGGCTCTCAAAAAGCAAATCATCAGCTTTTGTGCTTCCTAGAAAAATAAAGTATTACTGGTTGCAATTATAAGGTTGCTATGCATTTTTATAATTAACCTTATATTTTTATAATTAATTAGGGCTCCATTCATATTTTTATAACCAGTTACTGCTTGCGCAGTACTTACAATTCTCCAGGTCAACATCTGGTTCCAGAACGAAGCTCCTTCCTCCAAGCTGAAAAGAACGCCACCTAGAGGATTCAGGAGCAGTCTGAATATTTACATGACTGCGTCGCATAAAATAAGATCCGAACATGCTTGTCAACATATCTTTTTATGCTTGTAATTCAGATGCAAATGTGCAACAAAAAAAAACAAGAATAAGTTGAGCCATTGTGGTGTCAAAGGAAGAGGCCTTACCTACTGGAGCCCCAAAGGCTGCAGACACGCCAGCAGCTGCACCTGCAGACACAAAGTCCCTCTTCTCTGTGTCTCTGCGGAAGTATTCAAAGATCTGCAGGACAACACAGCGAGTTGGAAAGATGTGCACTCCACAGGTGTTTAATTAAGCACTCACACTTGTTCTACCCAGAAGATAAAATTGCAGATAAAATTGTTAATAGAATAGAATTACTTTTATTTCCCTTTAGGGAACTTTAGGGCAGACCCACAACACACAAACAAACATATCAAATAAAGACATTCAAACGAATCATTAATATTAATTAAGTGAATTAAAGTGGAATACAGCCATGATTAAAAATAGCCCCCGCTGTCCCGAGATGTCCAGTGTCATAAGCAGTCCAACGCAGATCCAATGGACATTCTCGAGCATAATGCGAATGCGTCTCCACGGTGACGACCACAAACAAAATCTTCCCGGCTAGACAATTCGTCAATATTACAAAAACGAGCAGCAGGAGTGCCCTGAAAAATCTCCATCCGCTTCCCCGTACCACAACAGACACACAGCGCATGAAAAAAAAAAAAACAATAGACAAAAGCCCGACATAACAAAACACATTCAAATTAACAAACACGAACACGAGAGAGAGCTGGACTACATGTTGCCATTACAGCGCCACATGACGTGATGTGACGTCAATGGACCCTACTGACCTTAAAGTCTTTTTTCAGGGAGGTGCTCCTGCCCTGGGACACCCCAGCTGCCACGACAGCCCCAGAGTGGATCATGGGTCCTTCCTGGGAAGACAGAGAGACATCCATTTCCATTTACAATGGGCAAGATAGGTTCTATGTCATTATTCAGGAAAAAACTATTTTATTTTTACATTTACCTTTCCAACAGCCAGGCCACCAACCACGGAGGAAATCACACCACATACTTTCACCACTAGGGTCTGGAGAAGAGATTCAACCATATTTCCCAGTTAGAAGTATTGTTTAGAACACAACTGTGTGCTGTAACAAGTTGCTTTCTATTTAATGCAATGCAGAGGACAGCAATTCGTATTGAGTACATCTTCTGCTTATATTACTGTCTCTGTATACACTGCATAAAGGGCAGATACAGCCATGGTGGTTCCCAAATGGTGGTTCCAACCAGGTCCTTCCTTAATGATTGACATTACCTTCAGTCGTACAACACGAGGGATTTTCACTCCATTCAGATAGCATTTAATTTGTGGGATTCCACTACCAGCAGCAATGGGCTGTGATAAAAAAAAAAGTATATTATTACATACGGATTGAAATCAGTTTGTGTTTTAATCAAAGAGAGCATAATCTCTATACATGACTATGTGCAGAATGATTCAGTATGCCTCATATGTAGACAGAATTTGTCAGTCAGGTAGTAAATACATACATAGCTATGAGGAAAAAACACAGTGAACAACTATAAATATATATGACCAAGAACTTGGAGGGGGGATGCACACACAGAAACAAAGTGCTTTGGGGATTTAGCAAGGCATCCTGCACAGTGCACAACCTCCTGAAGCCCGAGTTAATAGAGAGGACACGTATAAAAAAAGATAATCCTCACCTCAAAAAAGGCCACAATCACAGCGCCCACCATAACAAACACTGAGTTCAGCACTGCCCAGAGGATCAGGGAGATAGAGAGTCCTCCAACTTCTGTGAATTTCTCAATGCCTGGACAACTTGTTCAGAAAAACCCAGCCCTTTCGAAAACATATTAACCCTATGCTCTACAGCAGGGGTGGGCAACTCCAGGCCTCGCGGGCCGGTGTGTATGCAGGTTTTTGCTGCCGCCAATTAACAATTATTTAATTAGCCCAATCGTTTAAATGATCTGATATTTTAATATACATATCTGCGATATGAACAGAAGCTGATGAATGTTCTTGTGCCAGTATGCGTGTACTGTAGCGTTCTATCGTTCTGTAATTTACGAGTGAATCGGTGATTGTGTGTATGACTAATTAGCTGATTGAACCGTGGTAACTGGTGGCAGTAAAAACATGCATACACACCGGCCCGTGAGGCCTGGAGTTGCCCTCCCCTGCTCTACAGCCACGGTCAGCCCAGACTCAGATTAATCTATGCATTTTACAAAGATGAAGGATACTTTGTCTGATCACTCTGTACTTGAGCCCTGCCAATACCTCCACCAGAATGTCGATGAAACAGGCAATGAGGCCTGTCAAGAAGCCGATGAGCCCGCACACAACCCAGCGACTGATCTCCAGACATCGGAAACCCTGAATAAAGATGACCAAAGACAGAAAAAGATACAGTTAACCAACTCTTTATCGCTTACTTCTTATTTGGCTTTATTACCAATGGATTAATTGCCCAAACACCTACATGAATCAGGACAGTAATGCTTTTGTTAGTTTAGCGCTTCTCCAAATATATTATCATTGGTACCAGTCGCAGGACAAAAAACACAGTTGAACCCCGTATATCAGTCAACAGCTGTACTGACCATATAGCTCATCCGCCTCTCTTCTTCCAAAAATAGCTGGTTCTCACTGTTGTCATAGTCGAGGCTCTGCAACAAGTAAAATACAGATATTATACGTTAATTTACATAGATACACACTCCAATAATCAAGACGATCCTTTGATATTTCAAATGAGCTATTATTTCATATTAGTATATTTATTATATAGACAGACTGCTCATGGAGGTGAACAATCATTTGTGTCACTTACCTCATATTTTAGAGACAGCAGTTTCTCATTATGTGGTATCTCTTTAGGCCAGCTCAAGACTCCATCCTGCACAGGATTAGAGAGGGGAAAATAAATCACATATCGGAACTCACTCACTGTTGACCTCATTTGAAGTAAAGAGAGTGATTACTTGTGCATGCATTAGAAACACACGGTAAGACGTGATCTCACTCCACCACAAAACTGCATGCAGCATGGAGCACTCTGAGTATGGCAATTTTATTGCGAAGGCCTCAGGCCAATGAAACACTGAGTGGTCCTTAGCATTCTTTTTCAAATCTGGGCTATATAATGTATAGCCCAATATAATAAAAGGTTTCAGCAGGCACATTGAAATTAATCACATTATTATTGAGGACTGCTTGTTTCTTTAGAGCGAACTGTAATGCAACACTATAATGTGACAAGGGTGTCAGTATTATGTGTATACCACCCTGTTTGTTGTGAAGAGAGCGCAACATGCAAGTAAACGACCCTCAGATGGTCAATTCTGACAATTACCTCCTTTGTGGTTGTCTCTTGGTCTTCCAGGTCCACTGTACTCAGCCTCCCTATATGAAATATACTGCCTCCGGAAAACTATGGACAAAGCATGACACTTGTTTCTCAAAAACAAAAATTCTTACTGAAACTTTTTTCAATCCGTTTGGTTATTATGTTTCAGGGAGCACTGACAACATGCTATTTTGAAGAAATTATACTTTTAAATGGAAAACCCCTCTTACCAAATTCAGTTGGAAGAATGCTCTATATTTTTCAATACACAAACAATAAACTGGAATTATGTTTAATTTTGTATTTAATTAAAGTAAATAATAATAAAAAAGCATTACAATTTAATGCACTTTTGAGATACTGCACCTATTTCCTAGGCTATATCACAACATTAAAGGTGAACATTTGCTACATAAATATAGGCTACATATCAATCTAGTGAAATAATCAGGCAATCAGGAATGTATTTTTTCACCTGTCTGAAATAGGCTACTAAATACATGCATGCATTAGTACACTTGACTAACAGAAGACCAACAGAAGGCACAAGCCACATTATTACTGCCATTTGCTAAATCTGAAACTGGAACTGAAACTGGAACCATTTCTAACTTCCAAAACTCCTGAGTATATTTACCAAGCCTCTCATAAGTTCATTTTCCATTAATTTCTGTGTAATAATTGTCATCATCATCATCATCCATCAACCCGCTTATTCCTATTCAGGGTACGGGGGGTGCTGGAGCCTATCCCAGCATGCATTGGGCGAGAGGCAGGAATACACCCTGGACAGGCCGCCAATCCATCACAGGGCACTCACACCATTCACTCACTCATTCATACCTATGGGCAATTTAGAGTCTCCAATTAGCCTAACCTGCATGTTTTTGGACTGTGGGAGGAAACCGGAGTACCCGGAGGAAACCCACGCTGACACGGGGAGAACATGCAAACTCCACACAGAAAGGCCCTCGGCCGGGATTCGAACTCGGTACCTTCTTGCTGTAAGGCGACAGTGCTAAGCACTGCACCACCGTGCCGCCTTTGTGTAATAATTGTAAAAAATAAAATACATTGGTAATCCCTGCCTATGTGGCTATGGTAAACGCATTATAGATGCCTATTCAAAGCATGAAGAAACTGGTTAAATATAATTTTTTCTCCCCCAATCAGCAGGCAATCAAAAGTGCGGGCACGCATGGGATAGAATGCAAGCACATTATATAGCGGACTCTGTGCAGCCATGACCTGCAGTCACTGTAATAAAGATAGGATTACAGAGTCTTAACTCTGGTTGCCTTCTACTCTAATGACTGCGATGACTTATCATGTGATCAAAGTGTTTGTCTGTCTCTAGATGCAGGCAAATCAGCCAAAAATAAATTAACTAATGGGTGACACATGGGCTGTTCAACTAATGGCTATTTCCTCTATTTAATATTTGCCCTTTTGACTGGAATAACGTTTTCATGAGGAGCAGATAGAGAAATTCCTATCTGATATTAAGTGGGAACATTCAACAGCAAAACTAAATGCACATCTCAGACTTCATAGACCTTTTTCCACTTCGGGCAGAGTCGTGTGACAGTGCTTATTTATATCCGTCACCCTGTTTTTCAATGAAAATATTTTGTAATATACATAGTAACCAAAGGGGTATTGCCATCTCATATGGCCACTCCATCTTAAAGCTAAAGTGCCTATCCACACACAAACACACACACACACACACACACACCATTTAAAGGCTACTCTATATCTATTGAAACGGTGCTTATTCCATCCCTACTCTTCATAGGCCTACAATTATACACAGATTTAATCCATCCAGCAAGTTATTAACTGAATTAATTTTCTCACATAATACTTTTCATGTTTGTGTTCAGTTGTGCTTTTCAGACAAAGAAACAAAGTAACATTTTAGGTTTTTGATTGGGAGTCATTTTTACATCCTACTTGTTAAGCATTGTAATATTAGAGATATGTTGTACTTGTTAATGCGTTTTGTTTTGATGTACATTACTGCACCAGATCTGCTGAATGACTCGGCTACAGCCGCTGAGGTTTGAGTGGTAGAAATTCTAGGATGGAATATATGATTAGTAAGGGCTCATTCAGACTGTGGGAAATCCCACATTTGCTTAATATTGCTAAATTCTTTTCAGTAGTTCCCAAATCTTAAATCTATAAAATAACTTTTTGTTTGCCTCCAGTCACTTGAGGATACTACAAATGCGTTTTGCATGAGTACACAATTTTGCAGAAAGAATACATAAAATAACAAAAACATTGAAGTTCTTCAATAAAATGTAATCAATATACAGGCTTGGTAAACAAAAAAAATGCAGCAACATGATTGCATCACAGAAAGATTTGAAAATTGTGAAACACTGAACATTCTGTGATTTAGCAGGGTTGTTCTGGATCCATATTTTCCACATATTAGATAAGGTAACATTCTAAGCTACACTGTAAACGGGTAGTGAATCTACAACATTTGGAGGGTATATATTGTAACAATGACACTGCACCACAATATCATTCTTGTTCATTAGTTTCATTAACTTTAGCTGGCTAGCTAACTTACTTAGGTCTGATAACTTTTCTAATTATGTGTTGTTCGCCAGGAAGCAAAGTCCCGTGACCCTCTCAGTCAGTGGTAACGTTAACCAACCAGCTAACGACCGAGCTACCGCTTATGCTCTGATTGACAACCTACTAATATTATCATTACGTAGGCTAGTTGACTTCACAACGAATGCAGCCATGCAGCAAGCCCTAGCATGCATTATTGTTTAAAGGCAAAAGAAACAAAACTTAATGTACAACGTCATGGTGCTGTCATCAGTGGAAGCTAACATTAACTTGTTACCTGTCTGGTGTACCTGCCTGCGCCAGTGGCTCCATTCAGAAGCGGAGTACCCTCCCCCTGGGCCGGGTCGTCATCCCGGCTGGACCACGAGACTTTCTTGGTGATATTTGCCATGGTACCCAGGGGTAAGGATTAGCTCTTGTCGGTTTTATCTGTAGACGCTTCCCGTTTTGTTCGATTTCTTCCCCTTCTTCCTTGTCGTCAGTTTTCATATGACTCTCATTTTTTGTTTGATCCCGTGACTAGAGACTGTCTACGGAACGTTTAAGGGGACATACGCACATAAGGTTTATGGGAATTGTAGTATTTTATCTTTTTGGTAGAAACGTAGACCCGCATGAGAACGAGCCACAAATGCAGTGGACTTTATGTGCATAGGCTGGTATAGAGGGATAACAAAGTTACTAAATAAGTGAATACAAATTTTGTTACTGACGCAAAGAACAATTTGGGTAAACCATTGGAAAGGATTTTTTTTTTGTGTATTACAATTATATTAGTTATATTATAAACCTCATTTCCAAAAAAGTTGGGACAGTATGTAAAATCTACATAAAAGCAGAAAGAAGTGATTTGTACATTCTCTTTTACATATATTTAATTGAAAACAGTACAAAGAAAAAATATTTAATGTTTTACCTTATCAACTTTTGTAAATATAAATTTGAATTTAAAATATATATATGTAAAAGAGTAAAATATATATTGTAAAATATTTACAAATCACTGCTTTCTGCATTTATGTGCATTTTACATGTCCCATTGGGAATTGGGGTTTGTAGTTTTTAGGTGTGTTTGGTGTAGTCTGTTGCATGATTTACTGCAGCTGGTCCTTCAATAATTAAGTTGATTGCAATAGTCTTGATGGTATCCATTTAACACGAATAAGGGTAAACATTTCATTGCCCTGAGTTGTTTGTTGGTAACATGGAAAAAAACAAACAAACAAACAAACAAAAACCGGTGAAGCTAATGTTTCTACGCTATTAAATATGGCTGCCTAATCATTGATGCAAAATGCACATTATTTCAAGGCAGGTCCTTCACATTTTCTGTGGTTTGTAGAAAATAACAGGAAAGTACAATTAAACAGCTTCCATGCCATTCATTTCAGCTGCCATATCTCATGCATGGCACATTAAATAAGCATAATGAATTAGCATTTGGTTTGTTTTTACATTATTAAATTTAATGCAACAGATCTGCATTTGTGCACATCTGTACACACATTATTTAATCATTTTAATTACAACAAAATACATGGTTGCCTCTCATATTGGTAGCTTACCTGCCATACAATCACTGTCTTACAAGCTATCAAGTAAAATTGTACTTTATTGGGAGCCTGTGCCCTGCAGGTGCACAAAAATAGTTACACTTAACATCCACTTGTTTAACTTGGCAGCTAGATGGAAACTGTAGTTCCCTATCAACGTGACTTTTACTAAATGTCTTGGTATGTAAAATGATGTGTTGTCTGCTCTGTTACAGTCACATTTCACCATTATATCAAATAATTATCAATTGCACAATAGGATCTTTAACATTTTCTCATGAAATCCAATACTTTTACAGTAAACTTTTGCTTGAATACTGATCATTTATACACAATGTTTCTTTCACAATCAAAATAACACTGTTTTTTTGCAATCTAAATGATTAAAATCCCTGTACGCCACAGATAAGCTAAAACTGTGGTCACTGTGCTTCCTATTTGATGAAAGTTGAAAATCTGGTTGTAAAATGACAGCCTTAGTGATATATGTTTACATACACTGTTCCAGGCAGCCACAGCTCACATGGTGCACTGATCCATTCAACTGGTCCAGATCATCCAGTGAAAGGACTGCTCCCCTGGGGAGGCCTTTCCCTGTTGCGATCCCAGATACCTCACCGGGACTCAGCATCCGGTTCCACACAGTAAAGCCTGCCATTCTGCCAACAAATGCCTCAGCCTCATCAAAGCCCCCTCCCAAGGAGTCTTGCTCCTGTCCCAGGATGATGGAACCCCCCCCTGGGATCTCATAGCCCTTCTGGAATTTTGAACCAGTAGAGGTGAGGCGGCGGTCAGTATAGTGCCAGAACCTGCCTTCAATAGAGGACCAGATGATGCAGAAGTGATGCCAACGACCATCCAGGAGGGTGTCGACAGGCAGTTCCCGGTATGCTGGGTCACCAATAACAAAGTCCAAGCTGCTCTGTTTGCTGGAGCGACCATACAGGACAAGCTTGTTGTCATTATCCTCCGTTGCGTAGGACAGCAGCGTGCCAACGTAATCCACTTCTACCTTCAGCCAAGTGCAGATAGACAGCTCATGGATCCCAGTAAAGCTCTTCTTGAAGGTGACATAGTTCGCAATGGAGGAGGAGGGGAAGTGTAGCATGGAGTTCACATTGCAAACTATGAAATATATTTAAAAAATATTAAACAATCAAAATCACGTATAAATATAAAAAATATTATAATATTGCAGTTTCATAACAGCAACCTCCACCATGTGACTACTATTTAAAGTCAATTCATGGATTACATCACAAAAGCATCACCTAACATATTTTTAGTTGCTCTTGCTTCTTCTGATGCAATTTGGTAGAACTGTGGGTTGTGTAGTTACCTGGCCATGATATGAGTCCAAATGGTGGTGAAATATGTTCATTAGTTACTTTGTGCTCCCCTGGGGTGATAATGCAGAATAGGGTAGCCTATTTGTCGCTCTCCATGCATTTCTATAATGCAGATAAAACGGTCTCAAAATGACACTTATAGCATGTATACGCGAACGAAGCGGATTCTGTCGAAACAAACAATAACCAGTCCTCTTACATATTTTTTAGAGAAAATTAAATGGCACTTTTTCCTTGCTTTTTCGTATTTAATTTGGAACGTTGATCCAGTAGGTATGTTCTTGCTCCAGAAACCACTCATTGGTCCAAATTTATGGAAGCAAGCGTTCCTGGTAGTAAACAAATCGACCTGCCGACATTTTGATAGTCTTTTCTGGTAGCTTGCTGATAACATAGAAAATAGTACTTTTATAAATATAATTGCCAAAAAAAATACGTAAGAGGACTGGTTATTGTTTGTATTGACAGAATCCGCATCGTTCGCATTCGTATACATGCTAGAAGTGTCATTTTGAGACTGTTTTAGCTGCGCTATAGAAGTGAATGGAGAGCGACAAATACCCTATTCTAGATTATCACCCCAGGGGAGCACAGAGCAACCAATGAACATATTTCGCTACCATCTGGACTCATATCATGGCCAGGTAACTACACAACCCAAAGATCTAACAAAGTTCAATTTTGCTTTAAAGCAGTAAGTTGTTTAGCCCCTAGGCCCTCTAGCACTGGCCTGCCCAATAAAGCTGGGATGTGGAAAGGCAGCCCTTTGTTTTTATGGCCTGAAGCTATGGAATGGTCTACCAATATCATTCAGATTTGCTACATCAGCTGAAATCTTTAAAGAAAAAAACAGCTTATACTTATTTCCCTGTTTTATTTTTTTTCATTTATTATTTTTAAGTGAAGCACTTTGGCTTGCAAAATATATTCCCTACCTATAAAAAACTGATCTCCTTGTTCAAAAAAAGATAGTCATCCTTAATTATAGGTTACGACAATGGAAGTATTGTGAGCTCATATTCAGAGCATGCAAAATACTGTTATCTTCACTTGTGCAGCTGGTTAAAATTATTCATTCAAACCTATTCAGATATATGAAACATGGAGTAATGAAACTGTGTCAGCAGTGTTGTGTATGTGACACATGCATTTTGTCATGTCTGTTGCTTAAAAATTCAATTGTTAGCAAATATAAATTGTGAAAAAGATGCTCATAAATTGCTAACACACCTCATTAATTTTAAGATACTCACAATGTCAAAATTGCTACCTAGCATTTCCGAGAGAGTCTGTGATCAACTCAATCCAGATAGATCATTAATAGTCTCATCACCTTTATAACAAGCTACCTTGCTGGCTACCTGAGTTCAGTATGGGGGTATTATTGTCTCAAAAATAAATAAATAAATAAACGTAACTGATAAATGCAACCACAAATAAATGCAACTGATCCACAAATACATTTTACAGATCCACAAATAAATGCAACCGATCCACAAATAAATGTTACTGATTCACAAATCAGCGAAAACCCAGAAATAAGTATATCATATAATTTTAAGTACACTACATTTAGTAACAAAACAAAGTAACAAAGTTACAAAGTTCTCATCCAGCGTACTCAACTAACATACTCAAGAAGAAGAGTGTTGTTTCGGACACAGACATAGACTGCAGCAAGCGACAAGCTAGCCAGTTAAACGGGAAGATAGGTGTAGGCCCTGCACAAACATTAATTTTAAAACATAACTATAGATGGGGCTAGTGTCATTATAGTGCTGAAGGCAACAATAGGCAGTTTGAATGACAGCTTAACACACAATAACATTAGCTAGCTACTTCTGGCTAAGTAACTATGTCAAGTGTTGCGTAAGTGCAGTTATTAGTTCGGGACACATTTGTTTGTGAGTGCAAAAACTGTGAATCCGTTACATTTATTTGTGGATCAGTTGCATTTATTTGTGGATTATTACATTTATATGTGGATCAGTTACACAGTTATTTTTGAGACAATAATAGCCCCATAGTTCAGCCATCCCAAAATGAAACTATGGTGAACTCACAACAAGACCATAGGCCACTGGTTATACAGTTTTGTTCTAATGTTGCGGATGAAAACATGAATAGCTATCTTGACCTTAACAAATGCAGGCATTGGCTGTGACTGTTGTCTCCCCAGAAAACTACTGAGATTTTCAATAATTTTCTTTCAGACATGGAATTGATAAAAATGGAATGGCATTTTCTTTTCTCCATGCACTGTATATTTATGCTCCCCAATTTTTTTTTAAATCTATAGGTACACATTTCCATCAGTCCACTTAAATAACAACAAGACACCTTCCAATATGGTTGCACCTAGTGCCAAAACATCAATCACAAACCCCAAATACACAAACATCCCGGAGCTATTAAAACTCTTGAAGCAGATGCCCATTCCCTATATCCCAGAGAGAAAAGTAGGGGAAAACATACGTGTGCCTGTTTTCCTTGGTATATGCTGCTGTTGAGGAATCCTGTGTCTAACAGGAAGCTGGGCCAGGTCATGTGCGTCTGGTTCCACTTGCAGCTCAGGTTTAGGCTCTTTCTGCGGCTGGTTCTGAGTTCTCACAAGCACTTGGGTGGGCCTGGGCAATGGCAATCTGTTCCTCATCCTCGTCCCCTTGGAAGGCCTTATCTGGACTTTATTCTTGGCTGGGTGGCTCCTATGAATCGGCTCTAAGACCGATGCATGAATCCTGCGAGCAGGCTCCTGGGGCGTACGGTTGGAGGTGAGAGCATCTCCAGAACTCAATGACACTCTGGAAGATAGTGTGTTCTTCTGCAGTAGGGTCTTTACCTGCTCCTGCAGCCGAGTTGTAATGTCCACCTGCTTTTTAAGGGCATCCTGGAGCCCCCTAAACCCTCCCTGCAGTTCACTCCCGTGTGCAGAGATGGATCCAATCCAACCTCTGTGGTCCTGGAGCTGCTGCGTTAAGTTAAACAGCAGAGTCTTCTGCTTCTTGCTTTCCTTCAAGCTTAGCGTCCTCTGCTCATTCAGGGCTATCTCCAGAGCCGTTACTTTCAGGTCCAGTTTTTTGGTCTTCCTGTGTAGTTTCTTGGTCCAGTACTTCAGGCTGTTGAGGTCATTAGCTGCTGTGGCCTGGAAGTCAGTCAGCAAAATTGAGATGTTCTGGTACTGCTCTGTCAAAACCTCGAAACGGTTGTCAATGTTATAGGGGAGGTTGTAGTTGTCGGCAATACCCTGAAGACGATGAAGTGTCTCTTCTTTGAATCTTCGAAACTGTGGAATAGTTAAACAAAATACACAAGGGTTGGTTAACCACAATTTAGCATGTAAACCATGTAAATTTAGTTTAATAGATGTTATGAATTGTATAATTAATAAGGATGCCATTTGACTTATGGTTGATATTGCAATTGACTTCATAGATCTTTCTGACAGAGCTAATTTTATAAAAATCCTGGACCAGTCAGGTTGCAAAAAAGACAAAAAAGACAAAAAAAGTTCTATGTGACATGAATGTGTTACTTTGAAAAATATAATACTAATGTAAAAGCCAATTTGATATTTGATATTTGGTTTATACACTAGTCATGCGAATAGACTTTCCAGACAAAAAATAACAGGCAAAAAAACATTTCAGTTGACTTTTCCCTGTGGAATAGGTGAGAGGCAGCAGAAAAATACATTAAAAACAGATGGTATTTGCACCATAGTACATGTAAAACACGGAACCAAAAAAGAAAATACTGCTAGTATAATATAATTAAGAAATATAAACATGAGTGAATTAAGAAATGATTAAATTAAATGATGAAAACAGCCATGTTACTGCCATTTAACATATGAGAACCTCGGTGAAACAAACTGATACTGACCTTTTCGTCCAGCCTTTTCAGTCGATCAATAAAGTTATTTGGGCTTTTCTGCGCTGCTACCTGTCTAAAGGCAGGCTGTGAGTGGAGGTAGATTACGAGAAGAAGAAAGCCCACACTTGCTCTGCAGCCGCTCATGGTGAAAAGGGGTCTATGGCTGGTTTTCCTAGTCAAGCTTGAACTACAGACGCTTTATACTTGCCAGTGCTCTGTGAGCTGTGATTGATTGCCCTCCCATCACTCCCAAAAGGAGCTGCGTTTTTTAAGGAAAGACAGAGAAAGAGGGAGGCAAGCCCAGAATTAGATGGCTTTAGCAGATGAACCCACACACAAATATGCACATACTCACAAGTCTCTATTCAACGTCCAATTTTCCCTCTTAAACATGGATTTTTTTCTTTTTTTATAATGTTTTTAAACTTAACTTAATCTTATACTATGTAGAAACATAGAGCTTTTAATCAGGACCCACTTTTCACACGAGGATGAATTGCATAAATGGCCTCTTGGCTAGTCGTGGCTGTTGAATGAACAAGCATTTGTAAAAAATAAAAAATAAAGTTTTCTACTCATACAAGACTCCATTTTAAATCACAGACAATGGTCACAGGGAAAACAGAACATCATACAAACATGAACAATCTGCTCGTCTTCCAATGCTGTGTTCCATTCCGTGTAAACCACACGATCTAGGCATACATTAGCTACTATATTATTATTTGCCCAGACCGCAGAGACCAAAAATGGCTTGCCACGAATCCACAGATTCACGCGCTGAAATGGCATCTGAACGAAAAACCTATATTTTCCATGCCGGCAAATGTGTGTCATAAATCTGTTTTATTTATTTATTCACACATATATAGGCCTATCACCAATATTACCGTAGCGACCAGTTAGGTAGGAGGCTACCAATTCGCCTATAAATGCATCGTTAACAGGACTATGTGGAAGATTAAAAAGCGGTGAAGGTTGATATTTTAGGACTAAATGACGTATCACTTAGAAATACTAAATAGCGATTGCACCTAAAATTAGAAGCCATCGTTTTAATCGACAGAAAATCTAATTTAGTCTACAAATTTGGTTGCCCTGGCTGAGCGACAGTTGGGCCTACGTGTGCCAAAGTCTGAATGACAGTTGAACTTCCCCTGCAAAAAAGAGGCATGTCACCAACTGATCACACAAAAGGGAAAGTAAGCAAGATTAGAACGAAGGATAGTAGCGAGTAGCAACGCCTAACTTCCCGTGTTGTAATGGTTATAATGCATTTTGTTTCCAGAATATGTCGAAAATATAAATAATGCAATAGTAGCCTAAACATTTTCTTCCCTGCACACTGTTTTTTTTCGTTGATTTGATGATTTAGCTACAGACAGTACCCCCCACCGACCCATAAAAAAGAAATAAATAACAACATTATGAATATAACACATTTTAACGGTCTTATTTTGCCTATGATTACATATAGCTTTAACGAGTGTTTACGCAGACGCTGATTCGCCAACATGTAGGCTTACTGGTTGGCTTTCCAATCACCGTTGAAACCAGTAGAAATTACACACGCATGTATTTGGATGACTCGTCATGGATTACTCACGCTTTATCAGCACCGTTGCCTATGGAGAGCACCTTTTGAGGTTCTGTTTAGTGCAAAGTGGTAGGCGACAATGAAGTTCCACCTGTTACTGCTTATTCTGGCTTTGGCCTCGTCAGCCTGTACTAGGGCTGAAGAAAATGCCGAGGACAATTTGGAGGAAAGTGAAGCAGACTCTTCAGAGATGAAAGAGAAAACAAATGAGATCTTGGAAGAAAAGGATGTGATGGTTCTTCATATAAATAACTTCGCAAGAGCACTCAGTGAAAACAAGTTCCTTCTTGTAGAATTTTGTAAGTAACTTATGTAAAACTTTTTTTGTTACAAGACTAGACGGGACAAATTGTTTTATTGTGTGTACCTTGTTGGTGAATGTAGTTAGTTTTGAATTTTTGAAGCTGAAATCTGTACCATAGAATAAGCCTAAGCCTGATATGTGCCTAAGTGTTTTTTAGTTATTTATTTATATATATATATATTTTTTGCATGATCATAACTTCCAAAGGTTGGTTTTTAATTACATTTTAAAGGTGGTATAAAATAATTCAAGCCACAGTCATCAGTGTGCAATCGGCTAGTTATCTACTATGACGTGTCCCTAACCTTCACTGGTGAAGCAGATGCAAATTTTCCCAGGATAAGAATATCATATAAAAGTTATTTTATCAAACTGAAATAGTGTTTCACACTACAATGGCTCCTTTTAGCAACATTTGTATTTATATCTTCAACTTGAAAATATTACAAATTAGCTTTTGGTCTAGCATTGTTTAATGGGCAGGAACTGAATGTTTAATAGCCTATTTCGTACTTGAAGTTTTTTAAAGTTTTTAAAAGAATGCCTGGTAAGCCCTCCTGTGATGGAACAGGAAAATTACTCCCTTAATTTTCAATTTGTGTTTTCTTAGATGCGCCTTGGTGTGGACATTGCCGTGCACTGGAGCCTGAGTATGCAAAAGCAGCAGGAATCCTGAAGAATGAATCATCCGAAATCCGATTGGCCAAAGTGGAAGCAACCGAGGAGAAGGAGTTAGCCGAAGAGTTTGAAATCGGTAGTTTTCCTACACTGAAATTCTTCAAAGATGGGGAAAGAGAAAATCCCATTGACTTTACTGGTATGTCTGCATTCGTCTAATGCTATAGTAAGGCTGGCTCTGACTAGAAGAAAATTATAAAATAATAATGTGTAGAAAATTGTAGAGCAAATTTGAGTTCATATGCGTAAAAAATTTTGAACGTGTATACAACGATGCTATATGAAATCAGCCAAGCAGTTGCTATAGTTCGGGTCCCATTTTTCTGTAAATATGTCGGCTAATTGGCGAGGTCATTTATGCTAGGGCATGCATTTGATTTACATTTGAGATAAAATACACGCATATCGTCTTAAATTTGACTAATTGGCTTTCTGATTAAATGATACAGGTAATGGCCAAAATAAAGGAAACAACAGAATACATAGGGTGTACAAAGTATACTGGAAGCCGGTGCTTCAGTAAAGGTGTCACTCCTGAGTTCATTAAAAAATTCACATCACATAATAATATTGTGTATAAAATGCAAGGCAGGCCCAGTTGTCCATTACTTTGGCTAGAAGAAGAGATCTCAGTGATTTTGAAGGAGGGTTTGTTGTTGGGGCACATTTGACAGGAGCCTCAGTATCTAAGGGTGCTGAAATGATGTTTCAGGAGGGAAGTCTGAGGGAAAGACCTCATCAATTAGGGCAAACTTTGGTCAAAAGTGCACAATCCTCAACAAAACAGACAAACAAGCCTGAATCAGCTGATAGCATATCTCAATCTAGGGAGTAAGCTGACAGTTTAATGAAGAACAGTCCATCGACAACTTCACAAAGAGGGATACCGTGGTTGGTGTTTCCTTTATTTTGGCAGTTACCTGTAGTACACTGTATAATGAGAAAAGGTAATGCACAAACATAATGGCGCATGCTTATAATGCTGTTTTCATCTTTTGAAATGTCTTATCCTCATTTTCCATCACAGGTAAGCTATGCAGGTTTTCATTACCAAGTGTATTACCTCTCTTTTTAATTCTCTGTTTCTCTGTCCTTTTTTAACGGGTTGGGTCTTTTTATTGGACTGTATACACATGCAATGTAAATAAAATCCTCTGTTTTATTACAGGAAAAAGGAATGCCAAAGGCATTGTTCAATGGCTGAAGAGACGGACTGGGCCCAGTGCCACAATTCTAGAGAGCGAGACTGATTCTCAGGAGCTCATTGATGCACATAACGTTGTTGTGGTCGGGTTCTTTTCTGTAAGTGTACTACGTCGAAATCTGCTTGCAAATATGTGAGAAGAAGCAAAACCTACTTTGAACGTGATTACTTTGAATTCTGCATCAGCACTTTACAAAAGCAAAGCACTAACTACCACTGCATTTTAAAGCACCTGACACTTTATTCTTTATGTACTAGACTTTCCTCATAGACTGTTAATATCATACATCCATTGATGTAGGTAATGGTTTATGGGGTGGGGATTATGTGTTTTATGTGTTATGTGTGTTTTTTAAATTATTTTATTATGTGTCTTAAACTGTTATTCTGTGATTGTTTGTCTGTCATAAGCACACTGAGACAAAGTCCTAACAACTAAGTTGTATGGCAATAAAGTATTGAATCTTGAATCTTGACTGTTGTAAAATGGTTGAGGAAATACTGTTTGACTCACTGATAAATAGGTCACAGGTTCACATTCTAGGTGGGGCAATACTGAGGTACCTGAGACAGTGTATCAATTTGACTCTCTATATATTAACCTGCATGTATGACAGTCAGATTACAATTTAGAAGTATTTTCTCATTGATTTTATTCAATGCTTGTTTTATTTTTTTGTGGAAAATATTTTCAGTCTTAAACTGTATATTCTCCAGCCCCCCACGACCCTGACCAGCTAGAAAATGAATGGATGCATGGAAACTTTATATTTCAATGGTATTTAATGAATCAAAATTGAAAGTTTGCTTCACCAAAGACTCTCATTTTGTCTCCAGGACCTTGACAGCGAGGATGCAAAGGTGTTTAATGGAGTTGCCATGGACTTAGTAGACATTACATTTGGAGTCACCACAAGCCCTGTGGTTTTCAAGAAATACAAGGTGGCAAACAATGCTGTTGTCTTATTCAAAAAGGTATGCACATTTGATATAAAAATTGGCATTAATTGAGTTTACAATTTTTTTGGCTGAGGAAAGCACATCTATCTATACATTTATGTTAAATTAATTATATGCTTTGTAAAATACTTTGCATCCCCGACTGTACAGTTTGATGAAGGACGTGCAGATCATGAGATTCTGAAGGAGAAAAACCTAGACAGAGAGGAGCTTACAGCGTTCATACAGAACAACAGCCTGGAACTTGTCGTTGAGTATAATGAGCAGGTTTGTCACACAGTTTCTCTTCAGCTTTTAATAGCAGGGGGTCAGGGGTGCATATTATGTTCACAGTTCTGTCAATTTGGAAAAAGGTCTAACACAGCTCTCCTTTACCAGAATGGTGACAAGATTTTTGGCTCTAAAGTTCGCAACCACTTATTGCTGTTCATCAACTCAAGTACAGAGGCACATTCCCAGATTCTGGAGACTTACCAAGGAATAGCGGCAGAGTTCAAAGGAAAGGTATGAAAATGGGAAAACTCACATATTAACAGGTTGGATATGCTCTACCATACTAGTAAAATAATTGTTATCTGTTTAAGAGAACCAACTGAAGTACATCCACACGAAATAAACAATTTGACAGAACAAACCTTATGTATCAAGAGAGTGAAAATAATAACTGTAAAATTTGCCCAAAAATGCAATGCCCTGCTTCATAGCACTCCTAAAACAAATGAATCAAGAAATAGTTGGGAAGAAATCGCCCATCCCATCCCATCTTATACCACCAGTTAAAAACCAAGGGCTAAAGCAAGGATTGGCAATAAAACTAAGGGGTGGCAAAACTAGTGATTTTTCAAAATAAAGTTTTGTTATTTTTCCATCAACACAAATTCAATACTTTGTAGGTATTTCAGGTTTTTCCTGAAATTACACAGATCTTTTGCAGACTAAAATGGATTATCCTCAACTATTTTTCTGTATTTGGCACCATCTTGCTCATGGTAACAAGCTTCCTAGTCCATTCTTGCTGAAAGGCAACCCCGTAGCATGATCATGCAACCACCATTCTTGAAGGTAGGGATGGTGTTACCAGGGTGATGGGCTCTTTGGTTTGGGCCACATATAGTTCTTTGCTTTGCTTTCAGGCTATAGAGCTCAATTGTAATGTCATCAGACCACAAAGGCTTCCAGAAGATTTCAAGGTCTCTCACATGGCTTCTGGCAAACTCCAGGCTTGACTTAATGTTGGCCATTATCAGAAGTAAGAATTTAGGCTTATGTCTAGCCACTCTCCCTAAGAGGCCAAATCTGAAGTACTGAAAAGATTGATCTCTGGACAGTTTCAGTTAACTCTATCACAGTGTTGAAGCTGACAATCTTCCCTTCTCGCTGTTTTTTTCCCCCATTTGTTCCTAGCAGGCTTGAGCAAGGCACCAAAAGCTTACGTATAATCAATAGAAACTGTCAATAGCATTTTTCATTTTTCCAGGTTAAAAAAAAGAGTCTCGTCTGAAACAAGAAGAGAAAAAAAACTATGCTCAGTGCATAGATGACCTAGCTGCACAATGTGATTGGTGAACAAACCGTTGAGATTTGTAACAAGGTTATGTGATACCTAAGTCCTTTCGTGGCTTCACAGCATCATCTACACACCGGAGGATATCGTAAACCAGTTGAATGTTGTTAGCAAACATTATTGAAATGTAGTATTTTACACGACTGCCTTGAAAATGTCCATCTTGTTACATTTTTTATTGTTATATAGTGCTCAAGCTAGTTAGGTACATTATGTAGCAAATACTTAGCTGGCAAACAGTTTTCTTACAACTAACAAGTGAGATAATGTTAGCTAACAGTTCAAAAGTTTGCTAGCTAGTGACTATTGCCATTGTTGTTATCACTGTGAATAATAAAAAGGAATCCAATGCATTAACACGTGTGCATTAAATTTGTCAGCTATAACATAGCACTCCATGCTGGCTAAAAATCATAGTGGCAGACGGTCATTATACTGTCAAAAACAGGCAAAATGACCATCTTCACGTGACATGTCACGTTGGCCAATCAGAGAAAAGTTTTTGGGGTGTTGAAAAAATGCCTAGTTCAGAAAGAAATTTCATTTTTACAGTTCTTATAAAATTCAGTGGGTAGGATGGCCTGATTTTATCAGTGTCTGGGTTGTGCCATATTTATTTTCAATTTTGTAACGGACTTATCGGTGCTCATAGGAAGGTTCAACACTTTGCCAATCTCTTCATAACCTTCTCCAGCTTTTTGCCTCCTAACAAATTCACCTAAACTCCCACTGGTAGTTTTTTGGTCTTCATGACACCATGACCGATCTGATCTGCTGTTTCATTTATGAGAACTCACTTATTCTGCAATCATGCAATTGAACACGGGTCGATTTGAAATTTTACATAGGTGGATCTCATTAATGGATTTCATGTGGTCTCCAAATTTTCAAATCCACCTGATCATGTTTTGACTACACAAACCTGTGACAAGGGGAAAGGCTGGTTTTAAAATCTTCTATGTAGTATTCTTAATGTAGTTCGATTTGACTTGCATTTAATAAAGGTAATTCTGACAACATTAAGAGTCTATTGGTGTTGTATTTTGTAAAGTAAATGAGAATATGAGTAATTTAAATGTAAGAAACACTCCATTAAACGTGTACAATGCAGGGTTTTTAGCCTTAACCCTGCCCACTCAAGGTACCTGACTTCAGCACATCAAGCTACCTAAGGTAGCTAGCTGGATAGCTGTGGTAATGTTACGGACAGGTCCAACAGAAAGCACGCCAATTGTGCATCACTTTTCATCCCCTTGCTAAACTTCAGCTGTCCCTGACAAGGAAAAGCAATTCCTAGGTTGACTGCTTCTTGAAGGCTGACCTGTTGGCTGACCTGTTGTTTGGGTTCTCCACCACCACCAGTGCAATAGCTAGCTCTACAAATACTCCACTGAAACCTGATCCCACCCCACAGGCTCTGTAGCCACACCCACCCCTCTCCACACAGAAAACAGCATCATGCCCAGAAATGTCCCAAACACATCTTTGAATAATAAATACAGGCAGAGGAGCACAGATTCGGTAAAGGTGTGCAAAGACGGAGATTGCCAGTGCATCATAAATATGATTGAGCATGGTTATTTTATAATATTATCAACATAAAAATTCTGCAGAGTGCACCTTTAAATTATAATTTTCTGTGTAAGTTCCCCTTTTTAATAGAGCGGAATATATGTGCTGAATGTGGCGTGCTTTATTATGATTAGGATAGGCAGACAATTAAGAATAATTGTGGTTCATACCTGACTTTTACTCTTTTACTTTTACTCAGGTTCTGTTTGTGCGGATTGATGTGACATCTGATGACGTCTCCCATATATTGAAGTACTTTGGTCTAACAGAAAAGGATGCGCCAACTCTTCGACTCATTAACACAGAGACGGTAAAGAAGTTTGCAATGGATGGAGGGGACATCACTGCTGAGGCCCTCCGCTCCTTCTGCCAGGGTGTGCTGGATGGGACAGTGAAGGTAGTCCATCCACCGAGCTCTCTCACTGCCTTTTACACTTTCAGAACCCTGCTCGATCACATTGACAAAACAGTGTTTATCAAACAGTGGCCTATAAATATCAGATTTCTTCCCACAATGCCAATAAAAAATACACTTATGCCAACATGAATGTCAGATATTGCAAATCCTCCATTAAAAATGAATGACTTCCACTGGATTAAAAGGCATCGCATTGTGTCATTGTGATCAAGGCTTTAGACGGCCTTATTTATATCTTGAGTCTTAATTATTAAGACTTGTATAGTTTTAAGTGCTGCTGAAATATATAGTGTTATTGAAACTACAAGAAGTCTGAGACAGGGTTTCAACATGTTGCATGTGTTTACCATATATTTGTGTTGCTTTTTTATAGTGACCATATATTGGATTTCAAAAAAAGAGGACAGGGGCGAGCAGGCAGGCATTATAACCCTAATACTAGGCTATTTGTTTATATACAGTCTATGGAATGAGCAAAAGATAACCTGACATGTTTAGGAATTTAGAAATTATTCCTGCACAGATATTTTAAGCCCCAAAAAGAAGAAATGTCCAGGGAAAAGAAGACTTCTGGTCAGCCTAGTTTATATGTCACACGCCTGATTAACAAACAGCAATTCAGATGGAGAGTATTGTGAATCTGGGGGGGCAGAGCTACTTGTGAAAATGATCCACAGATGTTTGAATGGTATTCCAGAGTGCTTCTGATCAGTGGGCATGCTTACCTGGAATATTGTCTAATGCTTGCTACAATTTCTGTGTTAACAAGCTTTTTTTTATCTCCCTGTAAGCCCCACATGATGACTCAAGAGATTCCTGAAGATTGGGATAAGAACCCTGTCAAGGTCCTTGTAGGCAAAAACTTTGATGAAGTGGCCTTTGATGAAACCAAGAATGTCTTTGTTGAATTCTGTAAGCCAAACACCTCGAGTATATACATTTTTAGAAAGCGTATTTGATTCAGACGTTCAAAGGCTCAATGCAAATGGAAAAAAACATCCTTCCTCCTTCAGTGGAGGAATTTTCTTGAGTGTTTCTTTACTCTTACTTTTGCTCTGTCCTGTGAAAGATGCCCCATGGTGTGGACACTGTAAGGAGTTGGCACCCATCTGGGAAGAACTGGCTGAAAAATACAAGGACCGAGAAGACCTCATCATAGCCAACATGGACTCCACTGCCAATGAGGTGGAATCTGTTAGTGTGTCTGGGTTCCCCACCCTTAAGTACTTCCCAGCAGGCTCAGAAAGGAAGGTGAGCGTGCTCTTTGAGAAACATGCCTCGTGGCCTATAACAACTAGGTACATTGGCATAAACATTCATGCACACTCATCATGATATTTTAATTTCTACCTGTGGCAGGTTGTTGACTACGATGGCAAGAGGGATTTGGAAACCTTTTCGAAATTTCTAGATAATGACGGCGAGCTGCCGGAGGAAACAGCTGAAGATGATGACGACGACGATGATGATGATGATGACGAAGAGGTAAGTTAACTTTTGTGTTTCATCAGTATATACAGTAAAAAGAGTATGTATATTCAAACGGCGTATTTTATACCATTTATATAAAAGCCAGATCAATGGCCTTAACTGCACAAATGCTCCATACCCAACAAGGAAGGTTTCATGAAAGCATGAACTTCAGGAATAGAATTACACACCAGCTGTTTGTTAGATTTTCAAGTTTGAATAACTTAAACTTATATGACACTGCGATAATTGTATGGTACTAATCCAAGACAATCATACACCCAAAAATGCTCAAACTTGCAAAAAAATGTGTATGGTTTATTCTAGCCCATAGAGGAGTCAACAACAGAAGCTCCGAAGCAAACTAACGAGACAACCAAGGATGAACTGTGATCTCTACTTGAAGACAACATTTTCATCTTTCTTACACATTATAATAGAAGACAAGAGAGAGGAAGCCTTGAAAGTCAAGATTTTTTTTTTTAAGTGAATGTTTCTTATAGCAATATTTATCCTAAAGCTTCAGTGTAAGAATTACACAAGACACACATACCATTAGAAATTGTATCATTATACAGTAAGTTTCATTTTACTTTTGACTGAAGGAAATGCTCTTCAACTAATCAGGTGAACCCAGCAAAGAATGCTTGATATTGCCTCTTCTTCACACATGTAGCTCCCCCTACTGTTTATATAAGCATTATTTACATACAAACAGCCTTTACCTTTACTATTGCTGTTCTAGAACTGTGTCTAATACCAGAAACAATGAATTTGCCTGAAAACTAGATTACAAGGAAGAGAGTATAAGGTATTATGGATCCAGTTGTAATGTGACAATTTTATTGTATTTTATTTTATTAAAATAAAATACAATTTTATTTAATAAGTCTCACAAAGTTGCAAGCTATATTACTTTACATTTAGCCAGCCTTTAGCTAGTACAACACACAATTTATAAATCAAAATATTATTATATTTCATTGCTCTCATCTTAAACAATATTTTAAGTCTGTATTACTTCTAATAATTGGTTAAAAAAAATGTCTTCAATGTTAGCATTACACTTAACTCTAACCTTGGCCCACTACTTCTCATTACTGGGAGTGCATTGTTAACACCTGCAATTATGAAACTGTATGTAAGGTTGTGTGGAATAAAGTAAAAAGGGAAAAGACACCAAAGGAAACTGCTTTTGAAAAATGCTGTTTTATTTATTAAAAAACATGTCTAGACCACAAATATAGAATTATTCCTGATAAAAGAATAGCAATTTTTCACGATTCCAGAAGCTTGATAAAACTAAGGCTCGATAAAACTGAAGCTGACGGAGAAGGCTCACAGCTTTTGGGTATTGTACCACGACTTGTTAAAAAAACAGTCACCTACATAACAACTACAATTCTATCGTCAAACTTAATTCATACAGCAACCTCAGCCTCAATTTAAATATCAGCCTAAGGTCATACAAGAAGCTCAATTGCAAAGTCAACCTGTGTTTAGCCCATCCACCTGCTGAGTTTAATGAAACATTTTTTGTGTAAAGAAGCACAAATCCACATGAAATGGTATAATGTTTGGTACCTTCTCGTTGGTGATAGGCTTTATTTGAATCTTTTTTGGCTTACAGTCATATTCTCAGCCAATGACATTGAAAGGTCATTCACTGGCAACTGAAAAAAATCAGTAGAGCATATGTAAGTCTGCTGTTAAAACGCACTGACACAAGCCAGTGTAATCTGAAAGTGTGGCTTGTTCAATAGAGATTCAAAATGCACAAAACTGCCTCCACTGGATTTCTCATTGAACAACCTACACAGCATTAAACAGGATAAGAAATATTGTAGAGGACATCAGAAAATAAGCAGCCATTCAGAAAGCATATTTTAAGGCTTCATTCTACATTTCATTTTTGCATTTTAGAAATTTTTGAAAACAATATCAATTGTTTTACCCATGGAGGAAACTAGAAAATTGGCATTGTACCTACAGCATAGACCACAACTTAAACAATCTTTCTATTTTTAGACAACTTTCCCTAACCAACTGACGCTCTAATGTTATGGGAATTAAGCCAGCCTTAGTCAGCCTATACTGTCGTGTTTATATAGATTATTCTGTTATAGTGGTGTTGTGACCAGTGGCGGCAGCCTGACCAATTCTGATGGGAAACTGTACTGAATGAAGAATGTGAAATGTTCTATAGTGTGGTGTGCATGTGGTCTACTGGCCCAGAAAAGAATAAGTTGCACTGCACTGATAGCCTTTGCCAGGTCATTACATATAACACTGCCCATTCCACCTGAGCCAGATGCACAGCACAGTATTTGTAGAAATCCTACTGGCTAATTGCGATGTGGAAAGATGTGGCTGGCTAACCTCACACTTGATAGTCCTCATCTGAATTGACAGTCATCACCAGATGGCATTCCACATTTAGGAGAGAAATGTGGAAACATGTAAAAGGCCATATTTGAATGTTAAGTCACATTCACTGTAATGGAGGACATCATTTCCCTATGGTTTCCATTTACTCTGGCTCACTGTTGTCCTAGCTCCCTAATGATACCCCAAGCCTAACCAAAACCTAGTTTGCTTGAGCGCTAGATGATGATGACGTTAACCTATTCATATTCAGTATAGGGGTGAGAGTATTTAGGGTGCAAAGCAAAAAGGGAAAAACAGGCACATATTAAATAGGTTGCAAAAAGCTCTAGGCTAAAGAACATGTGAAAACATCATTTGCTTTAAAGAATATATTAATAAGAATTTTGCAATAGAGGCAGAAACAGAAAGACACTGCAGACTAAGTAGATTATAAAACACTGTTTAATTGTAATGTAAGCTGAGTCATAAAGAGAGGAAAGAGATGATTCCTATAATTCCTGTAATGCATGTCATCTAACTTCAACATGAGCTTTATCCATAGCATCAAGCATTTCTTTTTTTAACACATGGACACGTACAACACCCTCTTCAAAAGAAACGTGTCCGTTTTTTTCAGTTGAAACTGCTAACACAAATGTCCGGGATATGTACATGATAACATTTTACAGGTCCCAATGGAGTCACCTTGCTTTGTTTCAGCTCAGCTTATTTAACCTTGCATAGTAAATGCTGCCACTAAACAAATTAAGTCCATTACCAAAGTACACACTTTTATCAGTAGTAACCTCAATATGACCATGTGACCGCCCAGAACAATCAGTGAAGCCCACGTTCTTTCATTTTATTATTACCATCCCCGCCCATGACTCCAAAAGGTTACTGTGTGAGGCTGCTCCCTCAGATTGCACCACAATGAAGGAACTGCTGATCTCACTGCTTGTTGTGGCCTGGCTCTGTGGAACTGCTGCTGCTGCTGCTGCTGCCAATCAGACGCAGGGAAATGCAAATACGAAAGTCAAAAAAACCAAAACTACTGCCATTAAAGAGGAGAAAGGGGTTCTGGTTTTAAAGAAAAGCAACTTTGACCAGGCACTTAGACAGCATAAGCAGCTGCTCGTCAATTTCCGTGAGTTCCAGAGATTTGTAAATATTTCTGTATTTTCTGTGAGGCCTATTATGCAGGTTTTTATCAAAAGTACAAAATATATCTATGTGCATCTTGTTTGCTGAACTGGGTCAATTCCAATTCCAAGTGGCAGGTTTTCAAAATATTCAAAGCTGAAATATGTTTATGGAGACTCTTTTTGAGACCTTGCAAATGTTTTGAGAGCACCCATGGATATACATTACTGTAATTGTCTCTATTAGTGTTTGTATATTTAATATCTTGTACCCAGTGCAAATTAATTTCACAGATGAATTCACAGAAGAATAAGGAAGTCTCCAACCATAGATTCCACTGCGATAGATATCGGTTAATTTTTTGGGAATTGAAAATGCTATGTCACTGTGCACTGTTTAGTTCCACTTCTCTTTTTCTATATGTCTGTGCTTCCTTTAGACTTCAATCTATTTTGGATACAGCCCTCAGTCGTGTCCCTGACTTACACTCACTCTCTGACTAAATGAGCCACTAGTGTAGTAATAAGGTTTGACTACTGGTCTTGAACAGTAAATGTGCCAGCAGATTGTAACCAAAATAAGCAATGCCTCGTCTGCATTTATTTTGTAGCCAAATGTTCCTGTATAAAAGTTGAAGCAGTCGGAAGTTATGGGGACAGTTGCAATGCAACTGCCACAACAGGGATTTATACAGTGGAATTCTAGATTCTGTCTCAGTTTACATTTTAGACATTTAGCAGACACTCTTACCCAGCTTACATTGCATTTACATAGTTGGATATTTATTAAAGAAATTCAGATTAAGTGCATTGCTCAAGCGTACCACAGCAGCACCCCACCTCGAAATAAAACCTACAACCTAAGAGTGGCAAGCCCAGTTCACTTCGATCATTATGCTACACTGTGAATGCCAAGGTTTTCATAGATCACTGCTCTAGTAGGCTACACATGATGTGAAATCACCCTTCATTCAGAAATATATTCAGGGAACGGTGTGTAAACACTACCTTGGTGTGTCCTTATTTGTCCTCTAGATGCTCCTTTCTCTGGAGATTCCCAGAGCCTTTCAATAGAGTTCACCAAGGCAGCAGAACAACTCAAGGCAGAATCCTCTAAAGTACACCTGGGAGTGATTGATGTGTCCAATGAAAAGGATTTGGCTAAAGAGCTCAATGTTACAGGATTTGCCTCCCTGAGGCTTTACATTTCTGGTGACAAACAGAACCCAGTCATCTGTCCAGGTATGTATTCTGGGAAGGCAGCAGCTTGTGGTTACAACTTGTGGGTATTGGCTACTTAGTCAAGAGGGTGCTTGTCAATTCCATTGTACTGTTCTGTAATTGACTCTCCGCAGTTGTGAAAACGGCCTCCTCCATTATCACCTGGCTAAAGCGGAGAAGTGGTGACAGGGCGGAGCTCATCAAAGATCTGGCCCAAGCAGAGATCTTTATCACTGTTGAAGATGTGGTGATTGTGGGCTTTTATAAGGTACAGCTCTTATAAGATTATTGTTCAATGAAAAAAGTATTTGGTGAAGGTGTGACTTTTTTCTAGGGTTGGGAGGAAATTTTCCAGGTAACCTTCAGTAACTTTTGGTAATTTTCAGCAATTTTCCAGAGAAAATCATCACTCACTGTAACAATCTGATGCTTAAACAAAACTAGTAAAACACAAAAAGTTGAAAAAAAAACAATAAACAAGCAAAATGTGCTGATCAGACCCAGATCCTTCCTGGAGAGCAAGTTTCTGCGACATATGGTACCATCACTACTCTGGGCCTTGGCACAGCACCTTAATCTAGATCAGGGGAAAGTTCTTATAAGTTTGGCTACATTTTTTAGTAAGGAAGGGCTGTGGAGTACTGATGCCATCTGGGAGGCAGCCAAACACATCAACCTGGTGGAAGGCATTCTTAGTGTCAAGCCATGTCCACTGTTGCTTCAACTATTATCCAGATCCCTCCAACACCAGCTGCATCAGAGTGGAATTGGTCCCTGTTTGCTGGAACATACAGCAGAGTGTACAACAGGCTGACAAATGAAAGAGTTGGGAAGCTGGTGGCAATTCAATCAATCTTGAAACTCTTTGAGCCCATCAAAGATGACAACACAAATTGAATCTTTCTGAAGATGAAGCTAGCTGTGGTTGAGATAAATAATTAAGAGTTAAGTTAATAATTTTGTTTGACCTTACCAAATATGTATTAGGAATAACTTCATATTTTGACTAGAATACGGTTAATTAAGGCCTATGGTTAATTTTTTGTCTAAGTGACTAAAATATATGTTTGCATTTATATTTCCTTATGTAATATCCTATTGTTAAACATGTTTGCTTGATATTTCTTAAAACCCATGGTTTTCTCCATAACAATGAGAGAAAAGCATTTGCAGTGATCCCTCAAATAGACCCAATACATAAAAAAACAAAGACATACCTTTGATTTATAAAAAATATTGTTAACGGTATAAATTCACAAAATGACCTCAAAATTCCTCAAAAAGGGAAATTTTTCTGGAACTTTACAACCCTAGTTTTCCTCATGGAAAAAAAAAAATCAAGCTCCAATTAGTAAACATTTACAATTATAATTGTACTGGAAACTATTTTTCAAAAACAAAGTAACCATTTAAAAAAATTACCAAAGATTATTTTTTATCCTGCAGGATTTCAGAGTAAAACAGCAAGAGTACTTCGAATCAGTGTGCAACACATGATAACTGTGTGTGTCCTTGATTGCCAGTGCCCATTATCTCTATTTTATTTGGTACGACAGGATCTTGAAAAAGGTGGTGTGGAAGCATTTTACGCTGCAGCAGCAGATATGCCTGATCTACCCTTTGGAGTGACTCAAAATAAACAAGTGTTTTCGAAGTATGAAATTACAAAGGATACAGTGGTGATGTTTAAAGTGGTAAGTGAAGATTCACATAATAATGCAACCCCAGCTCCAAGAGACCTTAATGATCATTATTTCCCCTCAGTTCTATAATTGGTATATACCGTACATTGCTATGATTCTCCTTCTCTACCCCTGCAATGTGATGGCAACCAATACAAGTGTATGATAGGACAGTAAAAATATGTATTTTATATGCATTATAATATTATGCATATTAATATGGTAAACTGTGAAAACTGAATCCACAAGAGAACAGCACTTTCATGTTAAATGTTTGTATTAGTTAGTTGTGATTTTCTATCAATTATCAATACATCTTTCTGCAAGGCCTTATATTTTGTGGCAAACATTCGATGCATTTATTTTTCCTTTATGGATCCTTTATATTCCAGGCCTGTAAATTTTTAATAAAAAAATGTGAATAACAGGTTTTATATGGACCCCATGCATGTTTAAATTAACAAAAGTATAGTTACTAAGTCAGTAAGAGTATTTCATTATTAATTGTCTCTGGAATATGCTGTTTTACTCCAGTCCACAAAGTCAGAGGTATATGAGGTATCCAGTGACATGTCAAAGGAGGATCTTATCCAATTCCTCAGAGTGCATCAAATGGATCTGGTGACAGAATATAATGGGATGGTAAGCATTAACCACGTTCAACAAAACAGCTTGATCCACCTGAAGAATCCATGACAGCGTTTAACATTTCTGTCTCACTTATTTCCATGTCGGTGGTTGTTGCACATCACTGATGCAAGACATCAGGAAAAATATTGAGCTCTGTGATCACCAACCATCTCGTACTGTTTGCTAATAAAAGTGAAAAAAACTTTGGGGAAGACTATGAAGCCTTTAAAAATGCCGCAAACACGTTAATAGGCAAGGTAAGACATCTGCATATTCTAATTTAGAATGTCATATTATTTTTGAAAAGAGACTGTATGAATTATACATAACTACATACTACCCCTGTGTTGAATAATACCATAACACTGAACTAAATCCATATTATTTTCAGCTATTGCATTTTTTAATCATTTTTAATTTAATTGGCAGTAAAAAGTAAAAACAACTTCCAAAAAGTAAAAGTACATGTTGTTTCCCATATGTATTCTGTACAGACATTCTGCTGTTATTATTTTTATTATTATTGCATATGGAACCATTTTCAACATATGTGGTACTTACTTTACCAAATTAAAGCCACAATAATAATTATTTAAATTTACAATACATTTATTTTCATCATGGCATGTCTAATTGAAACACTGTGAAATACTGTTTCTAGTACTATGCATTTAAAAGGCAACCAGAGCGATTCAATGAGACCATTGAACCCAGAAAATGTCTATTGAATGCACCGAGTATTTATATATCAATTTAACAATGGCCATTTATTTGGAGTAAGAAAACACTGTCCTTAGCTGACTTATTACCATCACCCAGGAGTTCAAGTTAGACAATAGTTTAAAATAAACTACAGGGGTTGTAATTACCAGTATTGCCAAATGCACACTTGTGCGTTTCTGTGTATTTCCCATTGGCAGGTTTTATTTGTGCTCATTGACACAAATGAGCACAAAAATGGTCGGATTCTGGAGTATTTCCAAGTGCGTGCGGTGGAAACCCCCTTAGTGCGAATGGTGAACCTGACTGATAACGTGCAGTACCAGATGCAGTCAGAAGAGGTCACATCAGACAAAGTGACAGCCTTCTGCCAGATATATTTTGATAGAAAAGCAAAGGTAAATTTTTGTGATTTGAATAATAATTAATTGATCTCCAAATCCATTACTTAGTTCACTTAGTCACTTCTTGGCTCAATATACTTGCCAGTAAAATTAAATACTTTTCTACTGAAGCTGATTTCTTTCCTGTAATATACTGTATTGTCACTTTTTAACACACTCATGACCACCTTTTCTTTTGACTATGGAGCAGGAACCAGATGGTTGAATGGGCATTTTAACATGCTTCTGTTTAATATTTCCAGCCCAAGTTACAAAGTGAACCAATTCCCAAAGACTGGGATAAGCACCCAGTGAAGGAGCTTGTGGGATCAAACTTTGAGAAAGTGAGCTTCAACGAGGACAGGAATGTGTTCATCATGTTTTGTACGTACTCCTAATTAAGATGCTGCAATAATTTTCCCGCACAGTAATTGAATACCCATATATTCTGTAATATTAGTACTCTGGCTATTGTCAATGGCAATGATTTAGCTACCACAAAAGTTAAAGATTCTATCCAGCTTTCAGCAAAGGATGAAACAATCATTACTTGAAAATGGAGGACAATTACACGAATGGATTATGTGGAACCTGCAGGTCTTGTCGAAAAATATTTTGTATTTATTACTTTTCATTTCAAATTAGGACATACTTGCTTTGACGGTTTTTTCATTAAAAAATCATCCAAATGGGAGAATGAAATGTGAAACTAATGTATGTAATTGAACAGTTTGTATCTTTCAGAGCGTGGTACTACATAATTTACTTACAGTCCCTTCCATTGGCAAAACGTTTTGTATTACATAAAAAAGTGATGATAGTTTACCGTTGCATTGTTGGAAGCTCACCCTGTGTGTATTTTACATGAAAAGATGCTCCCTGGAGCAAAGAATGCCAAGCATTATTTCAGCTATGGGAGAAGCTTGGGAAGGTGTATGAGAAACATGAGAGCGTGGTGATCGCCAGGATAGATGCCACGGCAAACGATATAAAAATTCTCCTAATGCAACGCTATCCTGCCCTCATGTTCTTCCCATCTGTGTACTCAGAGAAGGTGAGTTAATGCCAATACATAGCGATAGGGTATCTCTGCAATATTAAACTAATGTTTTTATTGCTTTCTTATATGGTACTCATCAGAATTATTGGAAACCTCATGAGAAAAAAGGGCAGGATTAAATATGGTTTATTGTTCATCAAATGGGTTCTATGATCAGACAAATTAGAAAATTATATACAAACCCCAATTCCAAAAAAGTTGGGACAGTATGTAAAATGCACATAAAAGCAGAAAACAATGATTTGTAAATAATGTTTTACATATATTTAATGGAAAACAGTACAAAGAAAAGATATTTAATGTTTTACCTTATCAACTTTATTGATTGGGGTTTGTAGTTTGTGATACAATTAATCAGAGGAAAATATCTTAATGTATTTAGTACTTTGTGCACCCTGCCTTTGCCAAGATAACAACATTGAGTTTAATGGGTTAGAAACATCTTCCAAGTTGTTCTAGATGAAGTGTAAGCAATAAAAATATATAACCCATTGAATTCAACATGGAGACTGGCTGTCTTCCGAGGGAACTGTACTGAGCATGACAACCAAATTTTGTGATGGCAAAGCAAATCCAGGTTTTACCTTCTTTTGAAAATACATTTGTAAAGGATGGATTTATTTAAGCACTCTTTAAATAAATTATATTATAAAGTATACTGTTTTTGACTGTAGGCGGTTCCTTACTTCGGAGACAAAACAATAGAAGCGCTGGTGGAGTTTGTAGAGAAT
This sequence comes from Ilyophis sp. 1 JC-2022, assembly GCA_022702515.1. Taxonomy (NCBI): domain Eukaryota; kingdom Metazoa; phylum Chordata; class Actinopteri; order Anguilliformes; family Synaphobranchidae; genus Ilyophis; species Ilyophis sp. 1 JC-2022. The sequence continues at coordinate 35,561,357 of CM040405.1, read as the reverse complement.
CAGGTTGAGTTGGCCAAAAAAGAAAAGGCTAAGGTAGGTTGCAATTAATATAAACACACAACATTTGTATGTTTTAGTGTATTCATATTTACACAAATAGATTTTACAACCTATTAAATAAAATGAGTAAGTAATAGACTTTTGATAAAAATTAAATAAGTGGTAGATTGCATAAAGGACTGTACCATTAACTGTTTTTTTCCTGTGATGTAGGAGGGAAAAGAGAGGGAAAAATATATTGAGGCTCAAAAAGCAATGGAAAAGAAGGAAAAGGAGGAAAAAGATGAGCTGTAATTTTCTCTTGCTGAAGCTAAGGCCTGTCGCATTTTGACTGGAAACTGCAGACCTGCTTTTGGAATGCAAAGAGGAAAAAAGCCTCAGTGATGGAATGTAGTTTTTCAAGGTGTGCTGCAAGCTTTCTGCTAGAATTGGTCGTGCTAACATGCATTGAGTCCTATCATAAATGGTACACACATCCCAAAAACAATATCACCATAGCATTTCTGATTGTTTTTTATCTTATCACTTAACACCTGTTCAGATATCCCCCACAATAGTGTGTGCAAATGACTCCAATCACGTTGTTTGTTTTGCAAGTTGCATTGTCTCTCTTAATGAGCTACTGGATTTGAACATCAAAGCTGACTTGCAGGCCAGCCTAGCACCTTACAGCACAGTGGGTGGACTCGTTTTGACCATGTCAGGCTATCCTGCTTCACATGGTTTTGTGCAAAACTAGTGCAGAACACACCGATTCGGTCATGGTCAGGAGGCCTCCCGCTTGCAAAACGAGGCCACCCATAATCTTCAAAATTAAAAAATTCAAACCTTAGTTTCACCATTTGGTCAGGCCCTAGCATAAAAGCATTAATTTTGTCCATTTAGTGTTTTCCTTGCAAACATGTAATCAATGGGAATGTCAATGGCAGAAAAAAATTATGCACATTGACTTATAATACCGTATATTATATGATCTGAATTACAACATGATAAATAAATAGAACTGGATAAAATGTCTTCCTTCTTTGCCCACATTTTCATATCATCATATGGTTACTTAAGTGATTATTTCCCAATAATAAATTGTACATATACTGTATCTTCATCATAATTATCAGTATACATTGTCAGTTGTAGTTCTATAATATAAAACATGTGTATACCAATGTTGTTTGTCAATTTCATTGCCCTAAACTATATTTGCCAATGTCAAAATATGCCTATGTTTGACATTTATTTTGAAACAGAAAGAATCATGGCTAGACGTTGAAAGGGGAAACGAGCCCTTTAACTTGGCATTATTCGTTTCACCAACCAACTATCCCACATGGTGTTATGAACCTTCAAAGAAAGAGATTTCTATGACGATTTCTCAGAAAACATATGTACATTCTAACAAAGCCTGCGTGTATTAGTCTAGGGCACAGACATTAAACTGGTGTAGTTTGAACATTGATACTATGATATATCCCGTGATATTGATTGCCAAAGTTGGTTGTAGAACAAATTGAGCTGAACAAAATTGTTTTATGCATGTAAAATAGATCTGATTGCAGTTTTGAACCCAACTTCAATGTATCTTTGAGCCCTAAAATTCCATGTGGCTAGCACCTTTAGTTATGAAACTATGAGGGCTCAAAAACGACTGAAAATGTAATTAAAAATAAAAAGAGCCAGAATTTCAGGTATCCCTATAGGTACTTCAAGGGGCCATAACTCACAAGATATTAATAGTATAAAGTTTACATTGTGCATAGCTTCATTAAATAGATGATAGTTAATCTCCATAACCATACTTAACAGTTGGCAAGAGTCATTGTGAATTGAATGCCTCCTTAGGCTTTCTCCAAACATAAACCCATCCAGATGTATTAAAAAAGATTTTAAAAGGACTCATCAGACCATATCACTTTTCTCCATTGCTCAGGGGTCCAGGTTTTGTGTTCCTTACACCATGTTATGCGTTTTTTGGCAGCCCTGCCATAATTACCAGCTTTGTGAAGCTCACGATGTACTGTTTCTGTGGTTCAGATATGGATTAATTGGCCACACTTCTTTTTTGCTGATGCTGTTTTTTGGTGTTGGGCATATGTTGTCATAATTTTTTACACTGTTCCTCTTGCCACCTTACATTTTGCTGTTTTTGTGGTCGCCGCTGCCGCTGCCGCCGCCGCCGCCGCACCTGCACCAACTATTTGGCCCCTTTGGAACTCTGTTAGTATTCTCATCTTGATTTGGAGACTTACCTAGCAAAGTGCTGCTGGTTAGACCTCTTTTAAGCAGACACATGCTGCTAATTAGCATTCAAATTAATAGGAATCACCTGTTAGATGCTTTTGTAATGGTGGTTTAGACACATCAAAGTTAAAACTATTTTTCAGGGGTGTTTCTGATATTCTGTGTACCCCCTGTATATTTAGGTATATAGGTGTATATATTGTCGGACCTCTGATTCACCATTTGGCCTGTTCTGGGTTCTAGGAAACTTCAAAAGGCTAGGCCAGCACAGCCTGGAGATAAGACAGAGAGCAGGCACTGGGTAGCCATTAGATGTGTGTGTGTGTGTGTGTGTGTGTGTGTGTGTGTGTGTGTGTGTGTGCATGGGGTGTCAGGGACATAGCGTGGCCACAGAATATGCATGGCCACATGGTTTCCTTTTGATTTTAAGGTTGAATGAGAATTGTGACATTACTTTGGCCCCCAAAATGGGGGGATTATGCATAAAAAGGGCTGCAATTTCTACACGGTTCACCTGATATGGACGTAAATACCTGCAAATTAAAGGGGACAGTCTGCATTGTCATCGTTTCATTTCAAATACAATGTGCTGGAGTACAGAGCCAAAACAACAAAAATTGTACCACTGTCCAAATACTTAGACTGCACTGTATATATGTCATTTTTGCACTATTTTAAGAGAACAGGTAGGATCTTGAGTAATTATGCATACCAAAAATGTGTAAACACACATGGGTAACAAAATAGGTTTTTTACTGCATTCTCTTGTGTTAGTAGGTTTTATAACCTTATAGGGATATAGGGGAGGAATTAAGAGTTAAGTTAAGTGTTGGTAGAAATAAATACATTATTTAATATTTCACACACTCCAGTGAAATCTGGGGGAAAAGCATCACTGTATCAAATTAATTTAATTACTGTTTAAAATATCAGTAACCATACACAAATGTTGATACAGCACATTAACTGTACATTCACAATACATTTTGTAAGGTACAACCTTACAAATTTCATGTATCATCTTTGATTTCCCATTCAAATTTAATCTCAACATTCAGTGCATAACTTAACACATATTAATTCGCATTCATGAGTGAAGTGTATCCAAATATGAAAAGGGGTGGAGTTTGAAAAAGGTGAGTGTCCACATGCACTCTTCTCAGTATTGATCTGTGCTGTGTGAGAACAGTGGTGACAGGTAAGACTATTTAAGAATCTGAAATGTTCCACAAATATCAAATGTTTACTTACAAATATACACATTGCCTTTGCACATTGTGAAAATTACCTTTTTTGGATGACCAGCTGTATTGTAATTACCAAATTTTACAGGTGTTTACAGCAAGTGTTCAGGGAACAGGTTTATATATATGGACTGATGATACATTTAAGTAAAAATAATATGAACATAAAACAAACATATTATAGAAATATTATTTAACCTATTTACAATTATGGTTAAAAACTGTGTTTGTGTTAACAAGATGTGTTTTAAAAGTAATACTGCATTGAGTTTTGTGCTTTGGTTTATCTTAATATTACTTTAAGGAGTGTAAATTAAATCACTTTCAACTGAAAGCTTCTTTCTCTGTAATTCTCTGTAAGTTTTTTTTTAGTAATTGGATAATGTCTTGAGTAGAAATTCCAAGGCAACATCTCCTGTTGACTGAACCAGTCACCTGTAGCTACTCTACCACATCTCAATAGTGAATTAATCAAATTGACTTGATCTGGACGGTTGATGCCTATGTTTTTGTGATTTCCTTTCCATCAGTAGCCAATTTAAGCATTGCAGACAAGGTGTGGGATCTTTAACTAATCAATTACTTTAATTAACTTAATTACTGAAATGTACCAATACCCAGCAGACACTGTGGTCTATCAGGGTTTTCAGATCCATTTTCTCATGGAAGTATGAATGTATCTGAAAATGTACAGGCAGACTGGCATATATAGATCTTTCAAAAAATGGGATTCAAAGTGCAGATAGACATTGTTGTCATTCCCATGTATGGTTTGACAATTCACAATTCACCGATGTTCAGGGCATGAGATTTAGGACGGTATAATTAAGAATTGGGCTCCATTAACATTTTTAAAAAACATTTTATGGTTTGCATGTAAACGTATTTGAAGGGGCATTGCTGATACAAGAGGATTTTTTTAACCTACACATGCCCCCCAATAAATGTTCTACACTGGCACACAGCTGCTATTGATTTGCGAGGTTGACAAATCACTTATCTTCCAGCATCAGACACACACCTGATTAAATACTTTCCAAAGCTGAGTGAAATTAAGAGGTCTGATTCTTTCAATTAACAAGTGTGTTTGGTTAGTTTATGGTTTTTCAGTTGGGGTCAAAAGTTTTATCTTAAAGGTGGTTTAATTTAACATTTCATTGTATCCTCTGTTGAACCTATACCAGGGAAGGCAAAATGCCATGAGCATTAAGCACAAATTTGAAGTTTGGTACATGGCATTTTTTAATATACACCTTTTGCCTTGAAATGGAAAAGAGTCAGTGTCATTCATAGGTGGTGGTGGTGGCAAAACAAGAGTCCAGGCATACGGACATTTTGGTTAAGTGAACATTTATGTTAAACAATCTCTTGGCAAAAGAAAATGAGTGCTGAAGAGACCACACCAGGTAAGATTATTATTTTCACTTTTTATTTATTTTCCAGATATTTATGCGGACTTCTTTGTGGGGAATGGAAACCTGTATTACACTTAAATATGGTTAAAGAATCAGAATAATATGTGGAACTTCGAACAATGGGGAAAAATGCTTTATTTTGGAATGCCTACTGTAGGATACTTGGAGTGTTTCACGGTCATTGTAGTGGATGGTAATGTTGAAAGTTTATCATTTGCAGTCTTCAATCCACCCACATGCATAACCGAGGAAGATATTTCCAAAACCCAGGCAGCTGTAGCTGGTGAGCCCCTGCACAGATTTAGAAAGTTAATGATCATATTCATCACGTGTGTAGGGCCCTACCAAATTCATGGCCGTGAAAATCGAGTCACTGACCGTGAAATAAGCTTTTTCCCATAAAATTGGGCTCCTCCAGTGCATTTGATCATTTGCATTGAAATGCCGCAAAATGCAGCATTTTTTTTGCAAGCTACGTGTATTGAAGCTTAGAAAATTGAGATGGACCCAAAATTAACATGAATTATAGGGTCCTATATAAACTCCTCAAAAAAGTTTGGAAATTTGTGTTTGGTCAATCACATCTCTGTTGTCACTGTATTATTAGCATTGTATCTTATATCATTGGAAAGCCTGTCAATTTCATTTTACAATGCTGTCCCATTTGAAAGGATCATGCATTTTTGGGATGAGCAGCACAGCTGATTATGTGGGTGGGGTCCCAAGTGAAATGTGCCAAATTTCCCTGCCAATGTCAAACGGTGTATTCCCCTGTTGGTATTGACTCTATTGTTTTGAGTTGTTTGGGGGTTGGATGATTGAACTCTATCAGTAACAAGAAACAAACAAGACATGTTGGTAATTTTACGCTTTATTCACTGAACAGTCAGGAGCCTCAGTAGTGGGTGGAAGATCCATACACAGCCTGGCACCTCCTGACAAAAGCCATGGGTTAACATCCAGTCTCACAAACGGTGCCATTCAAAACGCATCCAATCCCCCAAACAACTCGAAACAATAGAGTCAATGCCAACAGGAGAATACACAGTTTGACATTGGTAGGGAAATTTGGCACATTTTACTTGGGACCCCACCCACATAATCAGCTGTGCTGCTCATCCCAAAAATGCATGATCCTTACAAATGGGACAGCATTGTAAAATGAAATTAACAGGCTTTCCAATGATGGAAGATACAATGCTAATAATACAGTGACAACAGAGATATGATTGACCAAACACAAATTCCCCAACTTTTTTTGAGGAGTATATGTGTAATGGACGTTTTGCATACAAAAGCTTCTGATGAGGACCTGCCGTCTTCACACTGGCTGGTATAGGTGCAAAGCTGAATTCCTTTTCATTTGAAAGCAAGAAAATGCACAAGTAAATCCAGAGCAGCTTGCACAGTGATAATCAGGCCTCCAGAGGTTATATGTTCCCTGATTATTCAAAAATAAAAAATGCATTTAATCTTATATTTCAACTATTTTCTATGGTATGTGCTCTCCTAAATATACATTATAAAATTAAACTTCCTATGTAACGCCTCGGAAAACATATCACTGTAAAAGCTTCTTTAGCGTTATTATATTTTTATTGTTTGCTTTCAACAACAAATGTCCTTTTGTCAGCCATTGTAAAGCTGGCAGGTCATCAGAAGCTTCCTTAAGCCCCTTAAATGTACTTCTTTGCACACAAAAACTGTCTGAATCAATCATGAAATGGGATATTTTCAAAAGATCCAGAAAGTTAACTATTATTTAAGCCTGTGACCATACTTATTTGAGTGAATGCTGTTTGTCAAAGGTAGCACTAGGAACCCAAGATGTTAGAAATGTCCTCATATATTGGTGACATAAAAAGCATTGCATCATGATGAACGATACCAAGACTAGGCTCAACCTTGATTTACATGCCGTTTTCCCCACTAGTCTATAGCTCCACCCCACCTATGGTCAAGTTTGTCAGCTATGAGACTGTACTGGGACGATCTCCAGGGATGACCACTTGCACTTCCTGCCAGCAGCAGGTCATGACAAACGTCACCTACAAAGTTGGTGCTTTTGCTTGGCTAATGTGCTTCGTCTTCATTTTGTGCGGGTAAGGAGGGCATTGGTTTAGCCAAGCAACTTGTGTAGTAGGGTGGCGGTGTAGTATAATGGTTAAGGAACTGGCCTTGTGACCGAAAGGTTGCAGGTTTAATTCCCAGGTAGGACACTGCCGTTGTACCCTTGAGCAAAGTACTTAACCTGAATTGCTTTAGTATATATCCAGCTGTATAAATGGATGTGTAAAAAATGCTAGTGTTGTGTAAGTCGCTCTGGATAAGAGCGTCTGCTAAATGCCTGTAATGTTACTTCAGAAGTCATTTTTAGAAGACTGATGACACTAGATTGCAAACTTTTTTGTCTTCCAGATTAGTGGTTGGTTGCTGTCTCATCCCGTTCTTTGTCAGACACTTTAAAGACATTTACCACTCCTGCCCAAGGTGCAATCGGATTCTTCATGTTGAAAAGAAGTCCTGCTGTTGACTGTCTAAATGCAGCCTTTGGTCATTTCCAGCCAGCTCATAGAATCGAACACACCATGTGGTAATTCCACATCGCCAAAACATCTTTGCAACGTGAATGTGGTCATCAGAGTACCAGTAATTAAAATTTGTGAAATTGCACTTGGTGTAGAAATGAAAAGCTTGCACCTGTGCAAAATGTTTAGTTTTTGGATCCACATAAATTTAAATATCAAATCAGCACAGTATTTTCTATCCTTGTGTATGCAGGTTTCTCAACTTGTCTTTCCATGGTATGTACTGACATGTACTAAGGCCAGACTGCATTTACAAATTACCTTGCAATAAGATGCAAGCTCTTGGTTACAGCAAAAGGAAAAAATGTTAGATTTTCTAACCTACTGCAATTGTTTTATGTGCAATTAAATATTAAAATAAGTTTGATGCGAGTCACTTATTTGGGCATGGATCAATGGGATTCATTTTCAGCTTCACTTTGAGAAAAGATGGACTTCACTGATGCATGTTTATAGAAAACTTTATTCAACATACATTTTCCAGCAAAAAGGCAATATACAGAAAGTCGTACACCGCTGCAACATGGAGGAAATAGGACTGGAGGAACGGAGATCTGCAAAGGTCATCTTTGTACTGCACTCAAGCGAGACATGTAGTAATTGGTTAAAATTAAGAGTAAAATCATGGAAAGTCAGAGACCAAAACTACACAATATGAACATTGAATTGATTTGTATGCAACAATTCAAGTGTTTTTTTACACGTACATTTTATTACAGTCAATAGCTTACTATACACTAGTGAGCACTCTTGTGCTAAAGGGCTGCATTTCAATAAGTTTACATCCTCAACCAAATTAATTTGCAGCTGCTTGCTATTACACAGCAAAACTTCAGAAGTCACGAAAGCCATCAAACAAGCCCAACATAAACCCATGGCAAAATGAGGATAAGGGGAAGAGAACAAATCAAAACCAGACTCCTTTTAACAGAAAAAATACAAATATTAAGTGCGAACGTGCAAAGATGTAGACCGAAATCTGTTGCCATTTTTTTTTTTATACAAGATTTTCAGAAAAATTCTCCACTTTTTGACTACTTGCCCTAAAGGATCAGTAAATATCAAACACATTAGGCAACCAGCAAGCCTATTCGTAGGACTTTGTGAAGGGATGAACATAAGTTCCTTCCCCGATTGCCTCATCCTTATGCAGCAGCTTTCTTGCCATTATCACTATTAAAAAAACCCAATTGGTACATACCGTCTCCACTGTGATAAAAATCTAATTTATCATTCCAAACCAAAGCAGAAAGGAGGCAGAGTTGCCGAACTGAACAGCCTTTAAAAAAAAAAAAAAACGAAAAAGCATCACAGCAAATCATTTCGCTGAGAACATTTGTACACAAATTCTACAGCTGTTAAGTGATGCAGAAAACGGGTTTGGTTAAAGTATTTAATCAGGTCGGTTAGGTCAATGTTGTGAATCTTGTCAGTTGTGAATCTTGATGGCTTTTTCCAGGTATGTGTAGCGGCTTCTCTTTGGGGCCTTGTTGAAATGGTCAATCCCTAACCACGGCCGAGGATGTGACATATTCCCTGAGGATTACAAGTTTTAATTTACAAAATGGCTTCACACAGAATACTTGGACATACTGCTTGAGTATACAACTGAATGAAAACAGCAGATGTAATTTAGCACCCTCTCCCCCACAGCTAAAAAACATATTTACAATACTAAAAATGGCACACTTATATGGAATATTCATACAAAATTATTTTGTTTTCATACAATGTCAAAGACAGAAAATAAATAAATAAATCAGAAAATTCACAAATTAATATACCTGGCTGAGACTCAAAGTCTTTCAGATTTACTTCATATTCATCTCCATTGATGTACTGATGACGTCCCATCATCACAATCGCAAACTTAAACTAAAAGAAAAACAGGAAAAAGTTGACAATGACAATTCTAGTCAAACCTGACACTGGAGTGTTCAACAATGTCACAAATTGCTGGGCAATTTAATTTCACCTTTTCAAACTCCTTCTCCTGAATGTCAAGCATGACCTGAATTCTCTTCATGACCTCCTTGAAGGACTCGCCCTACAAAAGGGAAAATGTGCAATCAGAGCATGTCAGTTGATCACCAATGTGGCCGGATCTCTTAGTTTACGTGTGAACAAGTACCTGGCGGATTTTCAGCAGAAATGGGATACCAAAAGTTCCAAAAACTTCCTTGTGGAAATGAGCAACAGGAATCAGCATCTCGTTTTCCTTGTCAAGATCTACCTGGTCCAGATGAATTTCCTATCACAAAATTTTTTATATATTTTTTTAATAGGTTTTTCAGTATCGCATCCATTTTCACATTTCACTGTGGTTTATGTGCACCAACATTTGACACAACTGTCTTAATTGAACCAGTTACGTAATCTGCAAGCTGTTGGATGTGACAAACCTCGATTCTGAATGTCCGACTTGCTGCTGGAGATAAACATTCCAACAATTCATCTTCTTGGTGGACCCCAATTATTTTGTAGCTTACTATTTCTAGCAGCCTATGGGGAAAATAAAAACAATTAGAAATGGAAAGAGAATAGATAACATTGCGTTCTACACAAAAAACATGGTTCCTGGAATCAATTTAGTGTCTGTACTTTAGAATGCACCTAGCAGTTTCAAGCTTACCATGATTCCATGAGCCCAATGATATTCTCCATCCATTACATTACATTATTACAGGCATTTAGCAGACGCTCTTATCCAGAGCGACTTACTTATAATTTTTTTTACATAGCAGCATTTATACAGCTCTTTGAGGAATGAATACTATCATCATGTCTCTCTGTAAAGTGAATCAATTTCAACCAATGTTTTTGATTTACAGAACCTAATCTGAAATATAATTTGTAATCCATCATTTGGTTGGTTCAAGGGAAATTAATGAAAACCGGTTGAGACCATTGTTTCACTCATTCAGTGCAGCGAGTGACATAAGTCAACAAAAATACGAATGGTCTAAAGACTAATATCTACCACAGATGTCTTTACACTGCTATACCGGTAAAGAATTCTGGATTTGAGTCGGAAATAAGTAAACAACGACCAATTTACACTGATGTTCTTTTATCGCCTTTTACCCGGTGTTTTTAAACTTGGTTCTACAGGGCAACATCGGAAGTTATATTTTGCCTGTTTTAAAATTAATCTAGAATAACAGACCATCTAAACCAACATCAGGGCGTGGGAATAACATCTCAGTCAATAGGCTACCAACACGTTTCTATTGAAACACGCAGACAGCTAATTTTGACATATCTATACAAATTACCAGTGATTATGTTAATTGTTCATTTTTAAATATCTAAGATATGCAAGAGCTGATTTTTATGGAAAACTGTTTTCACTAGTATTACACATCATCAACGTAAGAGTCCTGTTAACCAAACTAAGAAGCACTGAAAATAAATTATTTATATTGCCATCAATATTTTCTGGCATTGCTCTAATAGTGAATTGAAAATATGGTTATTTTGTTTATTGAATTGATTGAAAATTGCATTGGCAACCAACTAAGATGATAGTGCATTTTCATTATTTTGGCTGGTAAAATGTTTTGTCATCTACCCACCACCAAGACAGGTAAGCCAAAGAGGACATTCTGGAACTTGTCCTTGGGAATATACTATCAAGGCCTCTTAAGTTATAAGGCTTCATTTTTGTCATTCATTCATTACTTCACTAGAGGAAAACAGCATGTTAAAAGATAATTCCATTTTCTTTTTAAAAAGACTTATTTTTTTACAAACTATTTCCACCATGCTGATAGGTAATAATAATTTTGTATTTTGTAATATCTTTCTTTTTCTCGCTTTGGTCACCCCCAAGAACCACTCTACATGTTGCGACGGCTGATTATTCATCAGACTATTATGAGGATGTTGAGTCTCTTCACTTTAATGGCCACCCATAATTATTCAAACTGGAATACACAGACAAAGAGCTAAATCACATTGAAGAAGATAGGAGAATGGAGGCTGAGAAAGAAAGGCAAGACGCAGATTATTCCGTGTATTCCGGTTCAAAGTGAAGAGACTCAACATCCTCGTAATAGTCTAATGAATAACCAGCCATTGCAACAACATTTTGGACTTGGATTTTCCATGTTAGCTCATGAAGATGAGACACACTGTAAACAACACATTTCCGTGTACAGAATAGGTAAGTAGGGTAGGTCAAAAAGTCTCAAAGAGCATGCAATGGAATACATTTTCATTTTCGTCATACATTTTCACTTTCACACTCCAATAAGAGGTTTAGCTGAACTTAGATAAACCGGTCCGAATTAAACAAACAAAAAAATTCATTATCATTTAACTGTGTTAACTAGTGTGTTGTTCTAGTGGAAAATAGTGCATTACCTCAACTTTTCTGAGCCTTTATCAGACAGTTCCACAGATTTTGTACACTCTTCCAACAGGTCTCGGACACAGCCGTGCTTGTCAGGGTATAGTGTTATTTCCTACAAGTGGTAAAACATATCTCACATATAAAGTTCGCATTTATCCATGTACCAGTTCCAAAGTCACCAAATCTCAACTGAAAATGACACTATGCCTCTGGAAGTACCGGTACTGTTAATTGGCATGTCATTTAAAAGATAACAATATTAAAATAATTAAAATATTAACAATGGGGT